>KZ108416.1:0-194428 GCA_002116355.1 Dothistroma pini CBS 116487
GCGTCGAGCGGACCGAAATCCGACGGTGGGACAGGTATTTATGCAAGCGTTCTAAGCTCCAGTGGGCCACATCGGCATGTCTCGCCATGTCGGCATGTCTGAGCGAGCCCCAACTACTGAGGCCTGAATGCACCAGACTTGTTCACTGAGAAGTAACCCGCCTGCTGCTTGCCGTCGTTGGCCTAGTCCCTGACTACCTTGTAGCACTTCCTCCAGAAATCCGGCAGGCCACACTTCCTTGCTCACTAAGCGTAATCGTGACGCGCGTGCTGTCTTTGCATCGTTTCCGCCAGGACAACCGTCGAGGATTTCCTGGTGAGACATTACAGCTGTATACCATCACACCGCAGCTGCCGCAATGGAACGTTACAGCTGCATTGTTGACTGCAGAGACATCTACTACTGATGAGTATTCAAGACGCAATGCAGTGCATGTCAACGCGTCGAGCAGCCTTGAAACGGGACGTCGAACTCCAATCGACGGACTCGTCATGCCGTGACGTTGCGAACGTAGTAGACATGGTCCTGCTCATGCTCCTTCTGTCATCTTCAGTACCGGCTGGCGGCGATGGCGCTGTCACCGCCGTATTGTTGTGAGGACAACAATAATGTCGCGACGTAGTATGCCAATCTAAGCATTGTTGACTCTCCACGATCTGGCAACCTTAAAGACGATGTTCCATCGTGATGTTGCCACTACAATAATAGAACAAGGATAGTCTCGTGGCTAAGCAGGAAACGACGAGCAGCCAGTGGCCACGATGCACCCTGAAGTTGGGTCACTCGGCTGCAGCGTTGCCGAGTTCTCTAACTTGACCTCCTTCGTTGCAGTCAAATGCCAGCACCACGATGCGATTGAGGTCATAACCCGTATCGCCTGCTGGGGTGGGCAAGCAGTTCCACCGGCCAAGTCCTGGCCACCTGCGCTACGGCGCCTGTGCCTGGTGGAAGGGCTGGAAGGTGTGCAGTGCCATTCATGGGCGCATCGAGCGAGCGCGAGGAGTGTCTCCCGAGCGATTTCACATTTATGAGGCGACGGCGATGCACGACCTTCGATGCCGAGTCGAGCTGTAATGACAGCGAATCCGAGAAGGCAGCAGGCAGTTCGATCGGTCGACTTGGATGATGCCGGTTTCGGTAGCATTCCAGAGGTCTGCTGGTCCGCGCGGCTGTTCAACACGAGTGTTGCGAAGCTGAGCCGGCCCACCAGCAGAGCAGGCAAATCAACGGCGCACCACGGCAGGACGTATCCTTGAATAATGTCGAACTTGCATCGATGCGAACAAGCACCAGCTACGACTCGCCGCTAGCAGTCCTCTCTGTTCGTACCTGCATATCTTTGGTATCATCCTTAGACTGCCCACATCCGTGCACGCTGAGGCTGCTGGAGTACAAAGAACGCGCAAGCCGCTCGGTATGCAGGATCCATCTTGTGACGCGCACTCCCCATCGTTTCTTTCATCGAGCAACGACTGCTTTAACGCTCGTGCTTTCAGTCGCTCTGCCTGCACTTCACAAGCACTCACCATCAAAAGGCTCGACAGCTCTTGCCAGCTTCAAGCACAGCTCTCACTGCCCGCGCTACAGAGGTACTCCAACACGCAGACTCACTACGCATCAACACTGCACATCACTATGCGCTTCTCACAGACAACCCTCGCCGGGGCCATCCTCGCCGCCACCCTCCCGGTCATTCTGGGACAGACCTCCACCGACTGCAATCCAACCACCAACACATCCTGCCCTGCCGACACTGGGTTGTCCACCAGCACATACAGCGCCGACTTCACTCAAGGCGCCAGTGCAAATGCATCATGGAGCGCTGCCGCATACACAAACATTGATTACGACGACTCGAATGGTGCTGTCTTCACAATCGCCAAGTCGGGGGAAGCTCCTACGATCCAGACTGACTTCTACATCTTCTTCGGCCGCGTCGATGTTGTGATGAAGGCAGCACCTGGCACAGGAATAGTGAGCTCTATCGTAATAGAATCGAACGATCTAGACGAGATCGACTGGGAGTTCTTGGGTGGAAGTGATGGCCAGGTAAGCAAAGTCACCTACAGAAGCCGTTCGGTACTCCTCAGGCGCATGGCTTCTGCCCTTTCCATCCGACACCCGAGCTAATACACTACCTTTAGGTACAATCCAACTTCTACGGAAAGGGCAATACCACCAACTACAACCGGGTCCAATACCATAACGTCGCCGATACCCAAGGAACCTGGCACACATACTCTATCGACTGGTCAAAGGAGCGCATCGAGTACATCATCGATGGCACAACAGTCAGAACACTCGAATACAGCTCGTCGCTCGCTCTGAACGGACAAAATTACCCACAGACACCTATGCAATTGAAGCTTGGCAGCTGGGCTGGTGGCGACAGCGCCAGCGAGGGAACAGTCGAATGGGCAGGCGGCAAGACCGATTACAGCAAGGCTCCATTCAAGATGTACGTCAAGTCGGTTAAGATCACGAACAGCAACCCAGCTTGCTCCTACGAGTATGGCGACATGACCGGCTCTTACAAGAGCATCAAGCTCATCTCAAGTGGTGACTCGTGCAATGCCGACAGCTCATCAAGTTCAGCTTCTGGCTCTGGATCTGCATCGGCTTCCTCGAACGCTGCCCGAACCAGCAGTCACGTCGTTGAGGCAGTTGCGGACACCAAAGTCGCTGTCTCCACGACTATCAGCGGATCTGCGTACAGCACTAACACTGCGTCCATCTCTGCTGTCAATGCTGGCACGACTGCAGCGGCTGCCGCGACCACTGGCGTCGCGAGCCAGCCAACTGCCGGAGTTCATGGCTCCGTCACTTCTAGCTCGCCATCTGCCTCTGCTTCGTACGCGGGTGCCGCGACTAATCAGCACGTTATGGGCTGGGCTGCCACCCTCAGCCTGGTGTCTGCTATTTTCCTTCTTTAGGAAGGCGATTCAGATTTGAGCCTCGGCACTCCTTTGATGAAATACCATGATCCAGTCAGTACCGCAGGAAAGGCGGCATGTGACAGTCGTCTTGCATTGCGACGATGTAGATGAGATGTCAACAGTCACTATTGATTATGAGAGCCTGATACCCAGATGTCTTTTAGCGCCATGGCTTGGTCGTTGCCTTAATCCTCCTGATAGACAGTAGCTTCAGTAGCAATTTGAAGGACTTCAGTAAACACCTAATTTCTTCTTTGCCGCGATATTGAGCTGTATCGTGTTCGTCAACTATCTCCTCTTCTCAGCATCCCAGGGATCCTCTCTCCTGGGGCGGCCCCAGGCGGGCAGGCCGATCAAATGCCGAGTCGGCTTGATCGGCCTCTGATGTACCGAATGCTTCCAAGCTTCGGACGAAGAGCTGTCTTGAAGATCCAAATACGAATCACACACCAACAGTTGACGCCTGAGCCTCTCATTTCTGGCGTTGGCGCAATGGGTGTTCTCAAGAAAACGTTTGCTGTGGCCAGCTGGTCTTCCTTTGGCGCGACCGCCGGATATTATCTTTGGACGAGGAAGAACAAGATCGTGGACGTGCCTCCGACAGACTACCTCTTCAACTCAACGGTTTATGCTAGGCTGAATCCTTCCAATGCGCCTGTCACGCAGGATCTCTGCTTGCGGCGTGTGCCAATCAATAAGATAAGACCTGAACTGCTGGAGAAGGAAGGAAAGCTCGTGGAGGCATTCTGTGCTGGTATTTGGGCAGGATGGGGTGGGTCCCGACGAGCAGCCCCTACAGTGTAGTGATCGCTGCCTGACTGTTGCTGTTCTAGGCTTTGCGTATCAGCGCTCATACCTCGAGAAGAAATACCGCAACGACCCCGAATACGATACTTCCGAGCATCTGTGGGACACGAAAAACTTGAAGAGCAGTACATACGAGTTGGGCACGAAAATCACGGATCACTTCGAGGTCGTAACTAAGACCGAACATTCGGTTGTCGTCAGATGCGGCGACTCTCCGCGCAGGCAAGATGTGCGAGCAAGTGGTAAGTACTGAATCGTGGAAGGTGTCGTCTGGTAGAGACATGCGCGCGCTTCTTGACCCTCTCAGGCAGCAGCAGCAACCGGGACTCTCACACGTGGTTCTCGAGTACAGCTAACATCCTTCTTTTGGCAGATGGTCTCTTCGAGATGCTGGCAGAAGTCAAGGAAGCCGAAGGCGTCGTTGAGTTTGGATTGAAAAGCATCTTCTTTAAGGGCCTTAACTCAGGAGGAGGCACCGAAGGACCTATGCCTCCACACATACAGTGGCTACACCAGCAATACGATAAAATATTGATGGAGACAGCGCTGAGCAACGTAACACGGTAACGGATATGTACTAATCTGTAGCAGTGTGTACAATTCCGACTCCTTTGTTCAGTCCAGAAACCTGGCATCGTTGTCGTATTGGAAGCTCATCTCTTGCTGTATCAAGGACGAATCATCGGTCCGTCGTAGGACCTCATTCGCAGCCTCTCGTACCTTGGCCTTCATCGCGTCTGATGTGCGGCTCCAGATGGCGTCAAACGATTCTGTGAGGCCGATGTCTGGCTGGGTGGGTTTTGCAGCGGTATGCGATCGTGCTATCTCGGCAGTAGGGATCTGGAGCTGGCTCTTTGCCTTGGTGACTGCGTCCCAGTCGGTGACGATTATCGGCAAGCTGACGAAGTCATGTGATAGAGATTCCATAGTGGGGACTGTTGCTGGCAGATCGTTCGCAAGCTGTCGTGCACACTGGAGGTAATAGTGGTTTTGTACAAGAGGTGTACTGCTACTGTTTCCGGCGACGATGCCTACGTTCTGACAAAGACAGCTCGAAGCTCTGAGTCTGGGAAATGAAAAGGGTCGCCTTTTTTCTCCGTGATTAACATCCGCTGTGCTGGGCTGGAGCTCTTCCAGCGATGGCAGGAGATTTATGACTATCGTCATGGGCAGGTGAATGTTGTTCGGACGAAGCTTGCCGCGTCGCATTTGCCTGGCAACAGTTCCCCGAGATCTATCGTGGAGAGACTTTGAGCTATGCAAGGGCGAGATCTGCTGGTCTATATGTGGCTAGCTGTATACCAAGTATAGCCTAGCACGATCGCTAGCCGCGATGTGGCTTCGATCAACGACGTTTGGGCTGTTCCGACTTTGTGCGTCCAACTCGTCATGGACCAGACCTACGTGCGCTCTAATGCGTCTTGGTGACATCACGCGGAGCCTTATGGCTTGCAATATCCTGCTGTAGTTGCCGACTTGCGCAGGCATATGAAGAGTAGGTTGTCTCACATTACCATTCACCTTATGAGGAAAGAGACTAAGACAGTCGTTTCGCGCAGCGAATACCATCAAGTCACTCTCGTGAAGACTCCTTATTCTACATACTCTGTCACATCTTGTCACACTATGCCTCCCAAGGACAAGTACACCGATCCAGAATTGCGTGATCAAGTCAAGGAAGAGATCCAGGAGAGCGACAAGGGTGGCCAACCAGGACAATGGAGTGCTCGAAAGGTATGCTTGATGTTCCGTAGCAAGGCCAAGATCTGACGGTAGAGCAGGCCCAAATGATGGCGAAGGAGTACAAGAACCGGGGCGGAGGCTATACTACCGACAAAGATCAGAAGGACGAATCGCAGAAGCACCTGGACAACTGGACTGAAGAGGAATGGCAAACGAAGGAAGGCTCTGGCAGCGCCAAGCAAGAAGATGGCACAGAGAAGCGCTATCTTCCAAAGAAAGCCTGGGAAAACATGTCTGAGCAGGAAAAGGAAGAAACGGATCAGAAGAAGCAGGCGGAGAGTAAAGAGGGCAAGCAATATGTCTCCAATACCGACAAGGCCAAGGAGAGCAGAAAGGAAGCTGCCAAGGATGATGATGATGACGAGAACGGTAGCAAGTCTAGCACAAGCCAGACCAATGGTCACAAGCAGTCTCAAGACAAGACAGCAAACAAGCAGCAAAGCAAGCAGAAGAACGGAGAGAAGAATGATGACAATGATGGCAATCAGGCCGACAAGAACGGCACCGACCCCGAAGGCGAGGAAGATTACGTGGATGACGGAGAAGCTGATGTTGACACGGACGGCAACGAAGAAGTCGAAGATGAACCTGGTGCCGAAGATGACGATAACGACGAGGATCAAGAGAACGATCCCAAGGCCGGGGAGAAGCGCAAGGTCAGCAAGCAGTCCCAGTCGAACGGATCCTCCAAGAAGCAAAAGGACAACTCTGGTAAAAGCAAGAACAAATCCAACACGGGCGACGGCACTGTAGGCTCGAAGCATATGAAAGACGAAAATCCGGCGCAGCAAGGGTCTGCTGACCGCTTGCCAAAGGAAGGCCAAGATGCGCATTGGAAGGCTTTGCCTGGATATGTTGATGGCAAGGTTGTTGAGGTGCTTACTAAGGGCAAAAAGGTTGACGGCAAGGATGTGAAGGCGTCGGATAAGGATCCAAAGATTGTGTTGAAGTCGAATTCGAGTGGCAAAATCTGCGTACATAAGCCTGAGGCTTGCTACTACGATTGAACGATGGTGGGGGAGATTTTGTTTGAATTAGATCCTTGGTTATTGTTCAATGCTGTACAGAGCACTGTTGGCTGTTTGTCATATATGTCCCTGCTGTAAGATAGAAGTAACTATGTTCTGTACAACCCGCGCCACACTAAAGCGGTTCATTGCTTCACCACCCTGGCACCTCTTTCAGCTTACACCAAAGACCTCCCTTGGGCTTACTAGTGACGCCGCCTTTGATTTCCGGCTCCCCAGTTGCCAGTGGGCTGCCCGCCTCAAAACTTGTCTCATACCTGCCAATCCACGCAGCAAGAATACATGCGAATTCGGCCTGTGCAAACTTCTGTCCAATGCAACTGCGAGGTCCATGTAAGAATGTCAGGAATGCATAGTTTGATTCAGCACTGCCCTTGGCGTTGGCTTTGCCATCAGCATTGAGCCACCTCTCCGGCTTGAACTCCATCGCATCCTCACCCCACAGGTGCTTCGACGTATTTATCGCCCATGGGCAGAGGATCACAGTCATGCCCTTTGGAATAGCCTCGCCGGCGATGACAGTGTCGCGGTCGGCGATCCGCATAGTCATCGATACTGGCGCCCAAAGTCGGAGCACTTCCGAGCACACTGCTTGCAGATAATGGCAGTCGTCGATCTGAGTAGCTGTAATGTCGTCGTTGAGGGACGAGATCTTGCTTCGCACTTCATCCCGCAGCTTTTGCTGGACCGCTGGATGCCTACATAGCATGAACATTGCCCAGATCATTGCCGTGGAGGTAGTCTCGTGTCCCGCCAAGAGGAAGGTCATCATCTGGTTCACGAGCTCTTCGTCGTTGAAACCACCTGATTCCAATGCTACAGAAAGAATGTCGACTTCTGTCCTGCCCTTCTCCGACTCGATCGCCTTACGCTTCTTCGCGATCAGATCACGACAGACTTGCTTGACATAAGCATGCGCATCATTGAGTTCGTGGTTGCGCTTGATTGGGAGCCTGCTCACGAGCCAAAACGGAAGAAAGATGCCCAGTAACTGCAGGATGCGTCCAGTCCTGCCTGGATTGAAAACATCCTTGTATGTTCGGTTCAGCTTGTTGTCAGGATCCTGGAGGGAATTGAAGTCCTGACCCATGCCGCTCAGGCCGATAATGTCGAGCGTAGCTCGACTCGACCAGCTGCCTACGTCAACCGCGCCGGCCTCATGCTGCTGCAGTGCCGCATTTCCTGCCTCTTTGTCCGACACATGCTTCTCTGAGACTGATTCGTTGGACTTTGACGCAGCTGCAAGACATCTAACGAGCTCCCTAGACTTATTCCAGAAAACAGGGTAGATGTTCTTCACGTGTCTGAAGGCGAATGCCGGCATCAAGTTTTTCCGCTGGATCTTGTGCTCATCGCCTTCGGCAAGCAGAATGCCAATGCCTAGGATCCTGCCCAGGCCCTGGCGGAATTGTGGAGGCTTGACGAAATCGTAATTCTTTGTGACGAGAACTTCTCCCAAGGCAGCCGGCGTAGTGACGAGGACTCTTTCCCGGAGCCAGACCGAGTATCTGATCAAGCCGTTGTTGGGTACGTTCTCAGTCCAGTCCCTCATCGGTACACCGGAAGCCTCTCTGAATATGCGACCCGTTTGTCCCCACACCCAATGAGCATTTGGAGCTTGTGGTAGGTGGCGAAGAGGGCTAACATAGCGTGGATAGACCAAGATGCGATAGGCCTGATAGATGAAGTACTGGACAGAGAATAAAAGCAGGGCTGTCTTGATAGTGCCGAAAGAGTACTGTGGCGCATACCATTGCAGCAAGACAGATGCGCCGTTCGCTACAGCGAAAATCTGTAGAGCTGCGCCCATGCTTGCCACGGAGTCGTGCGGCAATGAAAAAGGTGTTAAGGTAGGACGAAGAAATTGTTTGGCTACCCACGCAAAGTTGTGACAGTTTGAAGAGTGTCGTTCATGTTGACCAGATGGTGTTGCCTCGATAAGCGGACGTGTGATTCGCCAGATGGTTCAGCAATAAGTGAGGTGGCTTGGAAATATGACGAAGAATGAGTGCCTGGGCCTCGGAACCGGGACAACCAGTTGCGCCGTTCCCGACATATATGTCTCACCAAGCGCAACGCATGCTTCTTCTGGTCACACATATCGCGGCGCTTGGTCAAGTCGTTGGTGTCCGATGCGGATGAAGATGGATCTGTGAAGTGAGCGAGCAGCTTACGCACGTGCTCGGACTGCTGCAGCGCTACAGTACTCGACCTTGACGATTCCCCGTTCGGTATCGGAAAAGCTGGAGATGCTCGAATTATCATCTCCACCCCAGGATCATCAACGGCAATATCAGTCTACTTCATGTCCTGATGCCATGTATGCTCGGGGCGTGTCTGCTGGGTCACAATCAGCGAGAACAGAATTACTGATGGACAGGTAAAGATCGGACCAGCTTTGGTTTGGCACTCACTGGGCAAAGCTCTCTATTGTGGACACAGCAGACCCGGAGAAGCATTGAGCGTCTGCTGTGAATCTGCTTGGCGAGGCCGATGTGAACATCCAAGGGGTGGCCTTGAGAGATTGCTGGAGGTAGTATGAAACTTGGCACAATCCATCACGGGGACTGTCTCTACAGGCAGTAAACAATATTCCCTTTTGGCCGGTCGATCAGTAGCTAAGAAACGTTTCTTATCGGGTTGAGTGTAGAAGTTGTTCCAGGAACAATGGCTCTCAGAGAGACCGTTGATTACCGACGATGCTGCCGTGTCTCATTTCAGGCACGTTCGCGTCTGGGGTGAGGTGTTTGTCGCTCTTAAAAACCGCCGGATTGCATGTGCTCAAAGCGAGCTGGAGTACTCAGAGTAGTGAATACTCAATACGACCGAAATTTTCCCAGCAATAAGCAGGGAATCGCAATTGTTTGCTGCAGCACGTTTATATCTGCGTGACTAGACAGCGAAGAGTCACGCAAGTCGTGCATTCATTCACGCGTGTGACCGGGTCTTGTGCCCCCTGTGATAACACTCGCTCTCTCCCATTCGTGTCGCCCTCGGATCAGAGATAACACCATCAACAAGCAGGTTGCTGTTGGCGCAAGATATAGACCACTTCCCCAACATCGACTCGGCCTCCGAGCACTTCGAATCACTACAACGCCATGGCACAACAGCCAGACAGTCAGCAGATCACCAGCGGGCCTTCGGCTTCGCTAATTCCAACAGCAGCTTCGACATCGCGAAATGCGCGGCACAGAGTCGTGATGCAGTGAGTAATCCCTAGGGAGTGGATAAACTTGTGACTGGGCGGGCAATGTCCCGTAGACGGCCGAATTGTCTTAGAGAGCAACTCGGCCGCTCTGTAGCAGATCCCCATAGGGGTATTCTGAGAGAGACACTGCCTGTCCTGTCGTGATTGTATAGCCCTTGTGATTTGCACTGAATATCCACTGACACCCTGATGTTAGGTGGGAGAAGCAAAGCAAGATCAAAACCTGCAAGTGTAAGATCTGCGATGGACGCGTTAAGAAGTTTTGCCATCGCTGCAAGAGCTGCGGTAGGCGCATTTGCTCCGAATGTAGCGAGGCATATGGCCAAAGCCTTCCAGTCTACAAAGAGATAGCACTTGACTACTTACAAAACGGCTGCTGGTGCGGATTTCGATCGAACTTCAATTCGGCGTTCCGGGATCGCATACCGCAGGGTCTGTCCACGAGGCCGGTCGTAACAGCCCCTGTGGTACTAGAGGGTAACAAGAGAAAGCGGAAGCAGTCTGTCATGACCGACGCCGGAAGTTCACGTGTCACAGCCGCTCAGCCCAAGTCATCAGGCAAGCTTCTGCATCCAGATGATACAGATGTCGAGCACGCGCACTCGGTAACTCCAGGGTCGACCACGGGGCGACACCAGATCCCTCGAACACCCGGCCGAATTTCACTGAAGCGAGCTGCGCAAGGAAATACTGTCATAGCATCACCAAACGACCCCAAACACGAGGAGCTGGTGGCAAAGAAAATCAGCGTCGTCGGAAATCTTCACGAAGCTAAAGCATTGCAGGCCAAGATCGAGAAGATCTTACCAGAAAACGAGGCGGATACGCCGGCTCCACGGGACCTGGAAAGATCGTCATTACTGGATGCAGTCGCAAAAGAGGCTAGGAGAGCCAAGCGACCATCAAGAAAGCCCGAAGTGCCTGATCATGAACCAAATACTGGGTGTGGTTCCACCTCCAGCGGACCACGAGCCACGAGCTCACGCACGAAGCCAGTAAAGGGACCAGACTCGCATAATATCGTCGTCATAGGTGCAGGTGTCATTGGGATGTTCATCGCGCTCGAGCTTGCCAAGAAAGCATATGCCAGCGGCAAGAAGCAGGAGATCACTGTCGTGGACATCAACTCCACACCTTTCTGCCTCGCGTCCGGCCAGTCGGCCGGCTTCCTCACCATTCGTGATATGCCAGATTCGTGGCTGCCATTGGTCAGCGCAGCTGCACCTATATTGGGAGATTTGATAGACTCCGAAGGCTTCTGTCACGCAGTGGGATTCAGCGAAGAGGTTTTCACAACTGCTGAGACAGGTAAGAGGCGTCATCACCCAATCAATCGGCTGAACGCATCTATCGAAGAGAATGTTGTATATGATGAAGATACTATTGGTCTCATCGACAGCGTAAAGCTGGGACATTGGCTACACAATCAGTGTGAAGGCTATGGCGTAGAATTCCGCTTCAGCAGCCATCCCACAAAGGTCGAGAAAGATCGGGTCGGTAAGTTCACCGGCGTACGGGTCCAGAAAATCGATACCAACGGTGGTAAGGCGGAGACACTGAGATGCTCAGACCTGGTGCTGGCGGCTGGGCCTTTCACGAAGAGTCTTTTTAGTCAGCTTTTTCCTAGCAGTTCGCTGCTTCTCGAGAATCATGTTCAAACGACACAGTGGATCGAGCTGTCGCACGCTGGCTTTGGAAATGGGCGCAAGGCCGGAGTTGTAATGCCGAATGCCACGACTGAGGACGACACCCTGAAAGGACATTTGGGACTTGTTGTCGATCCATTAAAAGGCGTCATCAAGGCATCTTGCTCCCGCATTTCTGCTCGTGCTACGGAGCTAAAGCAGCGCAATGCGCTCGAGGGTCGTGATCACAGCACTGTAGCGCTGAGTGAGCTTGCAGCCAAGTACCTCACGTCAAAGCAACCCGGCGTTGATGACGATAGTAAAGTCGCAGCGCATGGATCGGCGTACGTCAGCACAGGGCCTGGTAGCACAGGGCCTGGTAGCACTCCGGTCATTGGGATGATACGACCAACACTCCTTGACTCAGTCAGTGGCTTAGTCGGCGGTGCCAGTATCTGGCTTTGCTACGGCTTCGGTGATTTTGGAACCACAGTTGCACCTGGAGTGGGCCGTGCGATTGCAGAGATGATTCTCGGAGGCGCGGCAACAGTGGACTTCGGCGACTTCGCGATCCAGAAAGAGCACCGACCCTAGGACTAGTAAGCTAGGTTCTGAGTTAGGTTCCATGATAAGTGTGGTTGGAGTCGATATCAATGGGTGAATGAAACATGTCTTGACAACTCTCGAGAGTTCTTTAGACATGGAGCCTTACATCGACTGATCGTGTAGATAGGTCAAGGCTCGAGGATGTAGATAGACTTCATGTGATGTTGTGGCCACCGGTGTTTGCAGGCATATTCCAACCCATCGACTCCAAACCTCCCAATGGAAAACTGCCCCAATCGTCCAGTCCTGTAAGTCCTCCTTCAGAGGTTGTGTTCATATCGGCGATGAATTGCAGAAGCTCGGCGTCAATCTGCATGCCGTCCGTAGTCGGCGTGTACATTATATTATTCGTGCTGCCAGTTTCTAAGCCGCTTGGGTAATTCTGTGGTATACTAGCTGTCGACGCAGCATTGTCTTTGAAGCTGTGGCCGAATGTAGCGTGATTTGACTGTGCAGGCACGGTCTCTGCTCCTTCAGAAGTCGTGGCGCCTCCAGCCGTGCGGGGAGAAGATTGGTTCGGTGAGTCTTCGCTACTGCTGAAATGTTCGGTGATACGAGGGCCATCTAGCTCCATAGCGAAGCCGGACGGTGTCCTACCATCTGAATATCCCTCAGGGCCGCTGCCTTCAATCTGCCGGCCGACCTCCTTCTTTCGTTGATCGAAGCTCGGTTGAGTCGCATCTTGTTGATCAATGATCTGAGGATCCAGACACCACTGCCGAAGCTTGAAGAGCAAGGCCAAGAAGATGCTAGGAACACGGCCACGTTTGGGTCCAACAATGGTGCGCACATGCAAAATCATTCTGTCCATGTAAGCCTCGACTTTCAAGCTGCTTTTGTCCAAGACTTGGCCGATGCGTGATCGGGGGTGTGCAGCAGATAGACAAAGCTTGGCGAGAACGAATGCCCCAAACGATATTCTAACGTAGCTGAAGACTGGTAGAGCGCGACAGGAATCCACGTCCATGGCGAGGAAAAGATTGAGCAAGGAGTGCGAACTCGTGACACACTCTGCGATACATTCTGCAAGGACTTGCGTAGGTATCTGGTCCACTTCTGCCTGAGCCCACGCATGGACAACACCACCCATTTGGTATGGAGCTCGGAAGTCCTCGGGCGAGTGGTCAATATGTAGAGCGATCTCGAACAGGAACAGCCGTATAGTGTGGTACATAACCAACATAGACCCTGTCCCGATGTCTGCTTCTGGTAGATTGACATACCACGCCGTGAGCCGTTTTTCGTGTTCCTTGAGCATGAGTTGTGTACGTAGCTCTGTGATGGATGCGATGCCACCGGGATCGTCGTAAGACAATGATGTGCTGATTTCTTCTGCTATTATCAGCAGCCTTACCCAAGCGACGAGGGTAGAGTCCGTGGGCAGCGCATTTGGAGCCCTCTCGATGTAGTCAACACATTCGCGGATATAACTGCCGACGCGCAGCATGTTTGGACGTCTGAGACTCAACGACACACCCGCACTGATCGCATAGCAACCTAAGAACGTCCTCCTACTCTCAAGGGTTGCAGTGTTCGAGCTCATGTCCTGAAACCGTGGAGTCATGCTCAAGTCTGGATTTCGGCCACCCTCGGCGGGGTTTATCGGTTGGAAACGAGTACCTTCCTCTCGTGGTATCCGACTACGTTGCGTCGACGGCCGGGACCCAATACCAATATCCATCGCCATCGAGGCGGCCATGTGAATGTATTCGTAGTATTTCAGTTGTCCAAACTTGCTCGGGGGGTGGTACCAGACGGCAGAGACCAGAAGAGCCTGCACAAGCTCCAGGCTCTTTTCTGACTGCAGAAGACTTCTAGTCGCGTAAGCCTGCAGCACTTCCTTGTCAAGCGCGGCAGACAAGTCCGGATTCTCCTTCCCTGAAGCGGCGGCGATGACAGCCAGGAACAAAGCTGGCTTAGTCTCGCGCATTCTCTCAGCTGTGATGGAAGAAGGAATTGCCACCAGCGGGTAGTGTGGGAAAAGGTCCTGTTTGTATATCTCGAAGAGTTGGCGCGCAGTAGCCATGCTGATCAGGCCGCTGTCGATTACATCTTTGCCGTCTCTACGAGGCTGAACGACAGTGTACCATGCTGTTTGCTCGGCGGGTGGAGCACGTTGTGCATGGGAAGGTTCTGGCAGAGGCTCGTCCCAGTTCCCTGCCTGACCCAGGCGAGCAGCATCGGGAAGAGTGTCCTTGTACCACAGCCCAATCGGCGGGGCTCTGTGTGGCTCCTCACGTTGCTGACCTGGACTGTCTGACGTTGCAGCTTCGTTCTTCTGCGCGAGGGCTGCTCTCATGGCGCGCATCTCCTTCTCCAGCTCGGCGACCCTGGTATCCGTCCTCTTCCTCTGCCTCCTCTTCTGCAATGGTGTGAAGACACACACCCGCCCCGCCCTCGCACATCTCTGGCAGACGTCTGAATTGGCCTCATCGAGAATGCAGCGGACTTTCTGAGAACGGCAGCCGGCGCACGCTCTATGCGCTGGGACCTCTGGGGGCGACGAGGCCATGGCGGCTGCCTGCTGTACTTGATCTTCACGGCTTCGACGATGAGCACAGCAGGGGATGCGTCGAGCCAAACATGCTGCGAGAGCGAGACTCGACCTTCCGTAGAGACCCTTAAAGATGAAGACCAAGGCTGTAGGGATGTTGGCCCTGGTGATGTTGGCCCTGGCCGCTGAGGTACCATGTCGCAGCCAGAACTCTCAAGCTGACCTAATAGGCTAATAATACTGCTGTTGCTGCCCGCACTGTGGCTGTGCGGACCGAAGATCGTACAGGGCTGGTACGACGGCAGAGCGGCAAAAGCTTGTTGGCTCGGCGGGGGCCGAAACTGGTGCTGCCGAGGCGGCAAGCCGTTTCTCTACGATGTGATGGAAACATACCTCTTACAGTATCCACATGTCAGAGACCGACTGCTTTCGCCAGCTTCTGCCCGGTCATACTCTCAATGCTACGCTCACAGTACAGCCAAGGAGTGAGTGGAAGCCGCGAAGGAGCTCATCACATCTTCACATTTTCGTTCAGGTATCTTCCCTCCTCGCATGCACGCTGCAGTAAAGCTACTGCACTGTTCAATTTAAACCCGAGCCAGCGCCTGTCGCACCATCTTGTTTCAGCTCCTGTTTGGGCCCCGCACAATAACGTCTGGTATTCATCAGACCACGTAAATCAGCGCATGTAAGTATGAGCCTCTTCAATAACCCAAAACACCACTCCGCATGTATCAACCGCGCCATAAGCAGTGCGCATTCCTCCTAACGACTCCTTCCCAATGATAGTCATAATGTACCACTTGGCCGGCTCTCGGCATCTCTCGCGTTACTGCTATCGAGCATTTCTGGCCAAGCGGCAGTAAGCCCGTTTGAGGACCATGTTTTAGGCCACACGCCTTGTTGCTGCATTGGATGTGAGCTCTTCCACTGATTGGAGGTTTGCGCGTGCTCTGATACGCGAGTCTTTCGCGTTCACAGTGCACGATCAGAACCTGTCCATTTCTCCAATTCGATACGTTCGTTGAACGTAATCACGATGCACGAATGTCCCGTTGCCTTTCACGGCAACTCAAAAAAAGGGTGTAAGCTAATGAGCTCCGCATCATCTACGAGCTTCGTACACCGACAGAATTGTGGTTGTTTGTGAAGGAAGGCGAGTTTCGGGCAGAATTGAAGTCCTGACGTCACACACGGTAAGCAAATGGTAAATCAGGTGGAAAGGGAAAGTCCACACAAAATGGTTCCCTCATGCCCACAGAACATCCGAGTGCTCCCATGAGCAGCACACAGCTCTCCCACCCAGCACACCAACAGGCTGGCAGAGGAGCTGCTCACGCACGTCGGACGTTCGCGTCTCCGACCTTTGGTCTCGGGCCGTCCAGATTCAGCTTGACGCTACTCACCTTTCGCTTCTGCCGCTTTGCGCTGTCTCGCCCACCTGTGCTGTAGCCATCGTCGTCGTATCCTTGCTCGTAGCCTTCGAAGCTACTGTCTTGATACGATCGCTTCTTGCCAGATCTCTCCGGTCTCGTAGAATTCCCAGGCGATGCTGGTGCGGATGCGCGTGCCGAAGCTGATGGCGCCATCTTTGCCGCGGCACATCCAACCGCCGTTTTCACTGCGGCCGTCGTGGTTGCTGCCTTAGCACTGCTTCCAGCAAGTTGATCGTCGAGGCCAAGCATACTCTGCCACTCCTTGTGCAAAGGTGCTGGTAGACGTCCCGGAAGCAACTGGAATGCTGCCTCCACCTTTGAGGTAAGATCTCGTTCTGCGTCAGGATTTCCTAGCTGTTTGGCTGATTCTCGGGTTTGAGCTTCCCATAAAGAGAGACCGGGCTGCACTTCGTCGTCCCAGAGGGGATCTAGCAGACCCTGAAGCTCGTTCTGGTTCGCTTGCGCCTTATTACGGCCGGCGAAGCCCAAGCTCTTCACCTTGTTCTCATACGACTTTCGCAGCTTGTTAATTTTCTCGCCTGTGGTGAGGTCACGCCGTGCCACCGAAGCTTGAATACGCTGCAGGCCATACAGCTGTATGAGATTTTGCGACGGGTGCGGCCGTGAAGGCGCTATAGCTGCAATGGCAAGAGAGTTTAGCAAAGCACAGCACTGTCACATGCCGTACGGAAGGAATACTTACGTGTGGTGTGCAGCTTATGTAGCGCGGGCGCATTGGCTGACATTTTCGTAGCCATCTCTTCACTGCTTCGGTGTCGCTCGTGATCGGTCCTTCTGTGCCCAGCCTCACCCTTCGTCTCATCCTCCTGCACGCCATCTCGTGTATCACTCATCTCTACATCACCATCACCGTCCCGCCGTGTCTCTGTATAGCCTTCTGATGCTGGAGTTTCGCGACCGCTCCCCTCTCCGGCCTCGCTGTCCACCCCTCGCTCAGCCATGTGACTTTGAAATCCTGCGGTGCTCGGCGGCGAAGGAAAACTGCCACTCGTATGTTGATTTTGTGAATGCGATAGCCATGACGGAGACATTCGTACTGAAGGGGGAGGCGTAAATGGCCTTTGTGCCGTCTTTGTCTCCGCGATGATGGGTGGTGACGCGGGCGAGTACGACCCTGAGGTGCGCTGACGTTTGGGGGATCGTCCTCCGTCCAGAGACGACATTGGGTATTCGTGCGTCGTGGGTGCCGTTGTGTAGGATATGTTCGTGGTAAGAATGTCTCTGCGGCGATGAGGCCTCGTCGGCACAGGCCGCTCTCGCTGCACGGAATCTACAGCGAACGCAGTCCTCCGCTCGACAATACGAAATACGGGTATCCAAGGGCGTTTCCTGGCAAGGTCGTTGAGTCGGCGAGTGGTGGGAGAGCACGCGGCGGTGGTTGATGCCGAGGGTGGTGTGGTGAAGTTGGTGGTGGCAGCGGTGCTCTAGAAGGTAGTAGTGAAGCCGTCGCTGATCGGGGGCTAGCGACAATGCAACGCTTTGACCCCACGCCAACCTCAAAATGAATGCACGAGCTTAGCGCGAAACATTCACGCTCAGTATTCACCGTTGAGACTGTAGACGATAACAATGACAACGTCAATTGCCATGTGACAATACCACACCAAGAAACCCACTCGCCTATGATGGCAGACGACATTGAAGACGATGGGCCTCGTGCTGGCGATTCGTTGTATCTCTCGCGGGCCGCCACATCCATTCAGAACTCAACACATGCATCTGCTTCGAGACAGCCTGGCCAGGCATCATTCAGACCGCAGGCTCAGACTGGCTTGGATCGACAAAGTGGCGCTCTGGGACCATCGAAGACAGGTGTTGTTCAGCCTAAGCCCCAGGCTCTTGCAAAGCGATCTGGCCCGGCATCAATCATCGTGTCGCCACGTCAGAAGGGCAACCCTGTGCTCGACAAGATCAAATCGATGCCATGGGAGTACGGCGACATCCCGGCTGACTACATTCTTGGCCTCACGACCTGTTGTCTTTTCTTGAGTCTAAAGTACCATCGTCTGCATCCGGAGTACATATACAACCGCATCAAGGCACTGCAAGGCAAGTATGCTCTGCGCATCGTCCTCTGCATGGTCGACATACAGAACCACGAGGAGAGCTTGAAAGAGCTCAGCAAAACAAGCGTTATCAACAATGTCACTATTGTGTTATGCTGGTCAGCTATGGAAGGGGCACGGTATCTCGAGCTCTTCAAGACTTACGAAAATGCCGCGCCTACCTCGATCAAGCAACACCAATCTACAGCCTATAGCGACCGAATGGTGGATTTTGTGACCACACCGCGATCAATCAACAAGACCGACGCTGTCTCGTTGGTGTCACAATTCGGTACTGTTCGCACGGCAGTGAACGCAAGACATGAAGACGTTGCCACTATTGCTGGATGGGGCGAGAAGAAGGTCCAGCAATGGTGTCACAGTGTTCGCGAGCCATTCCGCATACAAAGGAGTGCGAAAAGGGGATTGATTCTGGAGAATTTCGTGGCAAGTCAGCCAGTATCGAGGGCTCCCACATTGTCCCGAGACGTGACTCGAGCGGAAGGTGATGTACCTGCAGATAGTCCCGCTGGGGACGAAGACACCTTGTTTGTTCCGACCAGAGAGGACAGTTTGCCCACCCAGTCTGTCACTATTGGAGCAGACGCGGATCCCAGACCCTCGTCACGTGTGCGTGAACACGTTAGTGGCAAACTGGGAGCCACAGCAGAAACTTCAGCTACAGGTACGGTCTCAGCGAAAAGAGCCGCAGCAAGTGCGCATGCAGCTGAAGAAGCACCGAAGAGACGCAAGGAGGATCACGATCCTCTCAGCGATGGTGTCATGGCTGCGTTGAGCAAACTCAGGAAGACGTGAAAGGTACAGGCTACGCCACGATTCTATGCGACAGCTTGCGGCTCATCGTGGTGCCCTAGTCTCGAAAGCACTCGACAGGGACAACTACCATCGCGTGAAGCTTCGAGCGTGGCACGACAAGACGACTACCTCTATAAAGCACGACTGCACTTGGGCGGATCGCCCAGCAAACGACGCTCTGCATCGAGTTTCGAAACAGATGAATCCGGGCAGTGTGCTCTTCAGCGGCACACTCGACTACTGATGAATTCCGTACTGCGAAGAGTCTGCCACGCACACCACAGACCATCGAGGGCACTGACAAGGCAGCTACGCCATCGGACCGTGGTGAAAGAAGCGAAGAAATGTCACTGCAGTTCTGAAAGTATTCAGCTGGACTTGAAGACATTCACAAATGGCAACGTGGTCGATGTGACCAGTGGTAGCTTTCGAAAGTGCAGTGCAGCGCAGGAAGCCCCAGCATTGCCAAAGCAGGCCACTCTATCGCCGGTGGATCTTGCTGTATTAGCATCGAATCTATGCAGCTAGCTATCGTCGTGCCAACAGTTCTCATCACGATAATGATGGACCTAAGCCGACGATCTCCACTGAATTGCGGTCTTGAATTCTTTCTGCGGCAGCTTCAGCGATGGCAAATGCCTTCTAAAAAGGTGTGCAGCTGCAAACACTTAGAACAGTAGACAAATGACGCCGCTCGTATCTAGAGCACGAGTGCCTCATTCTCTGCCGTCCCGTTCTCCTTTCTGCCGCTTATTCGGTCTTGACTCCCGGGTGACGTTCGTCTGAATCCTGTTCCTCAATTACGACTGGCGGGTTTAAAGTTGCAGGTCTGGCTGTACTCAGTGAGAGTAGGCATAGTAAGCTTGCAATATGTGGCCAAGCAGTAATTCAGCGGCATCACCCACGCCTCTCTTGCTCAAGGCGTAACGAGTCTAGGCAAAGTAGTATGTAGTCGCTGTCTCCACCATCACACCTTCAGCTGGCATAGTCGTGTCTCGTCCACTAACAGCAACTTCGTATTACAACAAAGCTCTCGGTCGGCCCTCAAAGGTAGTCCTTTTTCTTGGCTGTCCTCGTGTACTGATTCATGTGCCATTCAACATCACCCTCCTTGTTCTCCAAAGTGCCCTGCCGAATCTCGAACGGACGCATCGTGATTCGCGGCCCGACCTCTGCCAACTCTACACTTTGGTAACCTGTCTTGACGAATACATGATGTCTGACCTCGATGCTGTCCTCAATATTCTTGAAAGTCACAACTCTCGTTCCAAGTTGAGTGCTGACCTCTCGTGGTGGGAAGAGATGCTGTAAGATCTTGACCACTCGCTTTCCCAACTGTGTCGTGAAGCCTTCAAAGACGAGGTGTGGATATGATTCGCTAACAGTACCCCTCGAAGAATTTGGGATATCGTGTCGCAGCATAACGTTGTGCAGACTGAACGACGCTGTGGGTCCGTGTGGGAAATGTGAAATCGTCATGGCCGTGGGTGTGCCTCTGTGCTCGTGCAGAAGGATCATGTCGGTAATGCCATTCGCCTTGGCAGAATCGGTCAGATTGGGAAGGATCATGTTACCACGATTGATGCGGCTGCTCGTGGGGAGAAGCAGCTTTATCTCCTTAGAGAAGGTCGCAAGCCTGCTGCTGGGATCGCGGGAGGTGGTGATCAACGGCCGCGGGTCGACCACGCCCGAGAGGTAGCTGTATTCGTCGTCCAGGTCCAGGTCGTCCTGTGTCGTGCGGTCTGTGCGCGAGTCGTCATACTTGTAGTCCTTCTGCAGCTGCTGGTCGTTGGCGATGCTGGCGTCCAGCGGTTTTCCAGAGGCGAGCGAGGCCTTGAGCTTTGCGCGCTTCTCCGATATCTCGGCGTCTCGGAGGGTGAGCGCACGACGATAGAGGTAGTCGCGCCGCTCACGCGCCTGCCTTCGAATCATGTTTGCTGGCGTGGAGAAGAAGAGGGTGAAGCTGTTAGGTTGCGACAGACGAGATGGAGCATGAATTCTTAGATGATCGTTGGGATGCCCCACATGAAGCGGCATGGCGCGCCCGCCGCTGAAAGTTAGCTCCAGTCGTCTGCGGTACAAGCGACCATCTGCACGGCGTTTTCCACCGCGACACACGACAAGGCTCGACGCCTGGCCTACATACGCACCACCGCCGGCCGGCTGACACGACACACGCGACGCTAGCGAGCCGATCGACCACCTGTACTGAGCGAGACGCCCCTCCACACCTGGCCTCAGCGCCACCCACGAAGTGTGCACCTCGAAACTTCGCACACCACCCTCTCAGCATGGCGGCCACGGCAATGGAGGGTGCCTTCACCCAAGTGGCCAATCATCTCGTGGGCGACTCCGCATCTGCCATCAGAGAGGGCGACGACATCTCGACGCTGGGGGCGGGTGAGAGCGCGCTCGACAGCGAGTACGGCCGCTCGAACCTCAATGGGGGCCCACGTCGGCGGAGAGGCGGCGACGACGATGAGGGAGGGCCATTCGACGATGACGATGCCGAGTCGGTAGTAAGCCATGCGGTCAACGGGACACATGGAGTGCCTGCTCCCGGCCAAGAAGAGGAAGTTGAGCTGCCGGCACACGCCTGTGCTTATTGTGGCATACATAACCCAGGCTCGGTCGTCAAGTGTCTGTCGTGCTCCAAGTGGTTCTGCTCTGCGCGTGGTAATACCTCGAGCAGTCACATCATCAACCACCTGGTACGCGCTCGGCACAAGGAGGTACAGCTACACCCGTCCTCGCCGTTGGGGGACACAACCCTGGAATGCTACAACTGCGGCACCAAGAATGTCTTCCTTCTCGGTTTCATCCCGGCCAAGAGCGACACGGTCGTTGTGCTGCTCTGCCGTCAGCCGTGTGCGGCTATGCCGAGTAGCAAGGACATGAACTGGGACACCTCAAAGTGGCAGCCACTGATTGAGGATCGATCTTTCCTCCCGTGGCTGGTCAACGCACCCACCGACCAGGAGCAGATGCGTGCGCGTCACCTCCCACCACAGGTCATCGCAAAGCTGGAGGAGATGTGGAAGGAGAACAGCAGTGCCACGATCCAAGACCTCGAGAAGAACGCCGGCATTGATGATGAGCCTGCACCGGTAGTACTGCGCTACGACGATGCATACCAATATCAGAACGTTTTCGGACCACTTGTCAAAATTGAGGCAGACTATGATCGAAAGCTCAAGGAAGCACAGAGCCAGGACAACCTCGTTGTCCGCTGGGACTTTGGTCTGAACAACAAGCACCTCGCCTCGTTCGTGTTGCCAAAGCTTGAGCTCGGCGACGTCAAGCTGGCTGTCGGTGACGAGATGCGCTTGCGCTACACCGGTGAGCTGCGACCACACTGGGAAGGCGTGGGCTATGTCATCAAGATCCCAAACAATCAGAGTGACGAAGTCACCATCGAGTTGCGCTCTAGAGGAGACCACAAGTCGGTGCCGACGGAATGCACTCACAACTTCACTGCGGACTATGTCTGGAAGGCTACCTCATTCGACCGTATGCAGCATGCCATGAAGACCTTCGCCATTGACGAAATGTCAGTTTCTGGCTATATCTTTCATCGCCTATTGGGCCACGAGGTCGCAGCAGCGCCAATGAAGGTCCAACTGCCTCGCAAGTTCAGCGTGCCGAACTTACCAGATCTCAACGGCTCGCAAATTCAAGCTGTCAAATCAGTGTTGCAAAAGCCTCTGAGCTTGATTCAAGGTCCCCCAGGTACCGGAAAGACTGTCACGTCTGCGACCATCATCTACCACTTGTCGAAGATCAATGGCGGTCAAGTACTCGTCTGTGCCCCATCCAACGTCGCTGTCGATCAGCTTTGCGAGCGTATCCACATCACTGGCCTGAAGGTTGTCCGCGTCACGGCCAAGTCTCGTGAGGATGTCGAGTCGAACGTGGGATTCCTCTCGCTGCACAGACAGGTCCAGATGAACGACACCAACGTCGAGCTCAACAAACTCAATCAACTCAAGGCTGAGCTCGGAGAACTCTCCAGTCAGGATGAGAAGAAGTTCAAGACATTGACGCGTGCAGCGGAGCGGGAGATTCTTCAAAATGCGGATGTCATCTGCTGTACTTGCGTAGGTGCTGGCGATCCAAGATTGGCCAAGCTCAAGTTCCGAACTGTCCTGATTGACGAGAGCACACAATCTGCCGAGCCAGAGTGCATGATTCCCTTAGTCCTCGGCTGCAAGCAGATTGTTCTTGTCGGTGACCATCAACAACTTGGTCCTGTCATCATGAACAAGAAGGCGGCAAAGGCAGGTTTGAACCAATCTCTGTTCGAGCGTCTGGTCATTCTGGGCTGCGCTCCGATCCGTCTGCAGGTGCAGTACCGTATGCATCCTTGCCTCTCCGAGTTCCCCTCGAACATGTTCTACGAAGGCTCGCTGCAAAACGGTATCACCATGCAGCAGCGGTTGAGAAAGGACGTTGACTTTCCGTGGCCCGTGGCCGACTCGCCCATGATGTTCTGGTCGAATCTCGGCAACGAAGAGATTAGCGCCTCAGGAACTTCGTACCTGAACCGCACAGAAGCACAGAATGTTGAGAAGATCGTCACTCGTTTCTTCAAAGCCGGCGTCAGTCCTTCGGCGATTGGTATCATCACTCCGTATGAAGGTCAGCGCTCGTATGTCGTGCAGAGCATGCAGCAAACCGGCACGTTCAAGAAGGAGCACTACAAGGAGATCGAGGTTGCTTCAGTGGATGCCTTCCAAGGCCGTGAGAAGGATTTCATCGTGCTTTCTTGCGTGCGCAGTAATGATCATCAAGGCATCGGTTTCTTGAGCGACCCTCGACGTCTCAATGTCGCGCTCACTCGTGCCAAGTACGGCTTGGTCATTCTCGGCAATCCGAAGGTGCTCAGCAAGCACCCACTGTGGCACTACCTTTTGCTGCACTTCAAGGAACGTAACTGTCTAGTCGAGGGTCCTCTGAACAACTTGCAGGTTTCCTTACTTCAATTCAGCCGACCGAAGACATCTTACCGCGGCCCGCAGCGCTACCAGATGGCTTACCAGCACGCCAACCACATGGCAGCGGCAACTGGCAATCGCATGAACGGCGGTCGCCGTGATGGTCCCACTGGAGGTGATGGAAGCGTTGTAGGCTACATTCCGGATGATATCTCATCGGTGCATTCTTCTGCATTGGGAGGTGCAGCACTCCCGAGCCAATATCCGCCAATGTTCCAGGGCTTCCAAGAATCTTGGCCAACGCTCTCCGGCGGTCAGCGCAATGGGCCAATGGCCGAGAAAGCACATGCTCCACCAGAGTCGATTGCTGGTGAAAGCGTGGCCGCGAGTGAGATCACAGATGTCACGACCAACGGCACTGGCAAGCCTGGCCAAGGAGGTGTAAGTCTGGCTGGTCTGAGCATCAATGATCTTAACAAGCAGGCATCCCTCTCCCAGTCTGACAAGCTCCGCCGTTACGTGGAAGGACAAGGCCAAACTCAGCCTCCGATTGGTGCTGGCCGTAACCGTTCACATCTGGACGAAGATGCTCAGTCTGTCAGCACTTCATTCGCAAGCCAGGTTGGAGGTGTAGGTGGCTATGACTGATTGTTTTCATATTGGTCTGGACTTGAGTCCAGTGAACCCTTTGCATGATGAGCTATATGAGCTGTTGCATGCGACATGACGAACCGCTATACAAGGGCCAAGGCCTAGTCACAGGACGACGACAAGCTCCGAGAAAGCTCGAGAAGCTTCTAGTCATGCCACCCAGGCAAGGAACAAATTTGGGACACCAGACAAAGAGCTCGCTTCAGCACGGCTTCCGTTAAGGCAAACAATGGCGTCGGCGACTAGACCACAGCCATTCACGTTTCACGACAAAGTGTGGTGGAGCCGGTCATGCCTTGCAACAGCGTAGAAGGCACATTGTTCGTGTCACCGAGCAGAATCATCGTGCAAGCTTTCATGGCGTTTGCCCTACGAGGCCACTTCTGCGACGTCGATGTCAGCCAGCATATTCAAGCCGTGTCATCAGTCTGGTGGATCAGTATGTTATGCGTTGGAAGGCTCGGTCACTCATTCTGGTTGGTCGAGCAACGAGCACACAATGAGGGAAGCGAATAGAACAAACTTTAGTCAGTCATCAAAAGTCAAACAAACTCCTCGAGCAGATGGTGTCGTAGACTGTCGTGCTCAGAGGAGGATACCACGTATGCCCTAGTGCCTTTTCAATTTGGTCGATCATGACCTGCGCCACACTGAACGAGCTGAGTAATCCTTCCTGCGGTCGTGGCGCAGTGAGGTTGAACCCTGCAGATGATCTACAGGCACTTCGCTGGCTTATTGGAAGCCGCGACGACACCAACAAACGCAGTGTCATTATTGATATCTTGCTCGCCATGAAGGTCTTCTCCAAGGCTCAGGCACTTGTACTAATTGAGACCACGGGCAACATATTCACAACTTGAAACACGACGGCATCACGAAACACCCGCGCAGCGCAATCCTGTACAGCCCAAACGCGCACTGCACCAACTGGCCGCAGGCTGCAGCAGACAAACATGCCAGGCTTACGGCAAGCCCAGGCATTTCGCGACAATGCACCCATCAGTGAGCGCGAGAAGCTGCTCAAACCATACCTACCACGCGAGTCAATCATGCCGAAACGCTCCTCGTCGTCCTCCAGCTCCAACGCCAACAATGGCCCCCGCTTCCACCACCGCCAACGCGTCCGGCCTGCCATGCGACACATTGTCCACAGCCTGCTGTTCAACTTGATCCACATCATCTTCAGTGTCTACGTGCGGTGCAGGCAAATATACCATGCGCTGTTGGACCGCGCATTTGCCGTCTTGTACTATCACCACCGGACGCCAGAGCTGATCAAGAGGGATGTCGCCGGGTTGAGCAGAGTGCCGAAGCATTTGAGTGCGATACTGGAGCTGAAGGATGGCCAAGACGGACTGGAGGGAGTCATGGGCGATGCGTGTGAACTCGCGGCTTGGAGCGCGAGTGCGGGGGTTGGCATTTTGAGTGTCTATGAAAGGAGCGGTGAGACGTATGCGCCGTTGTCCCGAGGACGACATACTAACGAAAGCAGGCATCTTGAAGTCGAGCCTCCCACATCTCCACCGACGTATCACCAGAACTTTGACAAGCTACTACGGCACCAACGCCAGCAGACCTACAATCTCCCTACGCTCGCCTAACCAGCCTTCCTACAGCCCACCAGACTCGCCGGAACTCACTAGCGACTCCCAATCACCACATCACCTCACTATCCTCCTTCTTGATGCAACAGATGGCCGCCAGACCCTCGTTGATCTCACTAAGACCCTTGCTGAGATGTCCCAGCACGGCAAGCTGTCACCCTCCGACGTCAGCCAGGAATTGATCGATGCGGAGATCACGGAAAGTGTCATGGGGGAGCCAGATCTCTTGATCTGTTTCGGTGAAAGAGTTGTCCTCGAAGGATACCCGCCATGGCAGATTCGGTTGACAGAGATCTTCTACGCACAGGACAATGGAGGTGGTGTTGGGTACCAGGTCTTCTTGAGGGCACTGTACAAGTACGCTAAAGCTGAGTTCAGATTCGGAAGATAGAGCAGGGAGAGTCTGTATTGTTCCTCTCTTCTGTGATTAGAGATACCCTGAGCGAGCCGTAGGCAGTGAGGAAAGAAGTATTGTCGTTCTGAATCTATATCTGTTTGAGTACAGCGAAGTGAAGTTTGCTCGTACAAATGAAGACTTTGCTACAGAGACTAATCTAAACTAAAAGGTACAACACAGTAAACCCTATGACCGCAAGTAGTCCAAGTACGCCGAGGCTACGCTGATGCACACTAGCGTCACTGCTACACGTAGCAGATGTGGCTGAGCTGCTGGTCGATGCGGTACTGTTGCTTGTCGAAGTGCTGTTCGCATGTGCTGTCGACGTGATGTTACAAGCCACGACCCAGTCGTTGAGGCTCATGTGTTTGATTACAGTGGAGAATCCCTCCGCCGCTGGGTTCGTACAGATCTTTTCAACGTCGTTGCTAGAAGTGGTGGAAACGTCCTTTTTGGTATATTCGATCTCAAAAACCGGCTTGTTGGCATCAATAAATGGCCGGAACTGGTCGCATTCGTCAAACTCCTGGCACTGCTCGTTGACTTGAAAATCGACCACGTCCAGAACCCTATCGACAATCGAGCCGGCGTTCTTCAACCCCATTGATATGTTACGCTTGTGTGCTTCTGTGGCTAAGAAATGGACGTAGTCGACCGCATCATCTTCTGTAAGGCCCAGTCCATTTTCGTTATCGTAGGCATCTACATTATCTGGATCGACAGCATCGCATCCTTTCTGCCTGGCCAGATCCATGCGTTCTCCCATGATCCGACGGACGTTGTCGGACTTCGTGTTTAGCCACCACTCGCCTTTCCATCTTTTTAGCGGTGAGCCGAGATCTGTCTGGTTGTTGAACTCATGTGCGTCAGGTCGCCAGTCTTCATATGAGCCTGCTGAGAAGTAGCATATAGTCCTAATCCCGGAAGCCTTGAGATCTGACCAGATGGATTCGTTGTTGCTGTAGAGGTCGCCGTCTATTGCTTTGATGCCTGCCGGGTACGGAGCTTTGAGGTCTTCGGATAAGACTATCTGCCATGATAGGCCTGCCTCAGGCTTCCAGCAGTCTGCGAGACTAGCAGCTGCACTGACAGCCAGCGACACCAGTATCGAGAGCTGCATTGTGTAGGCTGTGAAGGATCGATAAGTCGGTGGTGTTTGCTGTTGCACCCGATGCTGCTGGCTCTGGGTTTCTGTCCTGGACGCTCGAGGTCAGGCTTTTCTGCTGCCACTTTAAATACTACATATGGATGTCATCTTCATCATTGTTTTTGCTTCAACCATCTCGTTTGGCCTTCAATCTTCAGCACGTTTAAAGTGTTGATTCCTTTGTGTCATGGTTGGGCGAAGTTGTAGTACTGGACCCACTAGCGCGATGTTAGTATAGATTGATTTCAGCCAGCCCATGGAGGCTGAAATTGTGCTGCGGTGGTATGCCGCGGTGGTTCTGTCTGCTAAGCCAATACCAAAGGTCTGAAATACCATCTGTCCCGGTGGTACTTTGGTCCAAAGTCCGTGCATCGACACGTGAATGCTTTCCGATTCGCTGGCCGCAGTACAGCCACCTTCCACCGTATCAACCTTGGAGACGACTCTCAGCCACGTGAGTCGTTCCCCTAGATCGACGCGACGACTTGCGAGTTACTTGTCGATTGCAGGTACTGGTTCAGCCGTCGCAGGCACTCAAGCAGCAAAAGCCATGCCACGGCGATGGTGCGTCAGCACAGTGCCAGCGGCATTTTAAGCTCATCCTTGGTGGACACCCGGTCATTGGCTGCCTTTACGGGCTGCTGCTGACTTGACTCTGCCAGAAACCTTGACATCGTCAAAGAACCGGCGGCAGAGTCGGAGAGAGCACACTGCGCCCCCCGCCGCTGCCGGCGCTCCTTGCATTTCGTGAAAAGCGCTGCAGTCTGTGGCCTAAATTGGCTTCTGATTTAACAGATCCTGCAGGAAGCATGGCACCACGGAGCAATTCAACAAGACTGCAGTACAACATCCCAAGCATCAAAGTCAATACACTCCGAAACTTGTGTGCCAACTATCCGACCGACCAATGAACGAGCTTAACGAACTTGACCAGCTTCTACATTAGGCGAACCTAAGTATCGTTTGGATGCAGTCATCGTAGAGCCAGGGAGCTCTGTGGCCGACATGACGATTCCTGTCGTGCGCAATAGGCGAAAGTGCCCGAAGACAGTGAGTGCAAAGGTGCAGGAAGCATTGGTTGCAACCAAGACTTCTTGACTTGGTAGCGTTCGGGGTGTCGTACCTGCCGTAAGTTTTAGCTGCTTGCTCTTGGTCTTCATGCATTGGAGCGACAGTATCGGTCAAAGCTGCCGTTTCGACAGCATTGGCTGATATGATTTGATCCCGGTTGTGCCAGCGTGCTCGGTCACGGGTGGTTTGGCACATATGTGACCCGGATACATGAAGTGACTGTATCGCCATGCATCTAATTAATGTCTTCATGTAGCATCCCGTCACGTAAAGCGTCACGAGACTAGATTTCCTTGCCAACGCTGCGTCAAAGTAGGTCGCGTTTGCAAGGACTATGATGCACCTACGAAGCCCGCAGCTGCTAGAGACGCCCGAGTTGCGCTTCGTCCAAAGACGTTAGCCACGCCAGTAACACTTTCAACGCCTCCTCCATATCCGTCGACGCATGCCATGCGAACACTGGCCATAGACATGGACATGGCAGAGAGCTACGCTTTCGACTTCTTCAGACGCGAGGCCATATCTTAGCTACCTGGCAGCTTCCTCGACTGGAAGCAATTGGTGCTTCAGACCAGTTGTGGTGAGCCAATTTTGGCCCACGCAGCGACGGCTATTGGATTCCTAATACAAGGTTCTGGTTCGCCATCGGCTATTGCGCGCATTGGCGTCGACGACCACGCGCTTGCTCTGAGGCATTACAACAAGTTAGTATGTCATGCCGCTCGATGTATTGAGAATCTGAACGCTGCGCCAGGGTCTGCCAGCGTCGAGATCATTCTGTTGCTTTTGTTGCTCTTCTTCTCTTTTAAAGTATTGTCAGGAGAGGACATGCGCGCCTGCGCTCATCTTCGTACTGGCCTACGAGTACTGTATGGAAAAGGCCCGGGACGGGGACCCTCTGACGATTATTTTCAATGACAAGCGTGTGGTAGTCATGCGTCCCGTGCCACGGAACGAGATGGAGCTCTCCTTGAACATATTCGTCCGGCTCGATGGAGATCCCAGTAAGTATCCCGCTTAGATTCTGCGAGACCAGCTCTCGCTACGCCACCAGAGGACGGCTCGGTGATCTGTGTTCAGTTCCCATGAGTACATACTAATTCGTAACCAGCACTCACCAAGAAGTGCGAGACTTACCTGCACGCCATCATTGCTGAGAGCATACCAAACTTTCTCTCGTCGCTCGAAGAAGTGCAAGTACATCTCGGTGGCATAGAAAACGCGTTCTTCGACCTCTCCCACGAGCTGGACAAGTCCTACGGGAGGCCACACCTGGGCCTCAGTTGGGTACATCAGCACCGAGCCGCGAATAGCTTTTCTGCCTTTTGAGTGCATGCTCGCGTTACGTTCCCGTGAAGACTCATCCGCATCTGACTGAGCGCATGGAGGTCGCGAAGAGCGAGCTGAAAGCTTGGTGCAGAGCGCTTGCTATGCTGCAGATCAAGCATCTCAACCTCTGGATCGAGACTTCCAAACGGGAGGATGAGAACGAAATAATGGGGGATCGCTTCGACAAAGAGTACGCTCACCTGCTCGATCTGTCGGAACAGTACGTCTTTTTGCATCTGGATGACGACTTGCCGACTGGACAGGGCCCTCGACTCAACCAGGCTTCTGCGTGGGCACAGCACTCATTGTGAACATTGTAGGCATCGCGTGGTACTGTCGCGACCCCAGAACACGAAGGCGGTGTATAGCGTTGATCCGCAGGGTCAACATGCGCAGTGTCGCCGATAGCGAATATCTGGCCGCAGTATGTGAAAAGGTGATGGAGGAGGAGGAGACTCAGGCGAGGCTCTCTGGCGGCAAAAGTCAAGATGAAGAGCTTGTGTGGAGTGACATAGTTCTACCCGTAGAGGCTCGTGTGATCGAGGTCCAAATGTGTCCGCGGCAAGGCCGCGAAGAATTTTGGAAGTTGCACGAAGGGCGTATCGCATATGTGACTTGTGCGAATGGTGCCGGCTCTGAGCTATCACTCCATGGAGCGGTCTTTGCATTGCGGAGAGGACACCCCGATGACCGAGGTTCGACATCAGCGCTGTTCGGCCACCCATGCAGGTATGTCAGCCTGGCAGCAAGAGCGCGGAATACATTCATCAGCCGTCTCTGGTCGTCTTCCGGCTGCGGTCCTCCATCTCATTTTGGATACCTCATCCTTGAAACAATTTTGCACACCAAGATGCCATGCGTGATGCCGTGCGCCTCTCACCACTGTGGTCTTCTAGGCGGTCTTCCAGTCCCGAGATGAACGCACCGAATGCAGTGGTGCCCAGCCCAAACGCATAGACTCACAGCCATAAAGGCTGGTACCGTGTGTCAACATGAAGCACTGCGTCGCTCTGCTGGCTTCCCGTTGCTCCGACAATGGTGGTAGCAAAACGTTGAAGGCCGGGCCGATGCTTCGTTGAAGAGATTTTTGACGTAGCACAGGACAAGGGGAGACGGTGTTGCGTGACGGCGTGTTTTATCGGGGCAGGCGTTCGGGACGTGGCTATCGAAGGCCTCGAATCAGATATTGACCAGGGGTTGGGTGACGTTGCAAATAAAGTGGTCTGTCCTCGCGCCCACATTCCCCACCCTCGCCGGGGCTTCGACAGACGCGTGTTTCTGGGTCGTCATTCGTGATATCACTGCGGGAGGCGGACGTGTCTGCTCGGCACCAAAGAACAACAACAACAACATCATCATCACGGACAACATATCAATGTGATCCGGTGGCCGCGGACCTATGCGTTGCGGATGGTGTTCGAAGGGGGCAGACGGGAGGTGAAGTCGTTCATTTGCAGATTTGAGTTCAGAGAGCTCCGGAAGTCGCCAGCAGACCCCGGCGAGGCGGAGGGCGTTGAGTGGTTGCGGGAGATGCGTGCTGCAAGGTACCAGGGCTCAGCAAGGCAGGACCCCTGCCGCTGGCCAGGGCCAATGCATTGCTGTGACACCGCCGCTGGGGTAGGAGGCCTCTTTTCAAGTGCCAACCCAGCCTTCGTTCGCGCCGCATCTTTTCTCCTCCCCATCAGTCGCACTTTTACAACAGCAACACAGTCGCTACTACAAGTCTGTCTTTCACAGAATCACCACCTTGACAGTTCAAGACAACAACTCAATACATCCATCTAATCCACCCTTCGGCCGCCAACATGCGATCCACCATCTTCAACGTTCTCGCCGTTGCTGGCACCGTCTACGCCGCCGAGGCCCCAGCGGCATATGGCGCGTCCTCTGCAGTCGCAAACCCAGGCGCCGTCACCCAAATTTCTGATGTATGCTCACTTGACCATGAAACTGCACAATCGATGCTAACGATCAAACAGGGTCAGATCCAAGCCCCAACTGGCTCCTACAACCTTCCAAGCGCCACCACCTCCGTGGTCGTAGAGACGAGCGCTGTTGAGACCACATCCGTCGCAACCGCACCTGCTGAGACGACTTCTGCCGTCGAGGCCCCATCCGCATACTCCAGCGTCGAGGCATCGTCTTCGTCCGAAGCTGCACCAGTCTCCGCCTCTGTCTCGAGCGCTCCAGTGCCAGTGGCTCCTGCAACTTCTGCACCAGCCGCCTACACAAGCGTCTCCACCGCACCAGGTGAGCTCAAGCCCCTATCACACATGCAGATCATCGCTGACATAAATTTAGTAGTCGTCGGCGCCAACTCAACCGCCCCGTACCCAACCGGCGCTGGTAACAGCACCACCCTGGCAACATCTGCATCGACCATCACCTCGACTGCCGTCGAATCCGCCAGCTCGACCGAGGCTGGTGCCGTCAGTGGCTCATCGTCTACTGCCGCCGCCACACAGACAGGCGCCGCAGCTGCCATCCAGTTCTCTGCTGGCTTGGCCGCCTTCGCTGGCCTTTTCGCTTTCCTTGCTTAAACGCCTTCAGTTGGGCATTCGCCGTGCGTACTGGAACGGGGGCAACAGGTCGTAATACATTAGTTGGGTGGCGCATGGAAAGGTTTACTGCTTACTTCAGGGCCCGGTAAGGCAAAATGCTCAGCGCAACAGATACACCGCAATGCATAGTGTTTCCATAGACATGAACGATGACACATAATGAACAGCCGAAGCGTGGTTCCTGTCTTTGTCAGTGCAAACCCCTGTTAACTTCCGCTGTCGTCGTCACCACTTCCAATGCCGTGCAAATCTGTGATAAGATACTGTACTGCGCGTCAGTTCGCACTAATCGAGAGCATGAGTACCTGCTCGTGGCTCGAGATACTCAACGTTGATCTTCGTAGCCTTGATGCGTGTCAATCATTTTTAGTCTCTAGATGAAGAGGCTCCACGGCTGTTGCTCGTGGTCGAAAGTTCCTCCAGGCCGCGACGACCAAAGCCCACAGTAGCCACAGCACGATGATTCCAAGCACGAGCTTGACCTCGCCACCATCGTAAGGCTCTCTGCTGAACCCTTCTTTGACCCAGTCTAGTCAAAGACTTCCGGTCTCCTTCTCACCGAGATCTGGAATCTGGGCCTGCAGGTACTCTCTGAGGTCCTCGATCTCCTGTGGCGCAGCGCTATGTGGCAGGTTCTTGTAGGTCCTGAAGTCGACATCCCAGCCCCATTCCTTGAGCTTGTCCGCTGTTGCTTTGCCCCATGGGTATCGCACGACAGGATCAGCATCGCCGTGGCCCATGAAGATTGGCGTCTTCTGATTTGGCGAGTCTGCTGGCACCAGGTCTCGTACTTTGCCTTGCAGCAGGAGATAGCAGGAGAGCCCGACAATCCCACCAAGTTTTGTTGGAGCTGTGATACCGGCCATCAGACTCATTGCTCCTCCTTGGCTGAAGCCCCCCAGTACAATTCGCTCCGTTGGTATGCCGTTCTTGATTTCATCCTCAATAAGCGTGTGGAATACTTTTTGCGAGCGAAGGATCCCGGCTTCGTCTTCGCTGCGGTTCGCGAGGTCGCCGAAGTCCGCAATGTCGTACCAGCCAGGCATTTTCATTCCCATATTTACTGTGATGGGTATGTTGGGAGCCTGAGATAATCAGTATTGCTGCCTGAATGATCTAGAGAAGAGAGTTATGGCCGTGTTCTTACATTAGGAAAGATGAATTTGGTTTCTGGAAAGAGAGACTTTCTACGAAACTCTTCGGCGAGGAAGTGCCTGAGGGTGTGAGCATTATGATCCTATCACTTGATCTGACAAAGTCCCACCATCCAGCGCCGGAATCTCCAAGTCCGTGTGCGAAAATACACGTACTTGTGTGTCGCTTCACGGCTGGCACGACTATGGCTGCAGCTCCTGACATGATGTATGATGCTTGTCCTGCGTATTTGAGAGGGTTGTTGAGAGCAGTCGCGCTCAGCAGCGTGTCCTGTCGATGTAGGTATCCTTGACCAGATGCTGAGTGAGTTGCTCGGAGATGTGTGCGTTATAGATAGCTATCTCGCCATGTCTCTATCGCCACTGTGTCGTGGTTGAAGGAAGATCGTGAGGTGTCGCGGTAGTTGCCGACAGTTGTAGAACTATCCGAGGCTTTTCCGACGAAAAACTTGGGAGTCTCGGGCATCAAAACAGTCGAAGCATAGAAGCGATGGCAGTCCCACGCGCGAAACCGCAAGCTGCCACCCTCGCGTACAGACATTAAGCCAGTGCGACTGCTCAACAATGACGGACACGCCCTACATGAGATAGCCATCATCCGCGAACTCCACCGTGCACCACTTGCTTCCGCAGACACAATACAATAGGTCCAACAGAAGCTGATAATGCCGCTCACAACGCAATGAGGCTAAAGACTGCCGATCAAGGCCGCGTTTTCGGTAATGTTACGTGAAAGGCAGGCAGGCGACTGCGCAGCCCTCTGTTCCTGCATCTCCTTGTGCTCTGCGCAAAGAGTGGTAGATTGGCTTGCGCGCTGCCTCGTGTTGATGAATGCAATACTTGGCCATGGCCTGTTCACAAACTCCCACTTGTGATTAAGCACCGTTGCATATAGCTGGCCATAGCCAACGTGTTTGCTATTGAACAAAGGTGCCTTTCCCTTTACTACTTTCCATCTTTGCGGGTGGAGGAAGCTAACAATTTTGACAGTATGAGTCATCAACTTCCTGTGAGCTTCTTCGATCCAGATACTGGCAGAGATGATTTCGCCCACATTAACGCTAAATGTAGCGTTTCTGCGACTGAAAAAGTTTGCGTACCTCAGCTGCGACTTACCAGAATCCAACGGAAATCAAATCACAAGATCTTCCGGCGAACTTGGTCAACGTCAGAATTACCGCGCTATGCTAGTACTCCGATCCTCACAAAGGCCGCCTTCCGCAAGCAATAGAAGTCAACGACGGCTTCTCAGCGCCTGGTCGAAGATGCTGTCTAATGGATGACTACCCAGCTACGAGGTCGACCGACTGCCAAAGCACGCATATTCGAGCTTCATGATCTGTATCATGCGAAGATCGAGCTCCGGAGAGGCTCTAAGACGCATGCTGTCCCATACTGTGGCAGAGTTGATCTCTACAAGTTCCAATGCCGTCGAGCAGATGGCACCCTAGCCATCCAACCGACCAGGAGAGTTTCTGACGACCTTGGACTGGCCATGGGGAAAACGTATATCGATGTCACTTCAATGATTGCGAGCCTCTCCACTGCAATTATGGAGATGATCATTGAGCTGTACTGCGCCGCCCATGACATCAAGCACGCGTGGATCGAAGCAGCTCGCACAGCTGATGCAGTCAATGCCAACATCGCCGACGGCAGTTGGGCAGGGTCGACCAAGCCAAGCCGTCAGTTCAAAATCGTGGGTTGATGCGGCGACCGCTATGGACGTTGTCGAAAAGAAAGCTCCACTCATCCAGCGCGCCGCAGACCAGACTGCGTACAAATACGACAAGATTATGGAAGAGGCACGAGCTGGTCGGCTAACGCGAATGAAGCTGGCCCATGGGGTCCAAAGGCACGAGAGTACATCACCAGTCCCGTACGTCCAATTTGGCCCACTGGCAGGGAACTCTAGAGCGAGAGCACTTGGCAGAACGCACAACGGTGTGCTCTATCAATCGAGAAGTACTTTGGCGTCAAGCTGTGCAGTTGGAAGGACAATACGATCTGGATGGGCACAGAGTACAGCAACCCTGCTGACCTGGACCGCAATAGCGTAGCTCAGCTCCTTTGACAACGCCTCCATCGAATGCGTACCTTCTGCAATAAGAAGCGGGAGACTAGCGACACCGGCGAGACGTTATACCAGGGAATTCTCTTCCAGTATACCTGCTCGATCACCACCAAGCCTGAGTTGCAATGGCTGAAGAAGAAGTACGGCGACCGTCTTGGACTTCCACTCGTGCTATGGAAGTACACACCGCTCCGAATAAGTATTGCGCACCGCTCTCACGGCTTCGAAGGCTGACCGGCTGGAATCCAATGAGCCTTTCGGATGTCGAGGAGCGTATCGACAATGATAAGACAAACAACATGCTCATCGAGACGTGGCATGTCAATAGCAGCAAGCAGGATATGGGGTATGAGTGCTAAGACACTGTCGATGACCTTCTATGCGCTCTGGGTAATCGCAATGCTGTAATGTACAACCCAGGCACTGGCGCACCACGTTCCCGCAGCAATCTTGTGCCAACCACCGATGACATTGAGTTCGCAGAAGAGCTTGATGGCGTAGGCTTTGACGAATCTGTATCTGCCTCCGACGATATTGGTGACGACGACGATCACGCAGAGCTTGGTGGTGGTGCTGCTGCTGCGAAGAGCATACCTGACAAAGATGGCGACTCTCTCCTGCGTTTGTCGACGAGAAGCCTCCGCTGCTCCGTCGGCAGACCTCGAGACTATCCCGTTTCCTACGCTGGATGCGCAGGTCAAGGCAGCTTGACATGCTGCGTTCTCCGATCTGGACCTCATTGAGCTCTTCTTTGGATACTGGGAGCTGCAGAAGTCGTCGGAGAGATTGGGAGAGATGACCAATCGTCCTTACGACGAGTGGGTGCAGGCTGACTTCGATGAGGCCTCCAGTATGTTCTATGCTATGACATTCAGGAACTGAGCAAGGGTTGAAGGGAGACGGGATCGAGATAGCTGGACGAGATAGAATACGTGTCCAGGCATGTTTACGTAGTACTGCCACGATCAACTCGCCTGCCGCGAATGCAGTCAATTGACCAGAGCATCTCTCTTAGTTCAGTCAAGAAAATAAATAGCCATGGAGGACCTGGATGGGCTTGCCATACCTCAATTCGTAGTGCCGTCGGCTGTGCTTGATGGGATCCATGAGGAAGTACGGATGGGATGACAATTGTGGAGCGATGCCTCTTGTTCTCAGTACTGTACTCGTTCAAGCCGGCTAGAGCTCGGTGAAGTTCACTCAGTGCCGAAAGCCTAAATCCGCGTCGGCATGCTTCCGCTGTATGCCACCCGCTTGACAAAGCAACATCTCTACACTCCACCAATACGCCAGACATGATGTTCTTGAAAGTGCCGTAGGTCCGATCTGCGAGTACATCGCGCGAAAGCGAGAAGTTTTCATCCTCTCTTTCTTTCCTCTCATGCCTTCATCCTCCGCCTGGATCAGAATACTTCTCTTGGGAATCCTCTTGGCAGCAATCCCCGCTGCATTACTGTCGACCACGGCATCCTTCAGCACAACTTACAAGGCAGCGTTTACTCGCGTCGACTCGCTCTTATATATCGCGCTAAGGCGTGTTTCGGTGTCAAAGAGCACGACCAGCCTCGCTCAGAAGTTGGAGCTTACGACGAACGCAACAATGGCTCGCACACCAGTCTACTTCCTCAGCCATGGTGAGTAGCCTTGAGGGAGAGTGAACCGTTTTGAACGAGCTCGCTATGTCTTGGAGTAGATGAGTAGTCCATGATAAGTCAGGAGTTTTTTGAAGAGCTCTATGAGCTCTCTTGAGACAGACTTTTCCAGCTGTATGGAGACGGTGTTTCTCTACGCTCGGCGCGTGCAATATGTACTGACGCCTTTGACTCAGGCGGCCCAAACATAATGGAAGATGTGAAGCATCCAGCGTACGCAAAACTTCAAGAAATCGGCAGAGAGATCACTACCCAGGTCAAGCCCAAAGCCGTGGTAGTCTTCTCCGCACACTGGCAAGGCGACTTCAACACAATCGAGGTAAACACAGCAGAGAGTATGGGCCTAATCTACGACCTTTACGGCTTCCCAGCACACTACTACGAATTCAAGTACCCCAACAAAGGAAGTCCCGAACTGGCCGAGAGAATCCTGGGAAAACTCCAAGAAGCAGGAATCAAAGCCGAAGGCGTCCGCAGAGGTCTCGATCATGGCGTCTGGGCCAGTTTCATGTGTGCTTTCAGCCCGGAGAAGAATCCCCTGAATGTACCTATTGTGCAAGTCAGCCTTTTTGACACGGACGATCCGGATAAACACTATGCGCTGGGCAAGGCGGTGTCTTCGTTGCGTGATGAGGGTGTGCAGATCATCGTGTCTGGAATGGCGGTCCACAATCTCAGGGATATGTTCAGGTCGTTTGGGCAGCCCGGACCGTTGGATTACACCGTCAATTTTGACGAGGCTTTGAGAGATGCGGCGGAGCAGCCGCCTGAGAACCGGCAGAAGGCGATGTCGGAACTGTTGAAAAGGAAGGATGCTCGTAAGGCTCATCCGAGCTTCGAACATCTTCTGCCAATTTATATCGGTGCAGGAGCTGCATTTGAGGAGAAAGGAGAGAGGCTCTGGACGATGCCGGAGGGTAGCATGAGCTGGGCTCAGTATCGGTTTGGCGAGGTAGCAGCTGTATGAGACTCATACTGTAGCGTCTTCATACCAACTCGTCGTGGTATACTCTCCCTGCGTTGTCAGTCCTGATGCCGAGTAAGTGCGTTGACCACGACAATACTCGTAGATTCTTCTTCTTCGCATAGGCTGTACACATTCACTCGAAGCGACGCATCGCACATAGGCGAATCCATCACTACGTGCCTTGATACCGTAGACATAAGAGATATCGCCATGGCGCCCTTTTAACCATGGCAGCGAATTCCTCCATTGCCCTTTAAGACCTTGCCTTTGATCTAGTTCCCGTCCCAGGCCACGACCTAATCTTCCCTTCGCCTTGCCCAGATCTGCCTTTACAACTTCTTCTCAACGGCCTTCTCCGCCTTTCCAGCCGCCTTCTCCAAGTTCTTCTCCTCAGCCTTTGCATCCTCCTTCACCACCTCAGCAACGCTCTCATTCTTCAAGCTCGACTGGTAGCTGAGCACTCTCGACACTTGGGTCGCACCCACGCAGAACAGCAGGAAGTTGACGGAAGCCAAGAACAAGTTTCGGGGCTTGATCACAAAGCACCATCGGGTCCAGATTAGGCCAGTCGCCATGAGAGCGGCGTTTTGTGAGAGGGAGAGGTCCTTAGCAGGTCGTGCAAAGTCTGCGGCTCCGGCGAGGACAAGACCCCACTGTGGTGCAGATATGAGTCAGTGAGTGTTCTCCGCGTGTCGCTTGGTCAATGGCTACGGGAAGCTTACCTTCATAATAGGTGCCCAGAAGTGAACGGTCTTTGGGCCGACCTGGGAGTTCCAGAACTTGCTGAAGCCGGACTCATTGCTGGCGGCGACGTCTGCGGCGGTGGACTGCACTCTTCTTTGGGCGAAGTGGTTGATGTTCTGGCGGAAGACGGGCTGGCGGAAGGTGCTTTGAGCTGCGCGGAGGCCGAAGCGCGAGGCCATGATGTGCTGGTGGGCGGAGGATGTATGGAAATCGTAGACGGTAGGCTCTTCGGCTCCGTCGTGTGCGGTGCACACGTGTTTGTACGGCGGTGGTGAGGGTGTGTCTGTGTTTCGCGCAGCAGTAATATCGTTGCGGGTGAGGGAGCTCGAGGTGAGAGTTCAAAGCGGAGCTGCCATGCCAAGGCCCGTCCATCCGGTCCGACGATCACCTGCTGCTGCTGACATGGCCAGTGAGCAGCAGCCGTGCAATTGTTGCTGACTACAAACATCTGGGAAGACGATCTGCTGAGCCTGGCCCAACATCCACCACAGTCCTCGCATTGATTTGCAGTTGGCCTTGCTAGTCCGACCAAGATGTCGGGCAAATACGCCTTCACCAAAGCGCTCAAGGAGCTGCGCTTCCATCACTGCCAGACCAGCGAACACTCGAATGCCGTCCGGTATGCCTCGCCTTGCATAACTCCGCCATTGAGTCGTGAGCAGCTGACACGCTATTCTGCTACAGATCCTTCCTGACCCGCGCGTACCCCACCATGAAGAAGAACAATCCACACACGCCCATCATGCTCCGTGAAGCGCTAGGAATCGAGCCACGAGTGTTCGCCCGATATGAGTTTGGAAGGGAAAAGATGGTGGAACTTAAAGGTAGACATGTCGTCGCAAGTGGAATATGTCACACACTGGATACTGACGTACGGCAGGACTGGACGACAAGGGCATCGAGGACAAGATCACTTCTTTGGTGAGGGAGCAATAGCGTGTTTATGCATCGAGCGAAACGAACCTGGAGAGAAGCCATGATATGAGCTTTGTGTACATACTGTACAATATGACAGGTGGCAGCCTAACGGTGGCTGAGCTACATGATACCCCAACGGAATCGATTCCAAACAGCAGCCCGAGACGCGGTGAAGTCCGATTGCGCTGAATGATGTACCTGCCTGATGTGAACCAACAATTCTGTTGCTAGCTACTATGCATCAGGCAGATATAGTGGGATACCCGAAGTGGCGAAGCTGTTCAACCTCAGAACGTCACTCCCATGGCTCAGTGCCTGTTCACGGCAGGCGCGACCTGACTTCTGTGCCATCACCTCCATATGGGTACATCACGTCGTATTTTTCTGACCGTAACCTCTCTCAGAAGGCTAACAAAACGCTACAACACGACCATTGTGAGCACCAGAAACCACCCCAGCAGCATTGAGCAAGGAATTGAGCATCTTCAGCTCGGTGTCTGAATCAATCAGCCCGTACTGAGCAGCACAGTCCTCACTCGAACACGGATACAGATTCCCTAACGCTTTGCTCGAGATATCGCTCCAAGCAGTGCCCAAAGTGCCTGGTCTAGCGCGCCTGCTTCAGCAACTGCTCTATACAGTGCTCACCATGAAAGCCCTTTCAGAGCAACACGGTATGAGCAGCTCATTCGTTCGCCCGTTCGCTTGCTGAACTCCTCGTCCTTTAGGAGGCTGGGCTGACAAAGAGTACCTCTACCTGTTCGCCGAGGAGAACCTTTGCAAACTGCGCAAGCTTCGCAGACTTCGTCGAGGACAGCCAATGTGCTATGGGCTCATGGCGATCATGGGCAAACTCCAGCGATGCATTTCGATCGTAGATCCTGGGATGAAGCGCGCTAAGATCATTCAGTACGGTTTCAAACTCAAGAGGTTGCTCGCAAGATTCGCTCGGGAGGCTAGGAGAGCTGGACGTCGAAAGAAAGCGAGAAGGGTTCAGAAGGATGCTCGCCATGTGAGCGCTATCGTGCGCTCTCGGGGAGGGACTTTCTGTCGACCTGAATGACGTGGAGCTGCAGTCAGCAGCATGAATGGCCGCACGGGTCACAGGAGCAGAGCTCGACTCGACTGGGAAGTGGCACTCCTTCAAACTTCAAACATTTGAATGCATTAAGCAACGAGATGTAGAGGAGAGCGGTGGGACAGAGCATGTCGCGACAGACATCAGTGGAGAGTCTTTCATTCTTGCAGTTTGACAGCACAGCCAACAGCAATCCCAGCAAGCTTGATGCAAAGCGAAGGTGCACCAGTTTGCGTAAGCGCCCCGGTGCAACAAATCGTCAATGATCCATTACAAAACCCTCCACTCAGTCTGCCAGAGCTCGTTGTTCAAAATCCAGTCCGACCGCTTCAATCTGGTAGTCAGCTGCGAAAGCGACAAAGCCAGTAAGGCGTAAGCCTCCTGATGAGAATGCTCTGCACTTAGACGTGAGTCTTCGTGCAGAACATGTCCCACGGTCACTCGAAAGCCGATCACCATCTCAGGTCGCTCGCCCTTCCCTCCCATAAGCCGTCCCGTCATCCACATACCTATTCCAACAATCCACACACACTTTCGCCTTCTTCGCATCTTGCTTGTTCTTATCGCCCTTCGTTCTCCGACCACGGAACAAGTCTTCTTCGGTTCCATTTGCGTTTCTCGTCATCGTCAACTCGCCATTTTCTTGGTAGCGAGATGGGTCACCGACACATGTGCCTTTTGCGATGTTGGTGCATGGAAGCATTTCATTCGTTCCGTCTTTGGCTCCTCTCCAGTAGCAGTTGATGCCGAGCTGCTTTGGAGCGTATTTTATAGATCTGGACGAGTCCGAGTCGAGTGAATGCTGTGACTTGGATCTGGTGTTTTTGTAGGCACTGGATGACGTCGGAATTGTTGTGTCGGATTCCAGGGTTATTTTGTCAGAGGTAGGTGGCTTCGTGTTGGTGGTCTCTGTCGTCCGCTCTTCAACAGCGCTCTTTGCTGCAACATTGGCTTGATCCTCAAAGCGCCCTCCCGCCACAGATCGAGGAATCCTGGAACTTTGCACCTTCGCAGTGGAGGACGTTTTTCGTAAGCCTTCTGCTCCCTCCGTAGGCGAGCCCGATGGGTCAGCACACGGAACGGTCGGAGGTCCTTCGAGGTCGTTCGTAGGCCTCTCATCACCTTCCCGGGCTTTGGTAGTGTTGATCTCCGACAAAGTCGCTTCGTCTCCCTCGTCAAAGTGGGGATACAGAGCCGGATCCTGCACATGCTGGGCTGCCTGCGAATCGCGTCGAGGTGTCTTGATCTCTGTCAACGCCGTCTCCAGATCGCTTTGAGCACCGGACAGACTGACCTGTAGCGCTGCAATTTCCTCGTCCTCTTCTCTCAACGATGCGTTAGCGACTTCGAGCTCACTGGACAAACTGGACTGGAGCGCCTCGAACGCTTCGTCATGTTCGCTCATTTTGGTCTTCGCAATCTTGAGTTCACTGGGTCTGGCCGGGAGCGCTGCAATCCCTTCAATTCTTTCGCTCAGTTCTGTTTGCACGTCTTTGAGCTTACGGGACTGGCTGGTTTTGAGCATCGCGATCTCTTCGTCCTTTTCCCTCAGTTCTGTTTGCGCAGCCTCGAGCCTATCTTCAGGCGTATGCCAGGCCGCGCACATGATGCCCGCAACAAGGCATGCAAATATCATCCACCAAGGGAGTGCGGTGTGCCGGCCCAGTAGATTTGAAATCAGGGAAGCCAGCGCGATATTCTGCGTGTATGATGCGTAAGCATTGCTGATGTAGTCGAAGAAGCGCAGTATCGAGCGAGGCATTTTCGGGCGGCAGCTGATGTCGAATCTTGCCTGAAGCGCGTCGATAGTCCAGATGATAGCCGCGAGACATAAAATGCTCAGAAGGCCGAGGAGAAGGAGGAAGCAGAGCGCGAGCCAGTATGGCACAGGCGCCGTATGCTGCGGAGCGTGGGCGTAGTAGTCGGCAGGCACAACGCACTCACTCCAGGTGACGCCGGTGCCATTGATCGGGTAGCGGAAGCCATAGTCCACCTTCGCTGGCGGGAGACTGGAGATGGGCAGATTGCTGAGCTCAGGCGGAGGCAGATGCGAAGGCGGGTACAGAGTACTCGAGTCGGTTATAGTTGTGCGTGTGTCTGTGAGAACTTGATAGCTTGCAAACACCGCGTAGCTAAAGGTGGTAATGAGCGTGGCCAACCCAGCGGCGCCGCCAAGGAAGTGGTGCTCGTAATGGCCTGGCGCCGCCATACTGTGCAGGTGGTGGTGTGGTGTGATGCGCCAGCAGTTTGCGGTGACGAGGAAATCAAAGAAGCAAAGTCGCGATCACTAGAATGTGCGGCAGCTTCCGGCAAATAACGCACTGGCTCAATTTGGCTTTGTCTTCCACCTGCAAGACGGGATGCTTGCATTCACAGGTGCCTATGTGAATTCCTGCTCGAAATACAACATTCACACCAGGATCATGTGCTCAGCATTGCCCGAAGTAGACAGATTGCGAAGCGAAGCGCCCCGATATTGCAAAAGCATGATACCGATCACCGACCACCGCGCAACGATGGAGCGCTTCCTATGGTTGTGTGAATGGTTTACATATTCGGTGAGGACACCAAGCAGCCTGAGTTGGATTAAGTCTAGTTTGCGCGAGACATCGCTGCTGTATCCTGTGCTCGGTATTAGCTAGAAATGATGCAGCGAACATGGAATTGTATCTCACGAGGTAAACTTGATAGAAGTCCATTTTGAGCTCTCCCTCTGCCTTCGAGAAGTGTGCTCGTGCAGCCCATTCTACATTTGTACCTTTGCCATCCTTGAGCTTGTAATCGACCGTGCCGAAGAGCATGATATCATCAGAGCCTGATCCCGAAGCATATAATTGCTGCGGCTTATGCGATCTTTTAGCAACCTTCTCCCACATACCATGCCGCATCTTGATGATTGCTGATGTGGATCAGCTCGAGTCGGAGGAATGACATGGTCGATCTGCGTACCGTCTCGACCTTCGACTCCATTTGAGGCCATGATGAATTGTGCATTCTTTGTGAACATGTCTGCATACTTCTCATGCCCGTCAGGTGTATCCGAGATCTCGTAGAAGCGTTCGAAGAAGGCTTTGATCTCTGGCCTGACTTCACCTCCTTGCGGCACAGTAGCGGAGTATTGGCTCATGGTAACGATCTTGGCGACTTCAATCGATTGACAGATCAGTCTATGTTTGCCGACCGGATGCAAAGGAAGGTGCTAATGTTGTCTTCGTAAGAGCAGGTGAGGTTAGTCATTCCGGCTGGCCGGCAGCGAGCGGCTCCGTGTCCGCGGACCGAGCACCTTTCTCTCTCTCCACCCTCGGACTCAACGACACTTCGTTTAGTCTTACAGACGATAGACAGCCAGCCATCACCTTGGTGCGGCTCACAATAGGGCACCGGAAACGCATTGACCCGTTACGAAGGCAAGCTATCATGGCCGGGGCGAAGCGCTATACAAGCAAATGGGACCGCTAATCAGCAACGCACATGTCGCCGTTGCGGAGAGCGGCCATGCGAGCGAGCGACGTCTGAGCATTGATATCTTTACTCCCGCCGATACGACGGTGTTATGGTCCTGTCTAAATGACTGCCTGGCCATTGGACTGTTTTCAACATCCCTCAATCTCGCCATTCACGTCCTGCGATCGTGGAAATACGGTTGACTCGTGTCAAACGAGTCAAAGAAGCTGCATATAAGCTGTGACCTGCGATTGATGCACTTGCACGTTTCGTGGAGACGATAGCTGTCCCATAGGCTCGGATACGCTTGTCCGCTGATGTGCAGCAATACTGCGGTACATGCTGTCCTACGGTCGACTGTCCGACACACGTCCAGGTTTCTTGCTTGAGTGGCATTGAGGCCGTGGTCATTGATGCGTCCTGACACAACGGTCTAACTCGTCTTGCGTCTGCTCTTACCATTGATGAGATTCTTCCACTCGGTGTCTGACTACGCCGGCCCGTTACTTGAAGGGCAAACCACTTGCTTATTCCCAAAGATCTGCACATGGTTGCAGTGCACGCAGCTCAGAGATCAACCAGGGTGCCATAAGCGGGGTTGATGGTAAGTGGGTGAGAAGCCAAGCGGTAATGGCTTCAAGGCAAAGGCGAGCCTCGTGACTACTCTTCGCAGATAGGCCACAGTTGCACGAGTCGCTCTGTATGACAGTGCCGGCAACTGACATGAATGTCCGGGAAACTTATAGGCAAAAGCTACCCGCATAGAAAGCTGTAGCGATGGCACGTTACAGCACAGGTCAAGGTCTCGGAGGACTTGGCGCCAATTTTTTTTTGCAGTGCAACACCTTGGGCCTTGCGACTTGAGGACCCAATCTTCGTACCCGACTCGAGCCAGGCGAGCACGCGATGTGCATACAGCTTGCAGGGTTCTCCGCGTGCTTCGACGGCGGGTATAGCACCAGTGTGGAGCTCCGGGTATAGGCTACGCAGACTGGATGAGGCGGCATGCTTTGAATATCATTCTCCCGCCTCCCGCTCTTGTCCCCTTTAATGTTGGTGAACTGAAGTATTGCCTGGAACTCCATTTCTTCTCAACTTTACCCGCCTTGAAAAGGCCAAGTTCATGATGGCGGAGAAAGCACCGGTAGATCAGAGTGACAGCTCGAGTGAGCTATCGCAACCACAAGAAGTGTTGAACACTGAGAACTGACATCACCTCCCAGACCACTTGCCAGCTGCGGAGAAGCGAGAGATGAGCCATATCGAGGCGATTCGTACCAACGAACGTGTTCCTGGGCACAGCGACTACTATGAAAAGAACGGGTTGCGTACTTATGGCGATGAGGCAGATCATGGCCGTGCGAAGCCTATGACTTTCGCCAGGATAATGTCGCTGGTGGCCATGGCATTCTGTGAGTAGTGCTTCAGTGTTGTCCTAGAAGACCATTGCTCATATCGTACAACCAGTATGGACCGGAAGTCAGATACCAGTCTACCTCTTCGGTGCCGTGCCGCCCTACATCTACGGTGATATTGGCGGTGCAGATCGCTGGGTCTGGTTCGTCCTCGCAAACCTACTTTCTCTTGCTGCCGTCTGTCCATTCGTTGGCAGTATCAGTGACCTGATTGGGAGGAGATATGTCGCCCTGATCGGTGCAAGCTTTCTTGTGGTGGGCATGATTATATGCTCGACCGTTCACGAGATGAAGTAAGTCTCGAGGGACCTCTGAAAGTGCTCCACACTGAACCAATAATATAGCTACTTCATCTGCGGGATGGTCTTCGCGGGAGTCGGAGCTGGAATCAACGAGCTCACTGCGCTGGCAGCCACATCGGAGCTCGCGCCCACCGCCCAACGAGGGAAGTACGTTGCCGTACTGATCTTCACGATCCTCCCGTTCCTACCGTCCGTCTTATACGGCCAGCTAATTTCATACTATTCTTCTTGGAGATGGCTCGGTCTGATTTGTGCGATCTGGGCATTCCTCGGACTGGTGATGATAGCTGTCTTCTATTTCCCGCCTCCCAGAGTCAATAGTGAGGGCATGTCAGCGAAAGAAATCCTGGCGGAGATCGACTACATCGGTGGTATCTTGAGCGTCGGTGGAATGATCTTGTTCTTGGCGGGTATGCAGTGGGGTAAGTGGATCGATAATATGTTTGTCGAGGCTGTTGTGCTGATTATAGCGACTTTAAGGAGGATACCAGTACGCCTGGAGTAGTGCTCACGTTCTGGTTCCACTCATACTCGGAGCAGTCATGATAGCGGCCTTCATCGTCTGGCAGGGCTATGCACCTCATCCAATGTTTCCCGCACGGCTGCGGCAGGATCCCACAACTTTGAGCTTGACGCTGGTCATCACGTTCATAAGTGGTGCGAACTTCTTTTCGATCCTTATGTTCTGGCCAACGCAAGCGTTCAATGTCTACGGACATGACCCTGTTGGCGTCGGTATAAGAGGACTGCCAGTGAGCTTCGGAATTCTTGGAGGCGCGGTGATCGTGCTTTGGCTGCTCTCAGTCTTCCGGGGACACAACAAAGAACTCATGATAATTTCGTCCGTCCTTATGACCGCAGGTTGTGGTTCGCTGGCAGTGGCGACTGCAGACAATCTGCACGTCCTTTGGGGTCTCCTCGTTGTGGCCGGGCTTGGTATCGGCGGCATTGTTGTTCCTGCATCGATCATCAGTGCGTATGATGCATGGTCATCAGAAACAAACGCTTGCTGACATAACCCACAGCGACCATCATATGCCCCGACGATCTTATCGCCACAGTCGGTGCCCTGACACTGGCGGTCCGTGTGATCGGTGGCAGCGTTGGATACTCGGTATGTTGTAACTCTCAGCGATCGCTTGCGACCCGTCTGGCGCTCTCATCAACTCAAGGGTTTTCGCAGAAGCGCTGACTGTACCGCTTGCACAGGTGTACTATAACGTTTTTGTCAGCAAGTTCGTGCCAAAGGCCATGGCCCATATCGGTGGTTACATGGCAGCACAATTGAACATCACGAACGAAACGATAATCGGCGAAGCAGTCCAGCTTACTGCAGACTCACTAGTCGACCGGATAACAGATCTGCCTGGCGTTGTTGGAGTGCCTGGCGCCCACGAGGCCATCGGTAAGTGACGAAGCTTCCCAGACCTTCTGTTGATTTTGAGTCCCTGACATCACCCATAGTACGCGCTGGTCAGGTCGCATATGCTGAGGCATATGTCTACGTCTACTATGTCAGTATTGCATTTGGCGCAATTTCGATCGTGGCAGCCTGTTTTCTCGGAGATATCGGAAAGTATATGGACGAGCATGTGGCGGTTGTGATGTGACGAGATATGATGGCCGCCTGGAGGACAGTGCATAGCCTTCTTGTTCGAAATTGTATCTGAGCTCTCCTTCTCAAGTATGTACAAGCTGGCTCTTGTAAGTTTCCCGTCCAGATTGCAGAAATCTCTTGCAACAGAGGCCGCGTAACACAGCACGTCTTTGAAACCCCTTCTTCGGACCTTTATCGCTTCGTGGTTGTAGTGTACACTCATTATTCGTAGCTTCCGGGTGGCCTCCTTTGCTGGCTTCCGATCGTTATGTACTGCTGCTCAGCTTTGCTGAACCACTTGCTTCCTTTCAAAAGCACCACAGTGGCCAGATACCAGACCTCTCGCGGAGACGTCGCCGCACCGATGCGCGGCCCTCGGCAATCTCTGCCTGCCTCTCCAGAGTTGGCACAAAGGGCAAAGTGGGACCGAATCCTGTAAGCATTCGAGCCACGCAGCGAAGAGCGCACTGTCGCTTTGAGGGGTGTTGCGCTGGCAGGGCGCACAGCATGCGTCGCAAGCTTCGCAGCGTGATAGGCGTGCACGGGATCAACATGCGACCGACCGGCCGGTTAGTCGCCGCGCCGCGCAGCACAGCAGAGCACAGCACAGCAATGCCATAGCTGGCATTCGCATGTTCAAGGGAAACACGCCTTATTTCTTGATAATGGTCAAGATGTCCTCGTCCGCGAGCTCGTGCGAGAGCCCAACACGCTGCGGCTGATGCTTGACACTTCGGCCATAAACGATGGCGATCTTGAACTGGTCCACAATGGTCTTGTGAATGGCGTTACAGAAATCCTCCACGGTACAAGCAGTACTCCTCAACACGACGGGCGCTGAGTAGTCAGGCAGCTTTCCCTTTGGCTTGGTGTAGACACGGCGCAGGTTTAGCTTTTCCCACATCTGCTCCATCAACTCGTCAATGTTCCAGCCATGTTCCGAAGAGATAGGGCAAGCGTTCGGGATGCGGTACAGGAGATCGAGCTCTTCGATACTGATGGCGTCGATCTTGTTGAGTGCGTAAATGACAGGAATGTAAGCTCGACTCTTGGCCTCGATAACGTCGATCAGATCGTCAACGGTGGCGTCGCATCGAATGGCGATGTCGCAGTTGGCCATGCGGTACTCGTTCATGACTGCCTTCACTTCGTCGTTGTCGATGTGCGTCAGGGCGACAGTGGATGTGATGGAGATGCCGCCTTTGTCCTTCTTCGTGATCTTGATGTTCGGGGGCTGCTTGTTGACGCGGATGCCAAATCCTTCCAGTTCGGTCTCGATGACGCGCTTATCTGTGAGCGGCTTGTTCACGTCCAGCACGATGAAGATCAGATGGCACGTCTTCGCTACAGCAATCACCTGCCGGCCTCGGCCCTTACCGTCCTTTGCGCCTTGGATGATACCAGGCAGATCCAGCATCTGGATCTTGGCGCCGTTGTAGATCACCTGACCCGGCACCGTCGTCAGCGTGGTGAACTCGTACGCCGCCGCCTCGGAGTGCTGGCCGGTGAGTCGCGACATCAGCGTCGATTTGCCAACGGACGGAAAGCCGATGAAGCCGACGGAAGCCACACCAGTACGTGCGACATCGAAGCCCACGCCCGCGCCGCCTCCGCCGCCGCTGGAGGGTGTGAGCAGCTCTTTCTTCAGCTTGGCCAATTTGGCCTTGAGCTGACCCAGGTGGAATGACGTGGCTTTGTTCTTCTGCGTCTTCGCCATCTCCTCCTCGATTGCCTTGATCTTGTCCACCGTGGTCGCCATGATGGGTTTCGGCGCGCGGGAGATCAAACGGACGGGTTCTGTGCCACTGGGGAGGTGTGCAGAGGTGTGCAGAGCCGTTTCCAGGTCGCTCCGGTCGCAAGGTGACGTTCACACAGACTTGAGTCGGAGCGTCTCTGTTCGCGGTGCTTCAGTCGATGGCGTGCTTACTTGGCGCATTGATGGCCTTGGGATGCCTTATACGACGGACGCGAGCAGTGCCCACTATCTGAGGCGGTTTGTCGGCTGTTGCTTCACCCCCGAGACACCCTCCCTGCCATCTCAGCTCACTGGTGCTCGTGATACGTCGTGCGGTCAGCAGCGGCCCATCGCAGTTCCCTTTGGGTGTCGGGAGGATATCGATAGGTTCATCGTCGGAGTCATCGTTACATATCTTGCTCATCATGCACAAGGCGTGGCAGCTGTGAGTAGCTTCGTACATCGCTCATACTACTTCGTCCTGCCTGCTCTGTTCTTTGCGCGGGCTGCCTTGCTCTCCGCGTTTCCAACTTCCCTTTGCTCTCCTAAACACCGCCGCGGGCAGCGTCGTACTATCCAAAAATATTTTAACAAATTTCCACCCCTCGCCAACACCATCAGCGATCAGCACAGTGGGGCGTCCCTCTTACCCCTAAATGCCGCCTAGAGCCAGGCGTGCTCTCATGGATCCATCGACTCAGACTCTGGGCTTCGCGGCAGATGCAAAGCCAGCGTCCATACACGACTCCGCTCGAGGATCACCGGAGCCTCTGGATGCGTTCCACGTTTTAATCAAGGACACCAACACCATCCTGGGTCCTTGCAATGGCATCGATAGTGCCGACGTCGATGTCGAGGAATTGAAGAAGCTGATGCTGGCGTATGACACGAACGAAGGTGGTCAATCAGAACCATCGTGGTTGAAATATGCTTTTCGCCGAGGCGACAAGAGCTACACCAGGAACCTTGTCGACAATTGCAATGGCAAAAGCAACCTGGTAAGTTGTCTTCCGTCCACGGAAGCCCGCGTCCCAGTGGTTGTATCAGAGCGGGCAGAGTTATGCTTGTTTGCAACTGGCTCCGCTGGCTGCTTTCTTGCCAGGCAATCCTCGGAGCCACCAAATTGCAGTGCAAGAGAGCAGTGGAGGCCGCGCGACTTCTGACTGACAGATCACACAGCTCGTCCTGGTCTGGACTCCTGGCAAGGCCTCGCCCATACACGACCATGCCAATGCTCATTGCGTCATGAAGATATTGAAGGGCTCCTTAACTGAAACGATATATGGATGGCCTTGTCAGCGCTCGGACAATCCAGCCAATTGCGCCACGGCCCTTGACTCGCCATGTCCGACGACGGAGCACACATGTTCTGCCGGACCTGGAGAACGAAGTGGAGAACGAAGGCCGTCGGAGCTTCAAGTGAGAAGGACTACGACGTACAAGGAGAATGAGGTCACTTACATGAGCGATCAACTTGGTCTTCATCGAATCTCAAACCAAAGCGATGACCCTAACGATTACGCCGTCAGCCTGCATCTGTATACTGTAAGTTTCAGAGCCCTGCAACTCCGAGCGCGGAACACAGCGTTCCGCGTCTAATGGCGCATGTTGAGAGTTTTCGACTGATGCGGAACAAGCCACCGAATGCCGCGAAGCATGGATGTCACATCTTCAACCAGGCGACGGGGAAGAGTGTGCACGTCAAGCAAGGCCACTTCGATTCCGAATTTGGTGTCGAGAGATAGGTCGAGGCAGAGACGCCATCTGCTATGGAGGGTCTCTTGTTCGAAGGTCATTGAGTATATACCGCAACGCTAAACGTTTTCATTTTAGATGAGGTATCCATGGGTCATGGGGAGCGAGATGGTTTCTGATACAGGAAAGCATCTTGACGCAACAGGGCTGTATATGCGGTTCCGGCAGACATGCTACGTTATTGCTGCTTTCTGCTTGAGTCTCGACCCGTCAAGGTTGTTGGCACGTGTTTGACAGGACCAAGACCGGCATATCAGGTATATGCCATGGCTTTGAGACTGCCGGAGGCGCGGTAGGGACACGCGCTGTCGTATTGCCGTACTGCCGTACTCCTTGTTCATTTTAAGTGCGTTCGGCGTTCGCCGTACTTTGGGGTGAAGACGGGACGGGACTCTCAACCAGGTAACTGTGTCTCGAGCATGAACATGACGAAGAAGCCGACATGGTCTTCGTAGATTGCGGTCCAATCGCACTGCCGAGGGTCTCGACATGCTTGGCCTTGCTGGATGTTTCAGCTATTGTAATTACCAGCTGCAGAGTAGCAGACGCTGAAACTCCTTGTTCGTGCTCCAACTTGCGAACGACGCTGGCGTCATATCCACTGAGCACGTCGCGCTGGTCAAACGCATCGTCATCGAGTGCGCCCAATCGCCATTGCTGTGTTGAAGGCGTGCAAGACATGGCGCTGCATAGGAAGAGCGAAGCGTTTCTTCTCCCTTGGTCATTGAGCTAATCCACCAACGAGTGATAGATGGTACCGCATCGACTGGAATATTCATCGTGTGTTCTTGCAAGTCTGGGTGCGGCAAAGTTGCTGATGAAGACGTGTTCCAGGTATGGTAACACCGCTTGCCCTTCGCGTGTTTGAGAAGGGCCCAAGGGTTGTGAACAAATGAGGTGGCCGTCTACAACAGTCACAGACAAGAATATCCAGTGCTCCAGTCTCAGCTGGCTGCAGCAGTAGGCGTGGTACAGTTCTCCGACGAGACCCAAGACGTCAGCCACAGTGCCAATGTCACATCTGAGATAGTGCACTCCCTTCCCACGCGTGTCATGACAGATCAACCAGGTGCAGGGATGGCATTCAAGCGGATTCACTGGTGAGGCGCGACAGTCCTGTGGCGCGTCCGCGATGCCAGCCGTTGCTTCGGCAGCGCACAATCCCGGTATGAAGAGTGTCTGATATCCAGTGCACTTGATTGTTTGCCTTGCATAACGTTACGGCAGTGACGCTGGCTCAGGAAGATCCGCTCAAAATTGGGAAAGAATGGCAGCCAGCCATTCCAGTAGTCCTGGATATCCCAGTTCAGATGCATTCGCCATTTCGATCACTACAGATCTGGCACGCTGTTGGAGCATGACGAGAACCCTGGCTATACATAGCAATGGCTTGTCGCTATTGATGTGCGCTCTAGCCTGCTGAGATGTTGCCCGTTTGGCGAGCGTCTAATGACAGGATGCTGTAGGTGCAAGGTAGCTAGGCTCGATCGAATGACATTCAAGACCGAGGCCGTTCCATGAGCGTGGCATGTACTGTGGTGCCCGGACAGAGCCGTTACCTGTAAGGTGTCGCGGCACGCGTTGCGCAGTGGTATTGGTAAGGGGCATAGCCACTTGAGGCTCAAACGACAGCTGTTGGAGGAGTCAAGGGAGTCCTGCGCGTGCAGAGGTCCGAAGGGCTCTGAATAGGTAGGGTTTAAGGTTGGCTAGGGGAGAAAAAGCATTACTGGCAAGCGCTTGGGTTATGCAGGACCGCTCGCAACATGTCGAAGTCCAGACTTGACGTGTTGCATGCATACACCTGAAGCATGTGCCACGGAAACTCATGCGACGAACAGCGTACGTGCCTGTCGAGTGCTCATCCGATTCCGTCGCATCACATGGCATGATGATTACGGCCAGCAGGAGCCGACATTGTCAAGGTGGGAACAACGTTTCCTCATCCGTTTCACTGTCGCTCAAAGCAGAGAGCGCCGGCGTCGATCCGCAAGACCAGACCGAGCAGACCCCCGCGCCACGGCCCGCTTTCACTCTGTTGCTGGTCAATAATAATGGTCGTTCATGTCGGACGTTTCTTCTGCAGCGGGAGACTGGTCGTTGTTGTTTGGGCGTGGGACGGGGAATCTGATGACCGCCTCGAGTCTCGACCCACCCGCGGTCCTGCTGCTTGACACTTGTGCCTCGTCCGCTCGATGATTGGCGGGGCTTTTATGACAGAGCGACGAATGGCAGACGTCCACTTTCACAGTCGAGCACACGGGGGCGGTTACATGTAGCTTCGCGCAGGGATGGGACGTGTCTCGACTCTCGGCGGGACGTTGCTGATCCCACTCTCGAGTGTGTCGCGCGCAGGTCGTCGGACGCCTGCTGATGAGCACATCGGCGCAGTGCCAAACAACGTGCGTCGCTACTACAGTATGTGGAAGGGAGCATTCATGATATGGCACGTATGGGTACAACCTGACCCGGCGTGCCGTCGGACCTCACCGATCTACCATTGGTTTATACATGTACAGTGCACGGCACGCTGCATCATGCGACAGGCGTCAGCAGTCAATGAATGCGCAGAGCATCGTTTCCGCACTGCCATTGGGACATGTTGCGCAGGCTAAAGTCGATCTGCGCCCGCTAGTCTCTCGGATCAAATCGCCAGGGACGTTTATTGGCGTCTCGGTGGCTGATGAGGAGGTGTGGACAGTGGCACGGTTGACGGTTGACGGTTCACTGTTGACGGTTGACGGTGGGGTTCCCTTGTTCACGCCGTGCTGTTTGGCCCGGCCTGGCCTGGCCACGAGAGACGGCAGAGGGACCATGTTTCGCGGGCATGTTGTGTACGATGCGCCACGCCATGCCATGCCATGCCGTGCCGTGCCATCAAGCCATGATCCCCATCGTCGCCGCAAAGGCCACTGGCCCGCGTCGGCGGCCGTTCTGAGGGCCTGCATTAGACAGGTCCTTTTGCAGTGCCAGTGCAGTAGCCTTGTCGGGCCCGCAGCTACACGAGCTACAGTACAGTACTACTCGTGCTACTACTGTACGAGGCATCGCGCAAAGTGTAGATCGCGCCTTGTCGTTGCTTTGCTCGCTTTGCCATCCACGCCATCCTTGCCCTCAAGGCTCACGCCAGGCCTACCTCGGAGTGGCCTTGCCCTGCTCGACGACCCTCGTTATTGTTCTTTCTCTTATTGATCATGGCGATCGGGACCAGCAGGGTTCCCGTTCCCGTCGGACAGTGCCATCCATGCTCTGCTCTGCTCTGCTCCCGTGCGGCGTGCTCCTTCAAAGGACGAGCCAACTTCCCACCGCGCCGAACCGGCCGTGCTGCTCCAATATGCCTAAACCACATTCTCCGCAACGGCTGCTTGTTGATCTACTTCTTGTACCCGACCCTTTGCCTCGTCTTTTGGACCTCGCCGCGACCTGCCCGCGACCTGCATATATCGTCCCATGGTTGCCGTCTGAGCAGCATGCCATCGAAGCCTCGGCGGCTCTATTGCACACTTCTGCCTCCGACGCCCGGTCTTATGCTGCCTCTCGCCTCAGGCCACATCGCACTGCTGCAGGCGCCGTCCTGCCGCCGCAAGCGTCAAGCCACGGGGTGTCTAATACGCAGCGGCTCTCGTGCCCTTCCATACATTCTGCATCCGCTGCCAACTAGGTGCCGCCAGCCTGGCCACGCTGCCTGAGGCGGGCCCAAACTCCAATGCCATGGCGGACGATGAACGCAATACAGCATATCGAACGTCACCGCTGTCGTCCTGGGGCCATAGTCCACACATCTATCCGCACTCTCATCACGGGACACCAGCGCAGGAGTACACAGGCTTCAGCTTCACATCGCCTTCGTTGCCAATGGAGCCGAGCGCGTTCAGTAGCAGCATACAATCGCGATCTATTCATCAACAACTACAACCTCTGGTCATGCCGCAATGGCCTTCGATGTTGAACAGCCAGGCACATTCGGGCTATCAACCGATCTTCCCCCCACCTGTGCAGCCTATTCAACCCATACCCATCGATTCATTGCATACGCCCGTTTCCGCGACATCCACAAGGTCGACGTCGACTCCTCGCAAGACTTTGACGGACATGGACCGGAAGCGCATGTGCCAGTATGCAGAGGAGCATCCTAACGCGAAGCAGACAGAGATTGGAGGTACGTCCCGTCTGTCGTGTGTCTGTTATTGCGCTAATGTATCGGTAGCCATCTTCGGTGTTGAACGGAGGTGAGTGACTGCAGCAATCAGGGCTCTGCGAGCTTTGTTGACGTTCTGCATAGTACTGTCTCGAAAGTGCTTAGGCAGAAAGAAAAGTACTTATTCCAGGATGATGGCAGCCGGTCTCCGATCAAGCGTACTAAGGGGCGCTCGCCGGACATAGAGCGGGCTCTGGCAGTCTGGGCCAAGAACCAGGTATGCTGTACAGGAGCTCTGCCCTGAAACTAGCTTGCTAATCCACGAATACAGGAAAGAAGAGGGCTTCCCCTGACACACGACCTGATCCGTGACAAGGCGCGTGCTTTCTCGGCAACGACGACGACACCGGATCATCAAGTCACTTTGAGCGCTAGTTGGATCGAGAAATTCAAGCTCAAGAACAATTTGATGGGCGCGAGATCGAGAAAGGCTTCGTTAGCAGCTGACGAGGACAGCGCATCTGCTGCGGCCTCATCGTCACATACGCCCGGCGACGCTTCTCCAGTATCGCCCTCTGGCGTTGGGTCTGCATCTCCGCTCGAGCTTCATCACACCCAGAGTCAAGACAGCCTGAAGAATGAAAGTCCGGACAGCTACCTTGAGTTTGGAACCAGGCATGGACCATTCCACGCGCAAAGCACAAACTCGCTCAACAGCGCATTCACCGATGCTGCACCTTCTTCCTTCTCGCCGGGACCATTGAGTCCGACTTCACCCTTTTTTACACCCGATTCAGGGACCGCACCATCACCGTTCGTGGCCCCTGCCGCTGCGATGCCGATCTTACCGACGACAACGAGCGTCAACAGCCATCGACCTCGAAGCCAGACAGTTCCGCTCTTGGACCAGTACATGTCGTCGTCCGCAGAATCGATAACTCCGAAATATGGCGCCAGTGGCCTGGACTCGCCCATGGAGGAGCCTCAGAATCCGCTTGGCAGCATGGATACAGCTGTAGATGTGGACGAACATCTCGAAAGACCTCCTACAGTGACGCCTTCAGACACCATGCGTCCCCCACCATTACCCGCACATGTCCTACACCAAGACTCCAAGCGTGAGAGTCACCCCGTATACCCGGCTACTACGCCAGATGAAGCCCGGAGAGCACTTGAAGTGGTGCTTGGCTTCTTCGAACAGCAACCGCACGGCTTCCTGGACTTGCAGGAAAGCGTCACCATCGGCAAATTGATGGAGAAGCTCAAGCTGCAGTCCCGCGGCGGCAGTTGATTATGACACCATGTTCGCTTCTTCCACTGGCACAGCATTTTGACTGTATTCTGTATTAGATTTTTTGGGTTGTGCATATTGGCATTATTCCTGAAAGCCCGCGGCAGTGACGGGTCAGAGGAGGACATGGGACAGGACATCGTAAGATGGGGATGTCCGCTCACGCGGCATGACTCGGATTCTGCGTTTTCAGATTGTGCGGCTACTGCATTAGTCATAATACCACGCCGGCTGATATTTGCATGGTCGCAGGGTGGTGTGCATCGAATGCTCTGAAGACTTGTTGCATGTTGGGAAGTGGCAAGCGCCCTGGGGTTATCTAGGCTTCAATGTACGCTCTGGCGACCCGCGGGACTGGCCTCGGCAAGTTCTGGGAACAACCGCACCACAACAAGCTCGATCATGGACACGATAAGGTGCTTGTTGATGTGTGCATCCCCGAGGAGATCCAGCTCAGCCCCAATCTCTTCCGCCATCTCACCTTCATCAGTTGATGCGAAGAATTGGGCTCGAATAGGACCGGGGATCGCGTCGAGGATAGCCATCGCACATTCGCGTTTGATCTGGGTGACTTCGTCGTCTGACGGCGGAATGCGAGGGGCTGCCAGCCCGTTACCGGGAAAGAGGGCTTTCCGGGCGGCTTGCAAGACTGAAGGCAGCCGATTCGCGCTGAGTAGCTCCTGGTGGATTTTGAACGACATCAACCTGCGTCAGCGTCAGTCACGGTATCGTAAATCTCGTCCATGTGTCGTCTGTCTTTGGCAAAACCGCCGTATTGCATGCATATGCAGGACCAGCCTCACTAAACAGGGAAGGGAAAATGCGAGATGCAAGGGTCGGAACGAAATGCTGGCTTCTTCCGCTCTCGCTTCCTGCTGGGCGACGAACACAGAGTCTGACACGTCGGACGGCTATTTCGTTGGCCTGGCTCTGGAAACATACCAGGAGCGTCTCCAATCGAAGCGCTTGCTCCGACGAAATTAGGCGCGACAGTCCCAATGAAATGTTCTTCCGACGTGTCAACCAGACTCTCCAAGCCGTCGGAAGGGCATCATCATCTTTGCGCTCCTGAACTTCGGCACTGGATGGTTGCAAGGTCCAGTAGCGTGATCCTCTGACAGCGAATAGCGCGGGCCGGCGTTAAGGCTTAGGCCACGATCGCAGCCGCACGGCACGCACAGACAGCGAGAAGAGCAGGCCCGAGCCCTCAGGCTACTTCTTTCGCCTCCACAGAGCATGTATTGTGAAGATGCAGGACCGGAGTTCTGTGGACCTTGAATGTTGGCTTTGCGAATAGCGTGACCCTGTCGCACTGGCGGACAATGCTACACATTGTCATCGGTGCCGAGAATTGCGACGTTGAGGTTGAGCTCCACGCAAGCATCGTCATCCAAGTGTAGAGAACTAGACAGCAGTCTGCCTCTTGTGCAGGATCGTAAGCGTGCCAAGCAGTGTGATCGGGTCGCCGGTGGTGAAACATGGGCTGAAGCTCGATAGTCGTTCGAGGCACGGTATTGGCGAGTGCAGCGTTCACATGATCGAGTTACAATGCAGTGAGCCGACGTGGCTTGCTGATTCCAGCGAATGAGGGGAGCGAGTCACGAAATGCTCAATTCCAGTGTCGGAGCTCTCTGGAGCGTCCACAGATGCGGTAGCTCGCGACGAGAGTAGCGTGGTCGCTAGTATCGCAGATGTGAGTGGAGAAAGGAAAGACTTGCTTACCTGTCCAATCTGCTGTTCGTGTCGCAGAGCTTCCCAGGTCCACACAGGGCCAACCACTGCAGTAGTGACAGAATGCCTGACAGCCATGGCATGCGCTTTTCGAGGAGAAAGAGCTCCGACATGCATCCCCAAAGGCTCATGCTGATAATTGGCCGCTTCTCCAAATCCTTTGCTGGAGTTTGGGCCTGTTTGGAGTTGACGTTCGAGAAAGCAGACAGCCTCTCCGCAGAAGTAGTGTATGAGGTCCGGCTCGGCCGTGCTGGGATCGAGGCGGCTTGCATCAAAGCAACAACTGCGGCGCGTATCATCGTCCAGCTTGTGACGATACCTTGTGCGATTAGCCATGAAGCCTGCGTAAGCGTGTCAGGACGCCAGCGGCTGCAGCTATGAGTAGACCGCTCCTTCGTCGTAGGGTTGAGCAACCCAAGCTCTTCTAGCTGGTTACTCGATCTCGATGCTCTTTGCGCCGAAGGATTCAGAGAACGAAGAAGCTTTGCGAGTCCGTCCCACAGAAGCCACGGTTCGCTGGCTCTACCAAAAATACCAGCTCTGAAAATCACCTCTGAGAAGATCTCTGACACCAGCACTTCAAGGCAAGGATTCTGTAGGTCTTCAGGAGGTAACAGTAGAGGCAGGGTTTGGTTCACAAGGAGAAGACACCAAGCGGTCTCGTTATCTTGCTGCAGACGCGAAGTCTCAGCATCGATTGGTACAGGGCTAAGGGCGAGGTGAGGACGCAAAGTATGATAGCGTATCCGCTGCTCGAATGGCATGGGGTCGGGCTGATTTGGCCGTTGTGCCATCCTGATAACTGCTTGGCTTTAGTCTTGCAACAACGGCTGGTGACCTTGAACATCCGTACCTTCCACATGCTCGGTCAAAACCTGTGGCAACTCATCTAGTAGGAGCGCTTCCAGATCAGCCTGTCTCAGGCGTTGCTCAAGGCCCCTTGTGCAGTGCGCAATGATCTGCAGGACCTCGCTCACAAACTGCTGGTCTGGAGTGATTCGATTGTACCAGATTTGGACAAAGTTGCGAAGTATGACCGCGATGAAGGCGTACAACTGGACATCGATGGCGTTGGAACTCGTCAGTGGGGGCAACAGTTGCTCCGGTGTGAGGGCGTCGCCGGATGTGGCTGGCAATCTATCTGCTTGAGCTTGAGCACATAAGACCTTCTGGATGTATGCGGTCGTTGGCTGTTCATGTTCGATATGCCGTTCCTGACTACGGTTGCCGCGGCGTTGACTCCATTCTCCGCCGCCATCGCGACGTTCTGGCCACCGTGCGCGTTCAGCCATTATGCAGCGGACTGGGAAAACAGATACTGGTGCGCGGTGTGAGGGTATCCATCAGGTGAATGAGACCTAGCAGTGTGTGTTGATGATGGCTTTTGGTGAATGCATATGGAAGGAAATGCTTCGCTCTTATGGCAGGGGCGGCATCGGGCCGACGGACCGATTCCTTCTGAGACAACAACATCCTTTAGCCGGCCTGTCGACATCGACATCTGCACTTTCAACCTCACCACCAGACTGCCCCCGCGACACTGCGATGCCTGACGCCACACTTGACACTCTTGGAGGTATGTGGTAGCGTCCTCGTAAGAGCACCAAGCTGACCTAACGCAGAGCAGCTAGCGAACATCATTGACAACCTCTATGTGTTGATCGTGCAAGCACATGATCATCATGGACAAGCTACATCACAGGACATGATCACAGAGATGTGAGCGCTCGACCTCGGTACTCGAGCATAATTGCTGATCGCGCCACAGCAAGCACCTGGTCAGTAACTTACAAGCCATCACTCAGACCTCGAAAAGGCTTCCGACACACTTGCCGATCGAGATCATTCAGTATGTTGAGAATGGACGAAATCCCGACATCTACACCCGAGAGTTTGTGGAGCTCGTTATGCGATACAACCAACAGCAGAAAGGACGGAGCGAAGCCTTTGCCGCCTTTCGCGACATTCTGGGCCGCGAGATGATGAGTGGCATCCCCGAAGTTCGGGACGATATCAAGCAAGTCATCATAGCCACTGGCGGTACCCTGAACCAGGCAGCAGCTCTAGGCTAACGATCCACATTTTCGAGGCATTTGGTGTTTAGCAAAGATACCCAGGAAATCACAAGGACCAATTGAACGAGATCTGAGACCTTTGATGAGGGACGCGGAAGCTTTGGACGCTTATCCAAGATTCGACTGCATTATACGCACTGCATCACGAATGCTGTAGTGCAGCGTATGCTTGTGAAATGGAAGCGTCCAAGCTCGTGATTTTCTCCTTCCACCGTAACCTCACGGGCGACATTATTGACGCCTCTCTTTGGCATTGCGACAGGTAAGCTTCATCGAGACCCCTTGTGTCGTTCACCGCTGTCTCCCTAGAAACCGGGTCATATCTGGAGGTACGGTATGAGCCCATTTGTCTGAAAAGAAGTCACCGAAGACATGCACGTTCTGAGCGTTTCAGGAGTCGCGCTACGGCGTCTGGACTTCACCTTACTCACATTGCTTTGGCTCTGATCCGCCATCGGCATAGCTGTAAACGATCAGTACGAAGTGGTGAGACAGGGCGCGATCCGACTCACGCGTCAGCGAACGCCTCAATGCCGGCTTGAATGCCGTCCTCGATACTGGACTCCTCCCATCTCAACATCAACTTCTTCTGGCTCCGTATTGCTTTTGGGCCCACAGCCACAAGCATTTCGACCCACTGATGAATCAGCTCATTGAGGGCGCTTTCGTCAGCAACCACTTTTTCGATCAAGCCCCAACTCTCAGCTACGTCAGCCTCAATGCTCTCTGCGAGATAAAGCAATCGTCTGGTGCGACCCATGCCGATCAGTGGAGGCAAGAGGTTGGCTTCAACGACACTCGGGATCCCAACTTTCACCTCAGGCATTGCAAAGGCACTTCGCTTCGTCGCGACGCGCAAGTCGCAAGCAGCCCTGCCAACAGCTGGCTGTTATTTGTATTCGTAAAGCACGCACCCATGGCCCAGGGACGTATAAGGAACGCGACGGCCATTAATCGCGCGCTCTATCTACGCTTTCTGATTGCCAGCACTTACATGATCTCTAGGCCGGCTCCAAGCGCGAAGCCGTCCACTCGTGCTATACATGGCACCGGGATGTCTCGCACCGCCTGGCAAGCAGAATGGACATGGTGAATGAAGGCTCTTGCATCGTTCGCAGAGGTAAGTGAATGCATTTCTTTGATGTCAGCGCCTCCAATGAAGGACGCTTGCTTGCCAGGAGCGGTCGGTGCACCCGTAAGGACGACTGCTCGCAGAGACTCATCTCGGGTCAGCTTGTTGCAACCCTCCACAAATTGTTGCAACATGGAACTGTTCACGATATTAAGCTTTGCTGGATTGCTGACTGATATCAACGCCACGTTGTTACCCGGAGTCTTCTCTAGGGTCGAAAAGTATACACCAGGGGCGTCTGTCGAGGTCGATGTAGAGCTTCTTCTTATGACCTGCAGACAATAATGCTGGTGCAGTGCGCGCGGCGATAGCGCTTCGCGTGCCGCAGCGCGTGCTATGCCGACGCAGCGTCCACGCACTAGTTGAGAAGCCATGTTGTGGTGAAACCGATAGTATTGGTACGGCAGCTCCGTGTTGAAGATGTCTGTTCTTCGAAGGCGAATTCTGGCCGAGGTTAGATCTACAGCTTGACTTGGATGAGAGCTTCGAAGAGCCTCCACCACAGTTTGACTGTCACGCGAACACAATACACCGCTTTGATCGTCAGAGATGCCCTACATATCAGGGGTTCCAAAATGTAGCGTTCGCCGAATACCTCAGTAGCACGAAGCATTGACTGCACGTGTAAGATTTCCTACGCCACGTGGCTGACGGGCAGGGACTGATCGTTTCTAACCTCAATCTTGATTCCTTTATCTTTTACTTCTTTGCCCTCTTCTTGACAACTATGCGTGCGCCAACCTAAACGGGTTTTCTGTAATGCCATCGTCGCTACTGCGGTTTGAGCACAATGCCGCCGCGTCGCCCGCATTCACCCTCGCCGTGAGCCTGCTCATGGCATCACTCCTGTCGCAAGTCGGCGGCGCATCGAAGCACGCACTCCTCACCAGCGCTGTCGCGTGGCTGTGCATATGCGCCTGCACGACGCTGAAGGCAGGTATGAGGTCGCTGCTGGATGGATCGTCTTCACAAAGATCAGCACGGGGCGCTGGCGCTTTGTTGGCCGTGGCAGGACTTTGCGAACGTGCTGTTGATAGCAAGGGCATTTGGTGGGCAAAGGTCAATTGTCTTTTCGCGGCGGGAGAGAGCTCTGACTGAGACACCAAGTATAGGCCCTTTTACCGCTCTTGATCTTCCTAGCCACGAAAGCGGGCATCTTCGTACCTACCAGCGCTGCCATCGCTTCACCATCGTCGAGTCCAACGAGATCGGGACCAGCAAGGTCTTCCTACGAGCATGGATCGAAAACAACCTTGGCAATCATTACGGCCTCTGGCTTGGTAGCAGTGTATGCGCATTCAGGGTCGATCTCAGTGATAGCGCTCGGGCTCTCGTATGCTATACTAGAAGTGCTGGCCTTCCACCTCGTAGAGCGTGCGAGAGATCAACAGCAAGATGTTGGAGGCGTGATATACTCAGCCAATGGCTCGCTCACACAGCCAGTAAAGTCGGCGACCTCGAGTTGGGTGTCTCTGCTGAGAGATGTGTCGGCTGCAGCAGGCGCGCTGCTCGGCTTTGCTGCTCTTTCGCTCGAGAGCATGCGCTTCGGTGGACTGGTATACTATGGAATTTTGGGACACGCGATGGGAGATCATTGGATGTTTGGACAGAAGATCCTGTCAGTTGCATATGCGCTGGGCACGGTAGTCATACATGTGGTGAAATTTGGTGCTATGCTACTCATGGTGAGTCTGTCGTTCATCCGTACCGCGGCCGCCTGTTTTGTCGAAGACCCTCGTACGTACTGCCATGCGCGGCATCAGCCGAGTAGCAGGCGTCTACAAACAACTTCCCTTTTCGCCATATGATACGCATCACGACGTTCGCTGAAATTCTGCTGCTCAGATCCAAGATCAAGGCGCTTTTCTCACGAGCTTCGCGCCTGTTGCCGCCACGCTCACCTTGCAGCTCTTGACCGACTTTTCGATTTCACGACTATGGTTCGCAGCATTGTCCGTTGGCGCAACGTACTCTTTCTTCAACGAGCAGGGAGCATTTTCTGGTGTGGCAAGGATGAGATTCCGGATCAGCAGACTGCTTATGATAGTTGCTGGTGTCTCGTTCGTGGCATTGACATTCTACTACTTGCAGCAGCCGATCCGGACCGCATCGCTGGGTCCGCCTGGACCACATGCCTCCAGCGGGCTGAACAGCGCGCCACCAGCGACGCCGCTTGATCCATTGCAGTACTCCGACACGCGAATACATCCCGTGAAGAATCTCGTCCAGCATGCACACAAAGCGTGGTCGTCCAAGCTGCGCTCCCAGTCTCAATCTCTCGAAGCGGCGGTGACTGAGTACAAAAGAAGATATGGTCTGGCGCCCCCTCCGCATTTCGACAAGTGGTATGAGTTTGCGAAGGAGAAAAAGGTGCAGCTCATTGACGAGTACGACACTATCTACCACTCCCTCCTCCCTTTCTGGGGGTTGTCGCCAGCCACGACCCGAGCGCGAGCCAGGGAGGCACTAGGTTTTGCAGATAACAATCTGATGGGTCTACTTGTCCGGGATGGCAAGGCGTTTCACGTTGAAGGAGGCCAAGAATGGCTTCAACAAGCGGCGGTGGGCATGTTGGAGCAGTTCATCGACTACTTGCCCGATATGGACTTGGCGTTCAATGTTCACGACGAGCCGAGGGTCGTCGTCCCTCATGATCAGCTCTCCCGCCTGTTGCAGGTCGCGCTGGAGAAGAATGTACCAGCTGCCATTGCTCAAGCCACACCAAAGAACACCTTCTCTGCTCGACCCAAAGACGTTAAGAGCAGCAAGCGTATGGATGAAGTCAAAACGACACGTTTCAACGTGTTTGCCCACCAGCCAACATGGATCCCTTCGCGTTTGTCTTGCGCCCCCGACAGCCCGGCCAGAACGCTGGAAGACTCGCTTGCGACGGACAATTTCACAGCGTACGCTCTGAGCGAGCTGGGCTTCATCTACAACCATACCTCGTTTTCTGACGTGTGTAACTCACCTTCTTTTGGCCGGTCGCACGGCTTCTTTGACAGGCCAAATGCCTTCAACGTCGTACACGACCTGTTTCCGATTTTTAGCCAGAGCAAGATGTCCAGCTTCCAGGACATTGTATACCCCAGCCCATGGTACTGGTATGGAAAAGTCAAGTATGACGAGAGCAAGGACCTGGACTGGGCCAAGAAAGACAACAAGCTCTGGTGGAGAGGCAGCACAACAGGAGGCTTTAGCCGAGCGGGCGGCTGGCGGCGACAACATCGACAGAAATTTGTGGGCAGAGTCAACGCCCTAGACAGGGCAAAAGTATTGCGAAGCAGCAATGCTGCCGCGACGGATGAGGCGCCGGTGTCCAAATGGGTCGTTAAGGACGTCCCACGACAGGACTACCAGGAAATAATGGACGTCCACTTCTCGCATGTCGGTCAATGCGACCCTGGAGACTGCGACGCCCAGCGCGAATTTTTCAAGGTGGTGGAGCCAGCAGATCAGCAAGAGGCGTGGAACTACAAATACCTGCTCGACATGGATGGCAATGCTTTCTCAGGGCGTTTCTATGCCTTCCTCATGAGCCACAGTCTACCGTTTAAAATGGCAGTGTTTCGAGAATGGCACGAAGAATGGCTGAAGGCGTGGGTACATTACATCCCACTCAGCTTGACGGCTGATGAAGCACTGGAAGCCGTGAGATATCTCGACACTGAGGAAGAGGGCAAGCCAATTGCGACCACCATCGCCGAAGCTGGACGTGATTGGGCGCATAAAGCGCTACGGAACGAAGATTTCGAGGTCTGGCTGTTCAGGCTACTGTTGGAGTAAGTCACAATCGATGCATGGCCTTGAAGACAGCATACTGACAGTTCTCGCAGATACGGCAGGGTGATCGATGATGATCGTAATGCAATAGGCTACACTGGAGCGTAGAACGACTATACATATTTGTGTTCAACATGTTGTCTGACAACATACGACATCTAATCTCTATCCGCACATTCATCTCGTGTACTACTGCTGCTTTGACGCGTCGCATATCACAATGCGAGAGTAAAACCCTCGTGGCGGAAGGAGAATGTTTGATCTCCTATCGCAGGGATCGTTGATCCAGGTCGAATCCCCGCCGATGCTTGATCTTCGAGGGCAATAGCACGCGGACCGCGCGTGCCATTGTGCATTTTGGCTGGTTGTTCATGATCCAGGACGAGCAATCTTGGCATGTGCATGCACCACGGCGAGGCGGGCATTCTCTTGCGAGGCAGACATGTACGTAGAGCACGAGCTGGAGGTTCACGGGACCAGAATTGATTTCATCCCTCCCTCATCCGCTTGGCTTTCATCGGCTGCCGGCTGCTGGCTGCTTGGAAGACGCGTTTGCATGGATCTGTTGACGTCATACGGTGATCGTAGCTTCTACAATCGTCAAACGAAAGGAAGGTGCCTTGTTTCGTGCCATCGCCTGGTTGCACAGGACAGGACAGTGATCGCGTGGCGGCTCAGTTTGTGCTTTCATTCACTTGTCGTTTGCTCCTTCCCGTCCTTACGTGTGGCTTGTGGTGCTGGTCGTCCTGACGGCAGCGGCAGTGGCAGTACTATTGGATAGACTACAGGCTGTTCCACGACAAGATGGCAGACAACGAACATCTCAAGGAGCAGCACGCCCCGGGAGGGTTCTACTCTGGCAAGAACAAGATTCCCACAGTCGGCCAGTTCATCGACCGACTTGACAAGGACAAGAAGGACCGCGATGCACGCATCGAGCAGCAGCGCAAACAGGGCGCTGTCAACAGCGGCGCGGAGGACGTGGCACACCAGAACCAGCAGCGATCAGACCCCAGCAAGCAGAAGACAGTCACAGACCCGACGACGGGCAAGCAGGTTGTGATCGAGGACGTCAACGAGGACTACATCAAGCGTGCCAAGGACCCGAAGCTCTCCGTGCCCAATGCGAATCTGGGCAAGGACACTCCGGTCAAGACGACATCCTCTCAGAGCGGAGCAGAGTACAAGGAAGCACAGGATGTTACGGCACCGCCCGACCCTGTCGCCGCAGGCTCGACGAGCGATGTGCCCATTCACGGCGAGAAGACCAACATTCTTTTCCACCCAACGCCATCAGTGAGCTACGAGCCTACTTTTGCGCGTTTGGAGGAGCGTGGACTATGGCTGATCGCCGGTCTCTTCTTTGGTATCATCATCCTAGGACGAACCTTCGGTGGTCGATACATCGGCATGATCCCACTTGCTGCCTGCGTTGCCAGCGGCGTTTGGCTGTGGATCAAAGAGATTGTTCGTTCGGGTAGAGAAGTTGAGTGGTCATCGGAAAAAGAGCGTGGACAGACAGCAACAGCCAACCTTCTGCCCGAAAGTGTCGAGTGGATGAACACACTGCTTGGCATAGTTTGGGGACTGGTGAACCCGGACATGTTCCAGGCCGTTGCGGACACCTTGGAGGATGTCATGCAAGCTTCCGTACCTGGTATCATCGAGAACGTTCGCGTTGCCGAGATTGACCAGGGCAGCAATCCCATTCGGATTCTTAGCTTGAGGGCATTGCCTGACGATCACGTGAAGGATCTCAAGAAGTCTATCCACGAAGAGAACAAGAAATCAAAGGATCCACAAGAAGCTGCAGCAGATGAAGAAGGAGGAGACTACTACAACTTGGAGATCAGTTTTGCTTACCACGCTGAGCCCAGTGGCAAGCGTGCCAGCGAAAAGGCTCGCAACATGCACATGCAGCTCGTCTTCTACCTGGGAATCAAGGGCCTTTTTGGTGTTCCATTGCCGATCTTCGTTGAGCTGCAAGAGCTGGTTGGAACAGTTCGGCTGCGGCTTGCGATGACCCCGGAGCCACCATTCCTGAAGACACTAACGTTCACACTCATGGGCGTGCCGCAAGTAAGCGCTGGCTGCGTCCCGATGATACAGACCGGGGTGAACCTCCTCAATCTGCCGCTCATCAGCCAATTCGTGAACTACGCCATTGGAGCTGCGGCATCAATGTACGTGGCGCCCAAATCCATGTCTCTCGATATGCGCGCAATGCTTCAGGGCGACGACATCACCAAAGATACACAGGCCTTAGGTGTGCTATGGATTCGCATCCACAAGGCTGTTGACCTCAGCAAGCAAGACAAGCGAGGCTCGAAATGGGGTGGAAGTGATCCTTACATCACACTCACCTTTTCAAAATACGGCAAGCCGATGTACTGTACACGGGTCATCACTGACGACCTCAATCCAATTTGGGAAGAGACGACGGCACTTCTTGTCACGCCAGAGTTGATTAAGGCTGATGAGAACTTGAGTGTCGAGCTGTGGGACAGCGATCGTCACTCCGCTGACGATATCGTTGGCAAAGTCGAGCTCAGCATGCAAAAGATGATTCAGCATCCTGGCAAGATGTATCCGCAAGTCTCCAAGCTCGCAGGCATGGACGAAGGCTCTGAAATGCCGGGTGAGCTACACTGGGAAGTCGGCTATTTCGGAAAGCCTCAGTTTCGACCAGCATTGCGCACAGACGGCAAGAACAAAGCTCTTCCCGACGCTCTGAAGGATAAGCCGGAGTTGCAGGATGAAAAGGGTGTTCAGAACACTGCACAGGTAAGTACTGAAGGCTGAAGGGCGCAGTCGTCCAAGACATGCGCGTGAATGGCTCTCCCATCAGCACCAGCTACTGAGGCGATATCGCGTTGTCGGGTGTGTCACTAACACGCTTGTTACTTCTAGGACGACGCCGTACAGCACACTCCACCGGACCCACTCTGGCCTAGCGGTGTATGCTCCATCATCGTTCATCAAATCGTAAACCTTGAACTCGAGAACATCAAAGGTACTGAAGGCAGCAAGAAAGGAAGAGAATACGAGCCTGCCAAACCGTTCGGTGAACAGACTGACGAAGAAGGTGGGGATTTGCCAACCTCATACTGCACCATCCTCTTCAACGACGAGTTGGTCTATCGCACTCGAGCGAAAGCAGTGAGCAGCAAGCCTATCTTCAATGCTGGGACAGAGCGATTCGTGCGTGACTGGCGCAACGCTATCATCACCGTCACCGTTCGCGACTCTCGCAACCGCCAGCACGATCCAATCCTCGGCGTGGTACCACTCAAACTTTCGGACATCCTTGAGACTAGCAGTCAAGTGACGCGATGGTACCCCTTGGACGGTGGTGTCGGCTTCGGTCGAATCCGGATATCACTCCTCTTCCGCTCCATCGAGACGCGCCTGCCTCCACAACAGCTTGGATGGGACGTTGGCACATGTGAGTAAATCGCACAGAGTACATCCCGTTGTGACTGAGCTAGCAATGTCTCGAGGCGGCTGTGTCAACTCTGAGGGCAGATCAGCCGCACTTCGGTAGAGCCTATAAGGTTCCACTGAGAGACTGCGATCTCGGTCGCGACGGCATGTCCCCTTCCCTCTGTGCGCAGAAGTTGTACTGACGCTCTAACTCTATAGTCATATTCACATCTCAGCGTATCATTGCGGAAGGCTATGGACACCACGCAAAGATCAAGCTCCGCACAGGTGGCTCTACTGGCAAGATCAGCAGAACCGCCTGCCATGCACTTAGCAATGAAGAGTCCGATAAGCCTGGCTACTACTGGGATCTGCAAGCCAGTGCACAAAAGGACGATGGCAAGCCCGTTAGGCTTCCTGTCAAGTACCGCTACCGCTCTCCCGTGGTCTTCGAGTTGCACATTGCAAACAAGCGCAAGGCGGACGCCTATTCAGTATTATGGCTGCACGAGCTGATTGACAACGAGGATCAGATCTTTGACATTCCCATCTACCAGACAGGCGCCCCTGCGCGCCTTACACAAAACTACATCACCGAAGACCTCGTTCGCGAGCGACAGGGTGAACTCAAAGGCTTGGAAGACCTCAAGGAGATCGGCAGGTTGCAATTTCAAGGGCGCTTTAAAGCAGGTATGGACGAAAGTCACGAAGCATTTGTTGCGGACAACAACTCTCGTGAGACTTTTGAAACATGGGAAGCCTGTCTGGCAGAAGGCGTCCGGACGAGGGTAGTTGAGAAGGAGGTGCCTGAGCGAGTACAGACTCTTCATGATGAGAGCCTGACAGCAGGCAGAGATACGCTGAAAGAGGCATCTGAGGGAGAGAAACAGAAGTGGCTTTCCAAGTCTGGAACAGACTGGAGCGGCGCTTTCGGCGATGACCCTGCAATGTACGTTGACGCAAATGGCAAGAAGCGACGTGAGCCGGGACGTGACCCGCCTCTGCAGCCAGGAGAGGATCCAGACAACGATGGCTTCAACGCTGACGAGGATGACCCATCCGATGATGACAGCGACCTTGGCATTCAGGATGCCAACAACATGTCTCCTAGCTCCGATCGCAAGTCGATTGGAACCATGGAGTCGGGTTGGACCCAAGGCACGACTGCAAGCTATGCTACCGACCAGTCAGAGAAGGATACCAATCGCCAGAACAAGAAGACCGAGGAGCGGAAGCAACGTGGACTTATGCAGTGGAAGCCTGCAAGGAATCTCAAGTTCGCAAAAGATGAGAGCGTGATAGGATTGCGCAAGCTGAAGGGCAAGATCACTGGTGGCCTGGAGGGCAGACAACCCGGTGTGGTAAGTTGTCATCAATGGCTTCGACTGCGGATTGACTTGCTAATTGCAATTCCAGGAAACCGAGACTGGTCAGTAGTCGTTTCCGAGCTGCATTATGGGTGTGAGCGTTACTTGGCTGTAACTCTTCGGGGCTTTACAACATTGCTAGTTGTCATGACGTGGAAGGACTGACGAAGTTTGATTGCATCTCGAAAGCTCAGTATCTTTAAAATAGCACTCCAAAGCTATACACCAGGAAGCGAATATCAAATCATTCCTGTCCAGGCTCCTCGCCGATGCATATTCCCGTCTTCAGACCTCCGAACTTTTTCGAAGAGAAGTGGAGCGTCGTGGCACAGTCGCTGGCGAGGGTTGTGGACGAAAGAGATTACCGCATATGCGACCTGAGCTCGACTGTCTCGCCCTTGCTACGACGGCAAGTTGGTAGCGTAGTAGTAGCTCTAGAGGGTAGGAGCAGGTGACGCGGTGCTTCGAGATTTGAGACAGTGTCGAAGGTCAATCGAGCACAGCATGACTATCGTTATCAATCGTGTCCTTCGGGATTTCGACGGCCACCTCGTCTATCTAAAGCCCTCTTGCCATTGGATCGGTCAGCACTCCGGCATGTCCTAATTTTGCCAGGGTGATCAATGCGAGCCTTGACCGAGTGCCTTCCTTCCATTCTTACAAGCTTTTCGTCGCCATCGCGGCAATCGAAGTAGTGGATCTTCTCACTACCACCTGCTTGTCGCATTAGACCCGCAAGCGGTTCTTTACTGCGAAGCTGATCAATCGAAGGCAGAAGAAAGTGGAAGGTTGGCAGCATTCTTAAAATTCACAAGCATAAGTATTACCGGTTCATACTTTCTCGGTATTGCTTGCACTGCTGCCATTTGACATCTCAACACTTCTTATGACTATAAGTCCAAACAACACCACAAGTTGTCATCGCCAATTACACACAACGGGGAGCGCACCACCACAGAGCAGCAAGCTCTTCGAGCCTTCTCAAAATCGGCACTACGATCCCCCCTCACCAATTTGTAATGGCACCTCTGACTCGCTTCCGAGCCGAAGACGACCACGTCCTCTTCCCGATGGTCGAAGATTACTACGAACAGCGAGCCAAAGCGGTGCCAGGGACCTTCATTATCTCGGAAGCGGGCATGATTTCGGAGAGAGCCTCTGGCTCCGTCAACGCCCCTGGTATCTACACTCAAGCACAGATCGAGCAATGAAAGAAGATCGTGAAAAGAGTTGGGAGAAGGAGCATGCATCTTAGCTACCATTGGTGCATTGCTCTTCCATCTGCATGAGCGAGGTGTGAGGGGCGGTGTTTTGTTACGATGCAGCGATAAGCCATAGACATAGAGCTTAGCATGAGGACTTATCACCTTCCAATTTGCTCACATTCCAGCAATCCCTGCACCACCGCCAGGTCCCGTCGCCAACTCCCACGCCTGCCCCTATTTGAGCGCCTATGCTCATACCACGGGGATTCTTCATGCTATGTCAAAAGTAAGCTGTAGCTACTGCTTAGTCTGAACTGCAAACCGCACTTGTTCATTCGCGCCATCCTCGCTGCACCGCCCGTTTGAGCGGCGTGAACATGTGGTACCCATTGACAACTGGTCCCCGGCCTGGCCTTTCCTCGAGACCTATTTCTCGTGCTTCGCTGGAATTCATGCCACCACTGATGTTGAGGTGTGTTTATTGTGTATGATCGAAAAGCGAGCCGTGTCCCTGCCTGTTATAGAGAGCACATCCCGTGTGATGTCGTAGGTAGAAGCAACAAGCGAACCTTGCCATTTCAGTCGATATTTCGAGGCGATCCTGAAGCTTTTCCTACGCATAGCCACCTGGCCGGCAGACCGGCAGGCTCTCCAACTTGGCGTTTGTACTGCGCATTTCAAGCTGCGTCTCTGCTGAAGAAGACTAGTGTCGTCGATCGAAAGAGTCATCTGCCATCATACAGGCGAGCTAGATTCCAGGCTAGAAAGTGGCAGTCATGCCTGCGTCAGGTCGCTTCAGACTGTAAGGTAGGCCGCTTTCTTCAGCTTCCGCGTGACTGGTTGGCAGCATGGTACAAGCTGTACGGCCTCGTCAATTCGGAGCGATTGGGGTATCGTTGTTGTATACATCTCGAAAAAACCATCATCCCCACCCAGCGGAACTGCGCAGTGCTCCTAAGCCACGTCCTCCACCCTCTCGCATTCTGTTATTCCCACTTCGTCCAATACAGCCATAGTGTATCACCTCGTTATCAGGATACACTCTTATGGCACTTGCACCGAAACGCTTCAGACACACCCTACAGTGATCGTCCTCACTGATGCGGACTCTTCTGTTCTTTCCCAGTGGCATATCGCGGCTGACCTTGTCAGAGCCGACAAGGAGCGTACGCTCTGTATTTGCCCGTCGTACACCTTCAAGGCTGCGCACGATCATCTCCTCGCGAAGTATGGAGGTCGCATTTCTGATACGACCACGGAAATAGTCCTGCAGCTCGTTCACTGCCAGATCATCGGGCATGAGGTCAAGCGTGCTGCTTGCTGGTAGACGTGGACCATGTTTGCTGAGCAAGTCGAGCGCTTGCGGCCAGCGTTTCTCCTCTCCAGCCGGCGGTCTCAAGTACAATCCTAGCAGGATTGCGAAGATGTTCTTGTCAGATGTGTCCTCGGGGGCGGTCTTGAAGTGCTTCTTGTGAGTGGCAGTACCTTCCAGCAGACATGCCTGCTCATCAGCTTGCTCTTGAGCATATAGCTTGCTACAGTAGGCCTCGGCCTTTGCGTAGTCCTTGATTTGGAACACATAAATTGAAAGTGCTTGTTTGTGATTACCCATAGCACTCACGACGATGGCACGTGCCTCGTAGAAAGTTGGGTCGTCGGCAGGCAGCTGCTGGAAGGTCATGCGTTTGTTGTAGTCTCTGCTCCTTGTGAGAAAAGACTCCAGCCTCGTCTTTGCATGCGTGCGCTCTTCATCCGCGATGTTGGTCTGTTTCAGCTCATCGAGGTAGGCGTCCACAAGCTGCTGATGGAACTCTGAAGTACTGTCATTCAGCTCGTTGATGATATGTTCGAGGTACTCGGCCTCCAGCTTGGGGTTTATGCTGTGCAAGAACACAAGCACCTTGTCTCGTGGCAGTCTTTCGGCGTTATCGCTGTCGGCCAGAAATACTTCCATACCTACCTCAGGCTTCTCTTGCATTGGCCAGCGAATGAACTCTAACACAAGATCAACAAGCTCGGGCGGCAGCTGTTTGAGGTAGGCAACGGTACGGTCAGGCCCTAGCATACCCTCAGGAACTTCCGCATCAGCCTTGTTCTTGCCAAACCTGGCGAGCATCTCCAGCGATTGACGATGCAACTTCTTGCCATGTAGAAACTCAATCAAGTCGCTATAGCGTTCACTCTCGTAAAGTGCCGACTGTACCACGTCGGGGTCGCAGAAGTTGTCAACTCGAAACAGTGAACCTGCCAATGTTGGTGAAGCGAGCATATAGCAGCGGAAGATCGTCGTGTCAACCAGCTTCGCCACCTTGAGAAGTTCGGCCTGCCATTCAATGTCCAGTCCAGCTTTGAAGTCGTCCAGGATGGCTTGAGGCAAAAGGTTACTGAACTCTGGCTTGCCAGTCTCGCTGTCGAGCGTGGGCGGGTCTTCTTTCAGCGATCCGTCAGGGTTCAAGAATTTTGGCATTCGTCGACGTGCATCGGCCAAAAATGAGCTCAGACAGTGAGCGGCGGTTTTGAGATCATCGCCCTCTAGTGGCTTGTCCTGAGATTTGGTCGGGGTTGCCTTTGTGCGGATGGTCATGTTGTCCGTATCCTTTCTGACTGGAGACCTGATGGATGCAGCGTCTGGCTCAACTCTCCTCGCGCTACCTCTGAGTCTGCCCAGCATTCCCTTCTGTGGCGTGGATGGTGCTTCCTTGCCAGCATCGTCAGCTTTGCCTTCACCGCCTTCGACTGGCTGGTGTCCAGCTTCACTGGGCTCTTCTCCAACACTCGAGATATCACCGGCAATACTTCGAGGATACAGTGCAATGACACGGTCAGGCGATGCTTCGGCGTTTGTGAATAGGTCCAGCGATGGGCGATACTTTTGTTGATGGAACAGAGCGATTGCTTTCTGCGCCAAAATGTCGCGGATGCGGCCAACTTTGTCGTCGATAAGCGTATCCTCAAGCAGATTGAGCAGACTGATGGCTTCGTCGAACCGCTGCTTCTCGACAAGGTCGACGATCTGGACATCGTAAGGGAGAGCATTCATACGCCAAATTGTACGATCTGAAGCTACCAAGAACCCCTTGCCCGCGTGTGCCAAGCTGATATTGGGTTGTGGAACATGAAGTACAATCGCGCCAGGGAGATATATAGTCTGCAGCAACGACAGTGTATCAGGATTGCGTATCTGAAGCGTACCCTTGTCCGGTGGATTGAGTGCCAGCAAGTACGGATAGCTGTATCCTATAGCTTCAGGAGCTTGAGCCCAGGGAATCTGACGCTTCTCTGATGCCTTGCCATCGGTACTGACGAACAGTGTATTAACATCCTTTGCCAGCAAGACCTTGTCGCCAGTCATCGGTGTCGCCATGGGCTTCGGAACCCAGCTGCCCATGCCCATATAGCCCATGCCGCTGCTGCTCACAGCACCAAAGCGGACGCCAACAAGCTCTCCACCGCTCAAATCTGCGCTGCTCGCCGTCTTCGCCACTGGCTTGTTGACGGGTGTAATCTCTTGCGTCGTGATGTCTACCACACTGAAGCCTGTATCCATGCCGACCATGAGGCGCATGCCATCGGTCCAGTTCAAACTCTTGAGGCTGGCCTCCATACTGATCTCGACGATGTCCTCCGCCTGCTCCATGTCCTGCCACGTCCAACACACAATCTTTCTCTTCGATCCCACGGCCAGTCTCGAGACTAGGCTGGGCACGTTCGTGTCGGGATCCTTGACCACGTTGCTGGTCACGGCAAAGCATGTGGCACCCTTGGTGCGCTCTAGACGCTCGACCAGCTGGTAGCTCTGCAGGTCGTGCAGCGACACGTGTGCATCGCTCAGGCTGACAAGCAGGTTGGCCTCCTTGATGATGGCCAGCTGCTGAACGGGCTTCTTGCTAAACTTGTCCTCCTCGTGCAGCACCTCGACGGCCTTGCTGCTGCTGCTGCTCTTGGTGGGACTTGGTGGAGGAGCGTCGCCATGATGGTTACCATCACTGCTGCTGCCGTTCGGTTTCAGAGATACGCCCGACTCGCCCTCGGACGCGGACTTGGGCTCGTTCACGCGGCAGACTCGCAGTGCACCCGTGTTCAGCCCGACCAGCAGTCGGTCGCCATACGCCAGCAGCGACTCGACCTTGGATTTGTCGCGCTGCCGCAGCTCGTAGATGGCTTGCGCCTTGAACGCCGACAGCATTCTGTCCTACCCTGGTCTGGCCTGGCGCGGCAGTGGATTGGGCGACGTTATCGACGTACCATTGTCTGCGATGCTTAACGTTGATCGCTGTTGCCTGAGTGTGTATATCTACATACCTGTAGTCCATCACTTGAAGCTCCATCGTCACCGACTCGCCAAAACGCCCCCACTACTGACTTCCACCCGCGTCTGCATCGCCGTCGCCTTGCACTTCCTCCTCCACACACACACAACACCACCACACTCTTTCTCACCACCGCCCACATCGATGAGCACATGGAGAACCTCTCTCTTCATGATGCGGGCCCGCCGCCGCCAGGTGTACCGCCGCTGAATCAAGGCCCGCCGCCGGTCCCTCAGCTACCACCGCAGATGTTCACCACCGCCGCACAGCTGCTAGACCTTACCGATAGTGAGTAGCCAGGATACATACGAAGCCCGAGACCAACTGGCGGAACTACAGAGAAATTGCTTCTGTCTTTGCGGGACGGCAGGAAGCTCATTGGCGTTCTGAGGAGTTGGGACCAGTTTGGTATACAAACAACAGATCCTGCGCAAGGCTCATGGACTGATGTTTGGGATAATAGGCAACTTGGTTCTGCAAGACACTGTCGAGCGACTATTCGTTCAGAACCTGTATGCCGACATCGAGCGGGGACTCTTCTTGGTGCGAGGTGAGAATGTTCTGCTTCTGGGAGAAATTGTACGTATATACATGGAGCTTTTCTCGATATCGCACTAGCTGATCGATTGCCAGGACCTTGACAAGGATGACTACGTGCCTCCTCCGTTCGAGCTCGCCTCGGTCGAAAAGGTGTTCGCCTTGAAGAAGCAGGAGGATCAGGACAGGAAGAAGACCGACAAGTCGAAACAGAAAAAGCTCGCCGAACTTGGTTTCGAGGGTGAACATGCTGGAGAAATCGTGTTCTGAGGCACTGCGACCCTCGACTGGATGGATCTTGAAGTTACATACGTCTTTGAACATGCAGACGTCTTTCCAAGGAGGGGTACTGGCACGCTGGAACTACAGAAGAGCCACAGACACGAGTCAGGGATGCAACAGAGTTGGACCCTACGCGTTTGAAGATTTTCGGACTTTACCTGCTCGTTCGTCCTCTCGACAGCTCTGGAGCAAATGTGAAGGCTGGGTCTGAAGTGTTGATATGCGACGTATCATATATGATATATGATCGCAACGAGGAACACTGCATGGTCGCACTTGGATGGTGTCAGGTGCATGTGACAACGGAAATGCTGAGTGCGTCACCGTCATTCACAGACCAGTTGTTCCGCCCCACACCGCTAGCCCTAAAACAGATCTAACTCCATAAGTTCCATTCACTTCGCGTTTTCCCCTTCCTCGATTCTTAATCTCCCACTTCCCACCACGACAACCCGCAGCACCTCAACACCATCGCTTCCACACCTCCGCCATTTCCCACCATCGAAGAACTGCATTCTGCACGTATTGACTCGGGTTATTTTGGCGTTGCACATGCTGGGGGCAGAATCGCGCGGTCGCACCAAGCACTAATTGTGAGTAAAACCTCCATTCACTTTGTCATATCGCGCACCTCTCACTCGAATCTACTTGCGTGCATATGAATAGTTGAGCTGGTCAGGCGTTGCTGCCTCGCCGGTTTCAGCCGTTACTGTCGCGTAAGCTGGCACGAGGTGAATGTGCGCGAAAAACTCGTGGCCCGTGCGCATATTCCGGCTCTTCTATTGGTCGTGGCTTCCCACCAGCACTGGGTATTTTCTGCAAGCACGCGAAATACTTCACTTCCCACCAAACCCTCACTGTTGTGCGTATTGACCTCGTGGCCATTCACGTACAACACGTTGAGTTCGCTGCCAGCAGTTCCCACGAGTCTGCTTGCCGCCTGCCACGCCAGTCACGCCTGCCCTTCACTACCTGCACCTGCCGCGCGCCGCCACCAACATGCCGAAGTTGACGTTGAGGCCACCATCTCACAGACTTACAGGATCAGCATCGGCGACTTACATGGCATCGCCGACGGTCGCTCCAACCAGAAGCAACCCCCCACGATCCAACTCGAAGCGTAAGCAGTCATTAGATGCCGACATTATTCAGGTGAAGGGCAAGTCATTGCGAGCACCACCCATCATCATCTCCGATAACATCGAAGATGATTCACCTCGGCGCGTGATGACCAGAACATCTACCAGCAGAGCTCCCGGCACCGTAGAGTCTAATCGCCCCTGGGGCAGGAAAGGCAAGGTATGACCATGAGCCGACGAGCATTCACATGGTGGGTCCACGACTGACCGCGTGGCAGGCACCTGCCCAGAGCGACCAAGCCGATTTTGACAGTGAAGACAAGGTCGAGGAATACGACTTCTCGAAGGAGGTAGAGGAGGATCTCGAGGAGGGTGACGCTAGCGTTGATTTCGTCGAGCCCGAAGAGAATATTGTGGAAATCTCTTCAGACGACGAAGACTCGGAAGAAGGCTTTGCCGATCGACCATGGCTGGACTTCGACGACAATATGCGCGAGCAGTGGGAGGTGATGTATGCTACAGTCACCACCCACCCTATTGGCAACAGTTGGGAGATTACTGAGGAGTACCAGAAGGAAAAGGATGCTGAGATGTTGCGTTACATGGAAAACTTCCCTCTTCAGAGGTGGATCATCCCACAGCACCAAGCCAATCAAGCATATTTTCGGCTGCTCGAGCGCTCTCGCTGGCGGTCCTTGGGCATCCGCATTTATGGACGCGAGCGTATCCCAGAGTGGATACCAGGCAGTACCAACGCCGCTCGCCTCCAGCAGGCTCTGAACATTCCTCGAGAGAAGTATCCTCGCGAGCCAGTACCGCAGCCTCAGCCCACCTATGTGCAGACAGGCCCATCAGCTCAACCTGGCCCAGCACTTCATCATCCTCAGCAGCCTCAACGTCATCCTCAGCAGCCACCATCTCAACTTCACCTTCGGCACCGCCCTTCGAGTGCAACAACCCACCAGCACCCATCGCCAGCATCGACTCCGAACGCTCATGGACCACAGTCTGTTGGCGCTCCACCACAAGGACAGGCTCAGATGCTGCCACACCACAGCTCAGCACTGCCTCATCATGGACCTCGGCCAGCCCAGGCTCAAATGCTGGCTCGAGGACCGCCAGCACCTCCACCACAGCAACGTCATCCACTACCTCCACCACAAAACTCATTACCCTCTCAACCTCACGCCCAGCCAATGGCTGTACATCCAGGCCAGCCAGGCCATCCTCAATACGCCCATCCCGGCATGGGCCGGCCCGTTGGTCCTCCACAGCAGATGGCCTATGGCATACCTCAAGGCTACGGAGGCAACATGATGTCGCCGACAAACTTCCCGCACATCGAGCATCCCAAGCCTGTGCGACCTCGGGCGAAGAGGGAGTCACCGATCGCCACCACTCCTCCTCCACCGCCACCTACACCGCCATACGAGCTGCGTCAGAAGCCCAAGGAGCGTGTGGGCAAGAACGCTCCTCGTAAAGGCGCTCGCCGTCAAGCAGAAGCAGAAGAGTTCCCTTGGACGCGCCAGATCGACTTCGCGGCCGAGAAGGCAAAGGCTACCTGGGACGATAGCGTGTACGACCCCGTCGCACTGCGCGAGATGGACGCCACGCGTCTTCGCAATGTTGCGATCATCGATGAGTTGGACGCTAAGGTACAGGAGCAGCAACGCATCGCCCGCGCCAACAAGAAGAAGCGCGGTCAGGATCCTTCGTCAGACGTCGAGGCTCCACCAGCTTCTGGCGAGAAGAAGAAGATGCAGCGTGGTCAGCGCAAAGGCGAATCTGGCGGCGATCCATACCATTCCGGTGCATTTGCATTCGCCAGTGAAGAGGACACTGCAAAGGCAGATGAGCTGGGTTTCCAGGTCCCAGATGAGGCGATCGAGGCAGCCGAACTTGGGAAGCTGGACGTCGAAGGCCAAGCCAGTCTCAAGATCTGCTGGAACCCTGGCAAGAAGGGCACAACAGAGAACCTGGAGCAAGTCAAGTTCTCAGTCAAGGACACTGTGGTCACTCGCAAGCAGCTGAAGGAGCGTCTGGTCTTGACCAAGCGTGCTGCTGAGTGCATTGTCGACTTTTGCCCGGATCTGCTTTGGCGTGGCATGCTCCTTCGCATTACGAGCGAGGCTGGCTACGGTAACAAGGACGTCCGAGATCGCTTCTGTTACAACGGCTGCTACTGCGACAAGGCTACCATCACGAAGCGCATCTCGGCCGCTCTTGGTCAGAAGCAGGTGCAGCCCAAGTCCAAAGGCTATGGGCCAGGCGAGTGGGAGTGGTACGATGAGAATGTCAAGGATTTTTCAAAGTACATCGACTACTTTGGCAAGCGTCACAGTCACCGCAACATGCTCAAGATCCAGATGCAAGGCGAGAAGCGCAAAATGGCGGCGAAGCAGATTCTTGACGAGGGAACTCCCAAGAAAGGCGAGAGCCTATCTTCTTCCGCCGAGGACGAGGCTGGACCAAGCCGGAAGCATCAAAAGCTCGACAGGTCTGAGGATGCTGGCGAGGAGAGTGAGGATGACAACGCAGACGATGAGCCCAACGGTATTGACAATGGTCACGAGTCCGATGCTTCCGATGATGCCGTCTCTTTGCAGGATTCTGACATTCTCGATGAAATCGATGACTAGTAGGCGGTGGAATTAAAGGTCTAGAAGAGGGTCCAAGTCTGTTTGGAGAAGTGATCTCACAACCGATTATAAGGAACGGCCGAGTGAAGTGCTGTTCTAGGTTGAGCCTTTCTGAGCGATATTATAGTCGAGATGCGACGCATCGTTTGGCCATCCATTCGATCAAGGAGTCCAGATCTCGGGTGGCGATTGAGCGTTTTGATGTGGCATGCGTCGTTTTGCAATGTGAGGTTCCGATTGGACGCTCGGTTGTGCGGTCTACGTAGCTGACACTTCAAGGTCGGCGGGCAGTAAATTCTCTTGCCTCTAGATACGATCACACCGAACGACTTGCGGCAGCATAGAGAGCATTTAAATAGTCATCCTGCCCCTGTCCTTTGCTCATGCTGTATAGAATGGAATTGAATGTCAGTAGCGTTGAGCTAAGGGCCTACATGGAGCTCCTATACCATTACATGGTTGCTTCGCGACACCACGGCCCTTCCGCATATACTAATTTCTAGTCTATTACAAGCAATATGTCAAGATGGCAGCTTGTTCGAGGGATGGGGCGCCATGTCCCTGTCTGTCAGAATGCTCTTGTACGCCAATTCGTCCGGTGCGAACACCACAGGCGGGCCATGATGTCTCGGTGTGGATAATAACATAGTGGTTGCGATAACAACGGGCCTTCCGTCTCGCAATTAGGTTCGTCGCAGACTCGATCGACTCGCGGGGCTGGGAAGCGAAACCTCCCAGGAACGCATGACTTGGCCTTCCTGCGGCACGTTGGCGATAGCGGGTGCTCGTGCGCCCTGACAAGTCCGCGACAACTGTGAGAGGCGTCATGACTCATGCGAAATGGCGCACGCGAATCAACTGCACAGATGGCGTTCTTGTGCTCTGCCTCAGCTGTGGTGTTTCATGTTTTCAGCTTGTCACTCGGCCACAAGAATCAGGAGAGAGCGCAATTTTACGGAACCTACAGGATGGCCACGCGTGATGCATCTATGTGCACAATCACGCGTTTCGTGGTAAATGAGCGTTGCCGAGAGTCAAGGCAATACTGCTACGTCACAGGAGCGCGGCCCCCGAACTTGTGCATGTGATCTTCAGCTTGTGAAGGAAACAAGCTTGTTGAGACTTGAAAGTGTTTGCTGGCAAGCGCGAAGTCTAGACCGCATCCTGGTCGCTTTCAGCCGTGAACTATTGGATTCAGCAGGCCTAATCCTTGTGTGGCTGGTGTTCAAGAGCACCGGCGACGTGGGCCTGTGGGCCTGCAGCTCCCGCCACTGGCCAGGAAACAGTGACGCATTTAGGTAGACAGTCGTGGGTGTCGATTCTGTAAACTTTTGATGTTCGCGTGTTTTGTATTCTTCCTAGAACGGAGGTGCGCACGCGGTCGTAGAATGGGAGCGAAAGAGCTGCAGTTGTTCCATCCACCTTCCGGTACCAATGCGCTGATGGCTTCACGCTGTGTCATATTGGACTGAGTGATACAAGCAAGTCGATCCTGCTCTGCTGGCGAAAATGCTCTTGCGCCTTCCAACCACCAACGGTTGTGCCTTGATCAAGAGCGGGAAGCCTGCAGTAGTGCGCGCCTCCACGGGGCGAACCTTAAGACGCGTGCTGGGTCAAGCGCTAATCATTGAAGTTGGCAGCGACGGACCTGCTGCTGGAAGTTGGGTCTTTACATCTACCCAACCCGCCCTCCTTTTCCTCACCTTCGAAAAACAACAACAGCATCCCCAGCAAGCATCAGCATTGACCATCACATCCAGCAGCAGTACCAAGCTTCTGACCCGCATCAACACCACCAACACCACCAACACCACCAACCATCAATACATCAACATCCTCACAATGAAGACGTCCATCCTCCTCGCCGCTGGCGCCGCTCTCGCAACTGCCCAGAGCCTCAACGACATCCCAGAATGCGGTGTGAGTCTTCACCTGAACCACGCTCTCAAAGCGCACATTCTATGCCAGTGACTGACATTCATCGCAGCGCGGATGTGTTACGCGCATGCTCGGAAAAGCTCAGTCGCTTGGCTGTCAGGCCAACGACGCTGCTTGTCTCTGCGGTAATGCCAACTTTGGCTACGGTCTTCGCGACTGCTCGACTGAGGCTTGCGGCAGCACAGTTGGCCAACAGGTCGTCGCGTACGGTGTTACATACTGCCAGCGTAAGTGCTAAGCCAAAAGCATCCGCACAATCACATGCTAACATATCGACAGAGGCTCTTAGTTCCGCGTCCAGCGTCCAAAGCGCAGGTGCTTCGTCGGTCCTCGCTGGAGCTGCTGGTGCCTCGGGATCTAGTGCATCTGGCAGCGGCTTGGGAGGCTCGGCTTCTGCCACCACGACCGAGGCTGGCGAGACCGGCTCTTCGCGCTCGGCCGTCACCACGTCTGCACTGACTGCCCTGGTCTCGCAATCCGACACAACTTTCGTCACCACCACTGGGTCGACCACCATCTACGCTGGTGAGTCCACTCGCGCTGGCGGTATTGGCGGTGCGGTTGGCTCTGCCACTGGCTCCGCAGCTTCTGCTGCATCTTCCGCCCAGGAGTCTGCCTCGAACGCCGGCGCGTCTGCCATGTCTTCCGCATCCGAGGCTGCTGGCTCCGCCATGAGCTCTGCCAACAGCGTCGCCAGCTCAGCAAGCACCCGCGCCTCAGCTGGCGCTGGCTCCTCCACTGGCTCTTCGACCGCTGGTGGTGCCATCGTCACTGCTGCTCCGATGTTCGCCATGGGTGCTCTCGCAGCTCTTGCCGCTATGTAAACACCCGCAAGCGCATGCAGCATCCCGAGAAAGGACCTTACGTATACATGAGAGACGGTCGTCGCGCCGCACGAATTTCAAGATCGCTGGATGGACAAGGCTTTGGACAGGACTGCGGTGATACCATTTTGATACCTCGAGAACGAGTAGAGAAGCGATTGACGTTCAAGCGATAGCATAGTGTAATAGCCTTTGTGTACGTTCACAAAATCAAGGCCATGCATATGAAGCGAAACTTTCAGCTGTTTTTCCCGTCGGTACATCCGGTCGATGCGTCGATACGCTGGGTCGCTGACCAGGATTGCAGAGCACCGATCGACCCTTCACCTCGAGCGCTCTCACCACCTTTCCATGATACCGAAGCCAGGTTGAGGGCTCAAGTCTTGCGGAGTTGCAAGCAACAGGTCGGGTGCTCGGGGTCGTAGGGTGGCCGTCAGCTCTTGCATTGTCATCTACCGCGGCAAGCAGTCACAACGCATTCGGCGCTGTCACTGCTTCTGCAAAAGTTCTCCCACTGTCAGCTCTCACCTCAAGAGCCTGAGCTATGATGACCACAGTAAGTACTCCGTGCACATTTCTGCTGCAGCGGATGGTGTGTGACATGTTCACTGTCGTTGTGATTCCCACTCCAGGAAGGAAGGAAGAACGTGCGGACGTCGATTCCCTGCCTGCATCCGCGCTTGGAGTCTACGACTTCGGTTTTGGTGGCCATCCAGGACCCTTTCGAAGCAATCCGCCATACAACAATTTGACCCATTGACAACCAGATAGCTGCAGCTTTGGAGAGCATCGGACAGGTATGCGACCATGGCTGCATAGAGGAGAGCCTGCAGCTGATACACAGCGCAGGGCAGATATCAACATACATCCACACCTTCGTTCCCTCGATGTGGACGCTGCAAAGCAAGACACCAAAAAATGGCGGCGAGATAGCCTTTAACCCACCGTGCCAGCATCCAAACACAATTCCGAGCAGGAACGCGCGACAGGTCAAGTCAGCGGAAGAAACGTCGTAGCAGACAACTTGGCCCAAAATCTGCTGAGCCGAGGGACTATACCAGTATTCGCCCCAAGACCAGCCCACGGGGATCGCCTCATGGGCAATGTCCAGCGTGACGGACTTCGAGATGGCGCATCCCGGGCTGGTGATTGGATAGCATATGGCACAACACTGTGGATCGTAATGGAACAGTTCGAAAACATCAGCGGTCAACCTGCATACCTGGCAAGTTTAAGAGGCATCTCCGCGTCCTATGCCGGCGCCGAAAAAGAGATGCGAACGAAGGTGGAAGACCCCGACCTTGTGCCCGATGGATACATTGATGGCGCTGATCTACTCGATTCGAGACCTACACCTCTGCAGGTCGCCTACGATTATGACAGAACGCATGGTGTCGGCTGGCAGTATCTCGTGGCGAGGAGCAACGGCTCCAGCCAGCTCCGCAGCATTTGGGATCGGCCACAGACCTACAGATGGTAACAAAGCAAATTCGGCGGGGCGAGGTGTTACAATCGGTGTCGCTGATGGATCGCTGGCGTGGGGTGTTTGTTGCAGCCTATGGAGTCGTACAGTGTCGTAGCAGTTCGAACGTGCCCTTGGGGGTAATGCACAGTCCAACAGGAGGATATGAAGGACAAGAGGAGCGGACGGAGCCTCTCTGCATCTCTAATGTGGTGCCAGTGGTTTGGCCAAGCAGAGCATCTATACGTGTTTGGACGTGTCGATGAATTGGTGAGGATGAATAATGTTGATGATACAGTAGTGAGAGGTACATGTGGTCTCGTAGTAGTAAGGATGCAGCAGGTCTACAGCGGCCCGAGCTGCGGTGCTTACTCCACCCGCACACGCATCGACGAGCACCCCATCCATCATAGCTTCTGGCAGCATTGAACCGCGTGCACGGCATCTGGCGAGTCGTGATGAGTCGTCGACGAGCATCCTGCGCGACAAATCCGTATGATCCCGTGGTTCTGGCCTTCTACAACAAGTACAGATGATTTGCCAGCAATCATGTCCCGTCCGCCCAATAGCAACCCTGGATATGCGCGCAACGGGAACAGCAGCAGCAACAGCTATACCAACAGCAACGGCAATGTAGGCTCGATCTCCGCTGCCATGAGCTCCAACGCACGCCTCGAAACGCCGCCGACGAGCAACCAACGCCCGCATTCGCCCGCGTTCTCGCAGCAGGGACCGCCGTCAGCCTCCATGTCGCGCGCAGAGCGCTTCGAGGACGAGAAGCGGCGCATCATCGAGTCGTGCTTCTCCAAGCTCGACACCCATGGCCAGCTGGCCGAGAGCTACATCACGCACATCCGGATCATGGAGGATGCGCAGTACCCGTCCGCACCACCGCCGGCCGACAGCCTGGAAAGCAACAAGAAGCCGCGGCTGATCATCATAGCCGTGCGCTCGACAGGGCGTGTGAGGATGCACAAGGCGAGGGAGAACAACAATGGCAGTTTCAGCATTGGCAAGACGTGGAACATGGAGGAGCTGTCCGCCATCGAGTCGTACTCGAATCCAGCGGCACCAGCTGCAAACGAACGGGAGGCACAGGCTCGAGCGTTAGCAGGCAGCGTGGGTTTTACAGTCACTATTACCAAGCCCTACTACTGGCAGGCGGGAACGTCAAAAGAGAAGGACTTCTTCATTGCAAGTGCTGTCAAGATCTACCGGAAGTACACAAAGGGCCAGGTTCCGGAGCTGAAAGGCTTCGAGGAAAGGGAGAGGGCCATGATACTGAGCTCGTTTCCGGGGCAGCAAGGCCAGCCTTCTCCAGGCCAGCAGGCAGTACCTCCTGGTCAGCAGGGTGGTCCGCCAGGTGATCGACAACCAAGCCACTCCCCTGCTCCAGCGCCGCCCCAACCGCCTTTTGCGGCCAGAGATCATAGCCGAGAGGGAAGTCGGTACAGGCAGAGTCCAGGACCTCCACCAAGCATTAGCGATGCAAGGCCAGGAAGTGGGCCAAACAGCCGAAGACCTTCAGATCAGCTGCCAGGTCGAGGTGGTGCTCCTCAACAGCACGCTGGAACTCTTGCACCGGGTGGACCACGTGCTTTCGCTAGTACCGAGCAGATGCGTTCACGAAGCCGCGACGATCGAGACGCGGCAGCGTCACAACTACGACCGGGAACTTCTCCTGCACCTGGCTCGGAACACAGGGCGCCTTCATTCGCGTCGACGCAGAGATCTGATGATATGCCGCCACATTCACCCATGCGAACAAGGAGCCCACGCCTGCCGGGACCAGGTACTGCACCTCCACCACTGAAGCCACAGAGTCCTCCAAGACAAAGGAATATGCAGCACATAGATGGTGCTTCCGAAGAGCGGCAACCTAAAGACACGGCAGCCTTGAATGGGCAAAGTTCCGGTGCAGATCTGTTCCAGGAAGCGCGGCAGCGCTACATGAACTATCAGTCGGGGTCATCACCTGACCCTTCTTCACAAGCCCGACTACCCTCCATCGAAACCTCTCATGCCCACAGACCGGTTCAGAACGGGAGACTCAGATCACCAGTCGAGAAACCTCTGACAGCGCAAAGCGAACTTTCTGATGGTATCAACTTGGAGGACGCTGCTGCTCTCGGTGCTCTGACATCTTTTTGGGGTCCAGAGCATGCCAAAGCAGCACCTTCTCCAGCTGTCACAGGGAGCGAAGGCTCTCCCACGCCAGACTTAGTCCAGATCGAAGATCCTGCCACTCCTCAGCGCTCTCAGGTCCGTCTAGCTGCTGATCTTGAGCCCGAACGGAAAGGATCAGAGGCCAGCATTGATCTCCGGCCTGCTCCGTTGAACGCGGCTAGATCAGCACGCGAAATTGCGGCTCAAGCGGTCCGTTCACAGCACGTGGAGGCGTCGTCGCAGATGACGGAGCCAACGAGACATGAAACGAAAACGACTAGGCCAACCGCTCTAGGCATATCACAGCTGCGAGATGAGACCCCGGAGCCAAGTCCTGCACAGACTCCTGACGAGGAGAAGATGGAGGAAGAGCATTACCGTCCTGGTCTTGGGCCAATGTTTAAGAAGAAAGCGATCGCTGATCGTTTCAGGAAAGCAGCAAATGCGTCGAATGCTTTCAAGCCACGACCTGGTGGAGCTGCGGAAGCGATCCTGCGAGCCAAGGCCGAGCGCGACGGTGAACCCGATGGCATCACTGGAGTGGTGCCCAGACCGGCGACACGTGAGAAGCAGATACAAGCGGATCAACCTCCTGCAACCTCGATCGCAGATCGCGCACCAGAGCAGGACTTTGCGGTAAAGCAGCCGCAAGAAGACTTTCCTTCAGTGCCACCTACAGTTGAGGTCAGTTCGCCACAAACGCCTGTACCGGACCAGCCCAGTGCAATCAACGCACGGCAAAGTGGGGAATTATTTGACACGACTGAACATCTCCAACCAACTCCCCAGCCAGAATCGGCAGTGGACGTGATCGAAGAGAGGCAGATTGGGCAGCCGCAGGTCAAGATTAAGCGGAGAAGTGCGCAGCAGGAGAAGTATCTTGCTTCGCTCGGCATTGATAGATCTCTTCTTGACGGCAAGGGCCTTGATTTCGAGGTCATGCTCTCGGAATTCGGCTGGAACACAGGAGTTCTACAACCAAGACAGCTGGCTGCTCTAGAACACGACATCCGCCGGGAACAAGGCCGGGTCGAGGCTGGTTCTTGGCTCTCTCATACTGACGCTGCGAGAGAAGAGCGAGTGTCCCACGTCGAGAGCCTCCTTGACAAGGCCATCGCAGAGTGTGATGAACTCGAAGGCTTGCTGACCCTATATCACGTCGAGTTGAGCTCTCTGAACGACGACATCGCCTTCATCGAAGCACAATCTCAGGGCTTGCAAGTGCAATCAGCTAACCAGAAACTGCTGCAATCCGAGCTGCAAGGCCTAGTAGACACCATGTCGCTTGATCGTAACACAATGGAGCCACTTCGCTATGGTGACCTTGCGGATGCACGCGGCCTGGATCAGGTCGAGAACAGCTTAGTCAAGCTATACCAGGCGATGCTCACCATGGATCCAACAATGGGGAAGAATTCTCATGGTCGACCACGATCACGCGGAGGCTTCGACGACAACGAGACTGCAAACATGACAGCGTTGCGCGAGAAGAAGGTCACGTATGATCGTGAGACTAACGAGTTCTGCAAACGCTTGATGCAGTTCCTTGACTCCAAGTTCACCTTGACAACAAACTCGGCCAAAAGTCGTATGCTGCAAACACCGCGTGCCGGCGGACTGGCTAGGCTCAACTCGGATGCCGTCACTGAGGTCCGTAGCGGACTATGGATGTACAGTCCACTGATCCTGTTCACAAAAGAGGTCAGCACGCCGGCTTGGCAGACACTGCAACGGATGTACTACACACGTGCCGCTGTGCTTTACACAGATGCTTTCAAGGAGAATATCTCAAACATGAAACGGGCAGCTAGGGCAAGTACAGGAGATGAAACAGACATTCTCTTCACCGCGCAGGAGAAGGAGGAACATCCCGCGGGCGGAGGTCTGGCATCGACTGCTCGGAAGATTACAGTCAAACGATCACAGACCCTTGCAAAGACACTACGCAATCCGTTGGGTGGCGACAAGTCACATGCCCCGGAACGAAAACAGCCTGGCACGATGAGTCGCTCGGAAGCATTCGCACTCGCAATGGACGACATGGCACCGAAGATCAGTGAGGAACAGAATTTCTTCGTAGACTTATTCCACGCCAACTCTCTCGAAGCTCAAGACTTTATTGATGCTGTCTCGTCGGCCGCGTCTGGTGCCAGACGAGGCACCGATCTGCGCAGACCGAAACCAACAGATCCAGACCGCCACATTGCTGGTCTTGTTACCAGCACCATGGGTGAAATGTTCAACCCCTTCGGTCGAGAAGTCGATGCCATGCTGAACTGGAGCATATCGGAAGATCCGATACAAGGCGTTGGAGTCATGGCCAGCCTCAGCAAACACGCTTTCTATTTGCGAGAGTCGAACCAAGAGTATTTGCAGCATCTTGTCAACGAGCTATTCGACAAACTACAGACACGCTTCAACAAATTTGTCGACGAGCAAATACGTGCCATCGAAGACACCAAGGTAAAGATCAAGAAACGCAAGGGCATCATCGCCTTCATGAAGATCTTCCCTCAATTCTCGAATTACGTCGAAAATTCTTTCGCCACCGTTGCAGGTAGCGACTACGATGGCCCCGCTGATTGCGTACTCGACGTAAGGAGACTCGTGGATGTAGCATACGATAACCTCAACCGGGCGATGTTTGATAGTCTCAAAGTCATTGCTAAGGAGAGTCCCGTTGCTGGCGTACCTGCAAAGGGTACTGCCCAGGGTACTGACGATCCCGAAGACAAGGAAATGCTCAACTATCACATTTTGCTGATCGAGAACATGAACCATTACATAGAAGAAGTCGAGGACGGTGGCAGACAAGGAGTGCTTGCGAAATGGAAGAAGAAAGCGCAGGATGAAAGAGCGGACGCTTTGGGTGGCTACGTGCAGAGAGTCATTCGACGACCGCTTGGGAAGCTGCTAGTAAGTCTTGCATATGATACCCCAGCAAAGTTATGACCGAGCGACACTGACACAAGCTAGGACTTCCTCGAATCCACCGAATCCATTCTAGGAAGCAACAACAACAATCCCACTGCCGTCTCGTCTCGGCCAAGCTACAGCAGAAAGACATTGCGACACTTACTCTCGGAACGTTACGATGGGAAAACTGTGCGCCGCGACATCGACACTTTGCGAAAGCGCATTGAGAAACATTTCGGCGATGCTGAAGACAGCGAAGCCGTGTCCAGGAACCTGGTCGGTCTCGTGTCCCAAGAGTGTGAGAAGGAGTACGAACGTGTGCTGGACCGCACAGAGTCACTCAAGCAGCAGGTGTATCCTGATATGGAGGGCGAGAAAGAGGTAATTATTGATGTTTCAAAGGCCGATATTTCTGCTGCTTTTAGGCGTTAGCGCATCAAGGGACATGTGGCCGCAGCAGTCCCACGCGAATCAATGAGGCATCATGCTCCTGAGCCGTTTGATGCTCGAAGCATCGTATACATGTATATTTTGGATACAACTATGAATCTGCTGAGGCGGGGCCGGTCACAACTTAGCCAGAATCAGTGGGCCCGTCCACGTCTCCCGAACGATGATGACTTCCGATTCAGGGCATCAGTCCTTTGGCAGACTCAATCCTTCGGCTTTCGCGTGCACTTCAAGAGCTGACTACATACTCATGGCGTGGGTCATGGCGTGGGTCGATACATCGGCGGCTTAGCAATCAGTGCATCAATGCGCACAGGGATTCCAGATGCAGTTCTACCAACCAATCAGGATTGCCACCTGGAAACGACCGACTCTGCTTGACATCTCCCGAACTCGACATGGCATGTGCAACCGCACCAGCCTTACTGTCAGACTCTACAAGCATCCGGAATAAAACGTTGCTTGGCTCATTCGTTCGCGATCACGCAAAGTGGCGCTAGTCGAGACGTGTGCTCCATCATGGCAGCGGGCTCGACGCATGAAGACAACTTTCACTTCAGTAGGGTCAAACAGCGTCCAGATGGAGCAGGCTACGCACTGACTGTGCGCAACAGTTGTCTCGAACGGCCCTGCACCACCGAGGGAGTTGAGGACCTTGATACGCGAGCAGGCCATGCGGGATGCCGGGCTCGCTCGGAAGCATCGCGGCAATCATGGTCGCATCAACACGCGCCAGCCTGTTGTGTTCGCAGATACTGACAACCAAATCGAGACAAGAGTACTAGCTGCGCCAGATCACCCTGCATCAGGCTGCTCCTTCTCCGGCAGCGATCCGCTGAAAGTGCCTGATACACGCAGCGAACTGATCAGATGTGGACATAGCCCAACGTGGGTGATAGCACGAACACCCGCTGCTGCGAAGTCACTGTCTGTGCCAATCTCGCTCAGCTTTTCTACCGGCTATGGGCGTGCTAGGTCGAGGTTTGGTGTCGACTTGCCTCAAGTTTCGCTGTTGACCAAACTCAATGTAGTCTCTTCCTCCACACCGATCCTCGCGGCTGATCGCTCCCGCTTCTTGGAGAGTATATCTGATTATCAGTACTCGTAACTCGATTACATTCCTCAGAGGTACAGCAGCAACGAATGCTTGGCAGCAGCAACGGATTGTGTGCTAGCGAAAGTAGCAGAACGTCCTTTCACCTCACCAGCCAGGTGATCACTCCAAGTCCGCAATGCACTGAATATGCTAGAGCACTTGGCGAATTACAAGAGGCCATAATCAATCTGGAGACGTTTAAGACTCCAGAAGTGTTGTGTTCTATCCAGCTGATGTCCTTGCGTGAGCTGTTGGATCCCTCACGAGCTGCCGCATAGAAGTTACACATTTCAGGACGTGCGAGAATCGTCAGGCACAGGAAGCATATTGTGTAGTTACAAGGATGAATTTGAGAAGGCACTATTTGTTGCGCACATAGGCCCAGCAGTCTTCGAGGCTCTCCTCAACGACGAACACTGCTACCTGGCTGAGCCTGAATGGCTTGAACTGTATGACTCCTTTATACAAGACTCAGAGATACTTACCGACCGAAGCCAACTGATCATCACTGGCCGGCAGCTGATGTCGTTCTTGCCTGGCCTATGGTGTGATGTTGGCAAGGCTGTGGAGGGCGAAGAAATTTACGACGAAGGTTCATTGCAGGCCGTGAGACAGAGAGCACAGAGTCTGCATGGTCACTATGAGGATTGGCTTGAGTACTACGAAAAGTACTGCGTCCACATTTCGATGCGCTCGGCCTCCTCTCAGGAAGTTCCGCTTCGCCGTGAAGTATATGGAGCGACAGTTGAGTGTCTGGTCAACCTCAAAAAGGCTACTAGCTACGGTCTGCGATAGTAACCGCATACGCCTGGAGGCAGAAGTACAGGTTGTTTCGGACCTCATAATAGACATTCAGTGACCTAGGCAGAAACATTCTTGGCTCTTCAGCACACACGACCATGGCAACGAAGGAGCTTTTCGAGGAAGACCTGAGCCACGAGACGCCAGAAATCCAGAAGCAGGCTATGTGGAGACGATATATGCTTGGGAATGGTTTTCTACGCGCACCAGAAAAGCTCACGTGATCCAATGTGAGTCGGCAAAGCTGGTATATACACCGAGCTTGCCTTTCCAAGTATCGAGATTCGTCCGGGACATAGCGAGGGACATTTTGTTCTTCGTGGTGATTATGAGGCAGGTGAGGCCATAGCCGTGTGGAACGAAGCCAAGGAGGAAGGCAGCTGGAATGGCATGGTAGGAAAAGTTGTAGGTGGGAGTGGTTGTCACATGAGGTCTGTTCAACGCAGTTTGATGAGGCTGGTCAATTCAGTCATTGATGATGACACGGACTCGATGCTCATAGCATCCATGCATCAGTGTGATATATCTTCTGGCTCAGCTTTCCATGCCAATTCAAATCGGTGTGTTCCTCCCTGTGCACTATTTGGACGTAGAAGGATTCCACCAACTGCATTCTCTTTTGAGCGAGTGGTACTCTGAGGCTCAAATTGCAAGAGGCCCAGCATGCCGAGCCCCCCTTGGGGGGGGGAGCTGTCCCTGCAAGAATGTAACCACAGCCATATCGCGTATTTCACGTGGCATCACCGGAGTACAGCACCCTCTTGTGTTAGCATAGAAGCATCGAGTCATGATGTCTCGTGCATGCGACGTCAACAGATGAAACGGCCGATGAGGGCCGGTTGTGTCTGGCAGGCTTAGGTTGTGTCTGGCTGATCCGACGGGTGACCGGCTTAGGTGGGCCCTGGCTGTGGATCTGGATCTGGATCTGACGCACGTGCGCTCAGCGCCACATCTGTCACCCGAATTGCAAGCGAGCCACGCTCTGCCGATCCAAGCGCAGGCCAACAAGAAGAAGTGCCATGTCGTATGGGCTTCGTCGGGACAAGATGTGCTCATGATTCTCCTTGCACGTTGCCACGGTAGTGTGCACTGTGTGTGCAATGTTCCTTTCCGGGCCAGGGACATGGCACTTCTTTTGCGCAACGCAAAGGGTGCTGGTTGTCAGTGGATGTGTTCTGCACTAGGCCGGCGGAGTACCGTGGAGCAGGTGTGGGGACTCGCGGCTGTGGTATGACGCTTCGGCGTCGCTCCTGCAGCTCCTCCAACAAGAGGTTCCTGATCTCGACCAATCATGTAACCGCAGATAAGGCGCCAACTGCATGCGAACGCATCATCCACGCCAAGGCGGCATGAACTAGTGCTGCGTTGACCGTTGACGAACCAACCGACGCTCATCTTGCGTGCTGCCCACGCATCGGCAGAAGGAGGGTGTAATTCCTCCAGGCTTCCTACTCTGCAGCTTCTACTCCATTACTACTACAGCCCACTACATCTACTACCACGGCAGCACATCGCGACGACGACCGACCATTTGGACACCCCGGCCGCCACCCCAGGCCTGCCTGCATCTTGGTACATTCTACGGCGACTAAATGTTCTTGATCTCACACGTCGAGTCATATTTTCACTACTATCTTGGTTCTCTTAGAGGCGATCCCGCTTAGACCATGGCGTACAACTTCGGTGAAAACGAAAAGGATATGGGGTCAGACCCGACGAAGCAGAATTTCGGAGGCAATGGCTACTATGGCGGCTTTTCGCCTGACGCCACAGAAGAGGGCGGGCGGAGGGCTGCTCCGCGAACGATGAGCAGAATCGATCAGCCCAGGACGAAATCCATCTCGCAGTCTGTGAGCGGGAGAGCTCTTGACGACAGCGACTCTGATGTAGTCGACTCTGTTGCGAAGCAGATGGAATTGGAGGCTGGGAACGAAATCCAGTACCGAACATGCAGTTGGCAGAAGGTGTGACCCCTCCTCTCGTTCGTCCTTCGTGTTCAGGCTATGTCTTCGAACAAGAACTACGATAAGCCAGTAGGCGTGGGGTTGGACCGATTCACTGCCGACACGCCTGCGAGCTTGATAGGTTCTGTCACGTTCAGCTCTGATCACGATTCTAGACTGCAGCTCTGCTGTTCTCCGAGTACATATGCTTGGCTATCATGTCGTTTCCGTACTCTTACTCAGTCCTTGGCCTTGTCCCGGGTTTGATCTTGACTGTGGTTGTGGCCGGCATGGTGCTTTACACATCATTGATCGTGTGGTAAGGCTAGCAGATTGCGAGAATGGTGAGAGCACTATCTGACAACACTGCAGGGAGTTCTGTCTTCGTCATCCCGAAGTCAAAGATGTATGCGACGTCGGCCAGGTCATCTTCTGGGGCAAAAAGTGGGCTTGGTGGTTTACCGCCGTCATGTTCCTGCTAAACAATACGTTTATCCAAGGATTCCACTGTCTGACTGGATCGAAATACCTGAACACCATGACCAACCACAGCGTATGCACAATCGGATTCAGCGCGATAGTCGCTGTGGTGTCCTGGGCTTGCTCCTTGCCCAGGACTTTCAGCACATTGGCGAAACTGGCGGGTTTATCAGCCTTCTTCACTTTCGTCTCCGTACTCTTGGCTACGATCTTCGCCGGTATTGAAGATCATCCTGGAGCTGGCTGGCCTAATAAGGGCGCCCCAATCGTGCTTGCGGTTCCTGCTGCAGGTACTGGCTTCGTTGCTGGCATGAACGCCTTTATGAACATTAGCTATACCTTCATCGGTCAAATCACGATCCCGTCCTTCATTGCGGAGATGAAAGAGCCAAAGGACTTCCCAAAGGCCTTGTGGGCTGTCACGATTGCGGAGGTCATCCTTTTCTCGCTGGTCGGCTCGATCATCTACGCATACACTGGCACAAACTACAACACTGCCCCGGCTTTCGGCTCTTTGGGCAACGAGCTCTACCTCAAGATCAGCTTCAGCTTCATGATCCCGACCATCATCTTTTTGGGCGTCCTCTACGCATCTGTCTCGTCAAGATTTGTGTTCTTCCGACTTTTCGCGGGCACACGACACATGACGAGTAACACCCTTATTGGATGGGTCGGTTGGGGTTCCATCCTCGCTGTCACTTGGGTCTTTGCCTTTATCATTGCTGAGGTAATTCCATTCTTCAGCGACCTGCTGTCTTTGATGAGCTCGCTCTTCGACAGCTTCTTTGGCTTCATCTTCTGGGTGAGTTCACGTACAGAAGCCACTGAGACACATGCGATGCTCTTGACACTCATGGCTTCTAACCTTGTTTTGAGACCATTCGGCTAACATTGACGATGCCAGGGTGTCGCATACTTGCGAATGAGGAACGCAGACTACGGTCCGGGCTTTTACAAAACAAGAGGTATCCGCGGTATCGTTGGATTTGTGGTGAATGTCATTTTCATCGGCATTGGCTTCTTGTTCCTGGGAGGAGGAACATATGCATCGGTAGAGAGCATCATCCAGGGATACGAGGCGGATGGGTTTGGAGGACCATTCACCTGTGATACCAACGGTCTATGAGAAACAATCACGAGGCATGGAGATGCATAGCACATATGGAAGTCTATAATAACACAGACTTTACTATGGAACCGAGAGCACATCACGGCATGTCACTTTCATCTTCTGCACGAGCCTCCGGACCCACTTTCCTGAAGCTTGTTTCTCCCCTCACCTTGACCGTTGACGTAGGAGCTCTCACTGCGTGCATACCGGATCTTGCCTCGTCAAATTTTTGTTTGTCCTTAGACGTCTAGTAGTTCTGGTGAAGGACGAGCGATAGAGCCACCGACACCAACAAGATGGCCTCTCTAAAAGACTATGTTAACGTCAGCGAGCCGAGTTTCCTGAGTAGGTGCCAGCATCGACAGTACCCGACTCGCCCATAGCTTACATCACCTCTGCAGTCGCCGCAGCATGCATCGTCTTCAACCCGACTTTCTGGAACATTGCCGCCCGAACAGAGTATAGTAACAAAACCATCACCAAGCTCGCCGGAGGAAACGCATACTATGGGTGCTACGTCCTCGCCGTGGCCATCTTCACAATCGGTCTGATCCGGGATGCGCTGTACGAGCGTGCACTGCGTGCCCAGCCTTCACATCCCGCCCTTCTAGGCTTTGTATCGCAAGGTCTGGCAGTCGGCCTTGTCGCCAGCGGAAACACGCTCGTCCTCAGCAGTATGTGGGCGCTCGGCATCACGGGCACCTACCTGGGCGACTACTTCGGCATTCTCATGGACCACATCGTCACGGGCTTTCCCTTCAACGTCACCGGCTCGCCCATGTACTACGGCAGCTTCATGAGCTTCCTTGGCACGGCGTTGTGGTATGGCAAGCCAGCAGGCATTGTGCTTAGCTTGCTAGTTCTGGTCGTCTACCAGATTGCGTTGAGCTTTGAGGATCCTTTCACAGCCGAGATCTATGCAAAGAGGGAGAGGGAGCAGAAGGCGGGCAAGAAGAGTTCGTGAACAGCAGGATAGACGAGATACCCATACGTTATTGAATGCTCCATTCAACATGAGCGACGGCGTCGAGGAGTCAATAAAGGCAGCGAAAAAGTACGGACGAGAAGATGAGACATGATCCTGCATTCTAAGAGTTGCTGCTGGGATAGAAGACGCGGTTAAGATAGTTTGTTCTCTTCGTGTACAGTCACTCTCTACGACTCATACAGTTTTCACCTCTGCACCTCTCCCTGACAGCAGGCGGCATGCCACAAGTCTCGCAAAGTCGATGATCAAGCTTCTGGACCTGAAGCAATGTCTGGAAATCCCGACCAGTGGGCATGCACCTGCTCGAGCAGCGAAAGTTGTGGACTTGCTGACGGTGCAGTAGCAAACGTCCTTGGTACCCTTTCAGGTGAGGCATATACCCATGGTTGCGTTTAGACTTTCGACAGTGCGATCGAACTGCACATAGGCCTTTCTGCGGATGTCCACATCAGCTTTGCGTCTGTAACAAGTCAGTGAGCGTGTCCGAATTCTCAGACGGCGTCGTCGTTCCTACCCGTCTATCGCTTTGAGCTTCTGCCGACCCCAGTGCACATGCACCAGATTCTTCAGGACCCTGTGCTCCAAGCCAGTGGTTCTTGCAGCATTGTGCAGGAACATCAGGGTGTTGGACACGGTCAATGCATTGAACGACCCAGATGTCGACCGCCGAAATGCATTCCGGAGTCGATCTCGAACGACGAAGCGAGCTGGTTTCGAGTATTGCACGGCTCTGAGAAGGTGCTGGTAGAGGTGGCGATATGCCAGCACAATCTCCTGTCGCGATGCTGTCATGTCTCGTGCGCCATGCTATCCTCAGCCAACACTCTCCGTGGACCGAATATCGGATGGACAAGGTGTGTGCTTTAACCGATGGATGCTTTGCAAGACCCCATGCCATGACCGAGCGAAGGCCGCCACGCCGCAACCACTTCCGCCTCTCACCTCCGCCTCCGTCTCCGCCTGGGCGCTTGCACTTGCACTTCTAGTCCTACATCACATCTCATACCGCGCCGCCCGACGCTGATGCTCCGCAGCAGCAGACTCACAGCGTCACTCACAGTTTGTACACGTAGAGCAGCTTCGAGCCTGACGGGCCGTCGACAGGTGGCCGTACTCTCTAATGGCTCCGTCGAGACCTTCCAGCGCGATGCCTGGACACCTGCCTGGCCAGCTCTGCTCCCGAGCAAGCACTTCGCAGCCATGCCAGCAATCCAAAGATGGTTCGTGACATCGGCAGACGACGAAACGACAACTCTCAATACGTCTTACCTCGCCAAGTTCGGCGCCACCGTCGTGCCGCTTGAGATCAGCAACAACGAGAGCTTCTCGCGCATCGAACAGTCCCTCAGCTTCTTCTTAGAGTGCGTCAGCGCCTCCGCCTCGCAATACAAAGCCCCGCGCAATCGCTACTTCAGCTCCTATGTGCCCGGCGCGCGAGCCGTGAAACGTACGACACCATCTAACGACTTCTTCAGAGCATCCGCCATGACCGCCCCGCCCGCCCACATCTACCTGGCGCAGGCGTCGCTCGTTGATTTGCCGCGCGCGTTGGTCAACGATGTCCCAACTCCGGACCTCGTCTGGCGCGCGGGTAAAGGTGATTTGTACGGCTCCTCGATCTGGCTAGGCCAATCGCCGACGTACACACCACTGCACCGAGATCCGAATCCAAACCTCTTTGTACAGCTGGCGGGGAAGAAGGTGGTCAGACTCTATAGGCCGAACGATGGGCTGGCTATATTTGCGAAAGTGCAGGAGACGGTAGGCGGCACCGCATCTGCATCCATGAGGGGGGAGGAGATGATGCATGGCGCCGAGAAGAAGGCTTTGGAACAAGAAGTGTGGAAGCAGCATAATGCAGGCGGTACACTGTGCTGGGAGGCGGAGCTTTTGAGTGGAGATGGCCTGTTCATTCCGAAAGGGTGGTGGCATAGCATCAAAGGTGTGGACGCAGGAATGACCGGCTCGGTCAACTGGTGGTTTCGATGAAGAGACTCAATTTGCTTGTTGGAAACACTCCATTGGCTGCCGATTGTCGAGCAAAGGCACAAAGTAGCCATGCTTGAGCAAGTATACCGGAACAAACTCCCACCTCCTGGTGGGCGCCACAGAATTGTGCACCGTTGCCATACTACAGTACACCAGCCGAGGCGTGAGGAACGGCTGAACGCTTTGGGATACCTGTCCTACATGATGCATCTAACTTTTCAGCGAGGGACGGCGACCACTGTACCACCGAGCATTTTATCATGGTGAAACAGAGACCCGTTAAAAGCACATAGCTTTTTTGTGCAGCCTTCGAAGTGTTCTGTAGGGAGCTCAGAACAGACTTGGCGGTCTGTACCTCAATCTTAATCCATTCAAACCCATCCTCTGATCATTTCCCTCACAAGGTGTTCCCAACCCGAAAATGGCCACTAATTGGCGCCTTCCACCAGCTTGGCCCAGACAGAGGCCATCATGAGGCGCGAGAAGACCGAGGCGCCAAGGTTGCCAGACCTTGCCATTCGAGGACACTTCTGCTTTGGCCGTCTAGAGCATCGGAAAACATTGCTTAAGTGCAAGGGCTGTCAGTGTGCATGATGTTACTCGAAGCACTGTCAGAAGGCTGGTTGGGATATCGTTCGTCGCAAAAGCTGTAAGGCATTGCAAGCTATCGATGAAATTGAGAGAGAGAGGAAAACGTGCAGATGTAGTCAGCTGGGCGACATATCGAGACCGTTTGGTACGTTCCGCTAATGAGGCCAAGCATCTGGTCATATGCGGAGACGTCTTGCGCGTTTTGCGTGAGCTGAAGCGCGTGCACCTCGTCCTACGTAGGTCCAACGTGCCGTATCGGCCGGACAAGTCCACCAGTGAGAAGGGATAGGACGTAGAGCTGGAGTGCTGTCCAAATTGTTCCAAGGCCGGCTGTAAGAGGACAGTTGCATTTCGTTCCGGGCTGAACCACGATCACGTGCGCCGGCCAGCTTACGAGATACTCAACCTCGCGGTACTGCTCCACAGTGGGAGATTGCAAGAGAGGCTGGGCAATCTTGGACGCCAACTACGAGACATTTGGTGACTGGGAACTCGAACACTCTGTACAACGTTTACAAGCGTAGAAGCTGAGCAAGAGGTTGCTGAGCTTGAACCGCTGGGTGTGAAGTCCGTCGCTAGGCCTGAGATCGACAAATTGAGAGGGCCGTAGCCTGTTCCCGAGTCTCTGGAAGGCCAGGAGCATTTGGCGTGCCGCATGCATAACTTCTGGTATATTTTCGAAGGCAAGAATGCTTGAGACCCATGAAGCTGATTTCTGGATTCTATGTCTTCACCCTATAGAACTCTGGCGCGTACTCCAACAACCACGACTTCTCGATCTTGGTCACATCGCGGATGTAGGTCTTGTCACCAGTCTCCATGATCTCAGTGAATACTACCCAGTCAGCCTTTCTGTTGAACATCAGCGACGATGGATGAGCATGCAGGACTGTTCCTCCATCCACAGTTCTGAACGTGCCATCTGGCATCATGCGAGCGGCGTGGGCGAAATACCCACTCGTCAAGCATCGTCGTATGGACTCCTCCTTTGGCCTGCCACCAGCTCGTAGCACATCGTTACCTCCCAGCGACTCGCTTACATCGATACCGAGGCGCTCGAGATAGCGCCGAAGCTGATTGCGAATGCTCACAGCTCTGGTCATTGACTTGAAGCTCAAATAGTGCTGCTGACACCATCTGGACTCCTTCTTGCCCTTGGTGATGAAAGCCTGGTATGCATTGAGTAGTGTCAGGTGATCACCCTCCTCCACAGCGAACTTCCTGCGCGCGGTTTCTTCGGCTTTTTTGGCGTCTTGGAGGGACCATACGTTGCCTTGTAAGCTGACCATGGCTGCGATGGTGAGCATTTCCGACAAGCAGTCAAATGAGAGCGCCGAGAGCAGACATTTGGCAAGCATGGGTTCGAGCGACAACTCCGCCATTCTGGTCCCGATCGGCTTGCTCAGCTTTGCATAGTCGTCCAGCGCCCCGAGTGAGTACAGAAGCTCCAATGCACGGATGACGAGTTCTGCTGGCGGTGGTGTGATGAAGTTGAATCGTGCGATGTTATCAATACCCAGTGCTTTCAGTTGTAGTATCGTCGGTGCCAGGTTCGATCGTTGTATCTCGGGCACCGTAGTATCTGATAGTGAAGTGAAGGCTGCTTCAGTGTACAGCCGATAGCATTTGCCTGGTTTTGTGCGTCCTGCTCGACCTGCTCGCTGCGTTGCAGACGCCTTCGAAACAGGCGTGACTGTCAAAGTTTCGATGCCAGTGGTCGGATTGTACGCTCGCAGCTTGACGAATCCGGAATCGACGACATAGACTACGCCATCGATGGTCACACTGGCTTCTGCAATGTTTGTAGCGCATATGACCTTGCGGGTATTCTCTGGCGCCGGCTCGAAAACATACATCTGGTGTTCTGTGCTGAGTCCTGCGAAGAGCGGATATGGTAGCAGCTTATCTGCGTCGGCTGGTAGCGACGGCAACCGGTCAGCGATCATCTCGATCATGGTCTCAATTTCGTCTCTTCCGGTCAGAAACACCAAAATATCTCCTTCGGGCTCAGAAGAGTGGACATCGAACACCGTTTTGACAGCTCTTTCCAAGTAGTCTTCGCATGATGCCGCGAGGTAGTGTGTATCGACCGGAAAAGCACGCCCTTCGACACTTACGACACGACCTGGAGGTCGCGAGTCTTCGTTCTTCAACTCTACAGCTTCGTCGCCGTCCTCGAAGAAGTTGAGAAAGCTTTCAGCCTGCAGGGTCGCTGAGCTGATCACTATCCTCAGCTCAGGCCTTCTTTTGCGAATCTTCTTCAAGATCCCCAGGAGTAAGTCGGAGCTCAGACTCCGCTCGTGAGCTTCGTCCACCATGATGACACTGTATCTCGAAAGCAGAGGATCTACCAAAGCCTCCCTTAGCAGTAAGCCATCGGTCAAGAACTTGATCCTGGTTGACGCTGATGTGACATCTTCAAAGCGTATGGAGTAGCCAACTTCTTGGCCAATCTGGGATCGCATTTCCTCTGCTACGCGAGCAGCCACCGTGGTTGCTGCTACTCGGCGCGGCTAACATCGTCCTGTAAGAAGCCGTCAACCATTATCGATCATGTGCTGCGAAAAGGCATACTTGCTTGTGTCACCGCAATGATCTTGCCACCCTTGCTCCATCCTGCCTCGTATAGATATTGCGGCAATTGCGTAGTCTTGCCACTGCCCGTTTGTCCAATCAGGACCGTGATTGGATTTTGCTCGATTGTGTACAGTAAAGCGTCCTTGTGGCGAGCTATCGGCAGAAGTGAAGAGGGTCTGTGAAGCGCCGGTATTAAGGAATATATGTCTGCCATACTGATGTCGTCTTTTTGATGTTCACTTCCCTTCCTTTGTAGAGTCAGTTGAGCGTCAGATGTTGCTCATATGCTCCTGGTAGTGGTAAGCGAGCGCGAAGCATATGGCGCCTTCGACTAAGCATATAGTGATAGTTCTGTCTCGTCAGCTCGTGCTAGAAGGACAAAGTACTTCAGCCGACCAAAGACCACCAATGCCGACGTGTGGTGGTATTGCAGAGTTCCAGGTTGATATTGAAGCAGTTTTGGCAAGGATGACTAAGGCAAGTTCACCCCCGGCTGTGGCTGAAAGACTGAACCTTGCGTGCTCGGAAGCTAACTCGTCATATCGCAGGCAGCTGTTTATCACGGGCCCATCGTGCGTCCAACATTCATAACCAACGAACGAGTGACTTACACGAGCTCGAATTGGTCCGCAGCCGTACTCGAGAACGTCGCCGAGCCGAGCGCAGCAACACATCTCGAACACGTGCTCCTCCGGACCCGTAGAGGCAGAGGCACAGCCATGGCCGCCGACCGATCGCCCGTTTCTCCCATCAAGCCAGACGAGGAGTCGGCCACCACGCGCGAGGAGATAGATATGGACGACAACGAGCAGGAGACGGGCACCGTCTCCCCCCAAAGTCACGAGAAGCCCACTAAGCCACCGGCCAAAGCTCCATCTCCCAGACCCCGGGTGTCCTTTCAGGAGGGTCATGAGGAGATCCCTCCAACGAAGCCTCCGCGTCCATTGAGTCCCAACCAGCAGGCGGAGAACACACTGATTGAAGCATTCCCCACCATTGATGCCAAAGTGGTCAAGGCAGTTCTGACTGCCAGCGGAGGCAAGGTGGAACCGGCCTTCAACGCGCTGCTAGGCATGTCAGATCCCGACTTCAACGCAGAGGACGTAGCGCCACCGCAGCCCCCACGACCTACCCAGCGTCAGCCCGTAAGCCAGCTTGAAGCTGATGAAGCCTACGCCAGGCAGCTTGCCGAGCAGTACAACAGCGGTGGACAGTCGGCTCAGACGCGCTACAACCAGCGCGAGCCAGCCCGACGAGGCCCAAACCAGCAACGTCGAGACTACGATGATGATGAGGATGACCGCGAGCGCAGCTTCTTCGATGATGACCTCCCGGAGATTGGCAAGAACATCCAGCAAGGCTTCTTGGAGACACAAAAGAGGATCAACAGCTGGATAACACAGTTCAAGAAGAAGATCGATGGTGAAGACGAGGAAGACCTCTATGACGCTACTTCGGCCAACACAAGACAGAACACAGGTCCTTCAGGCAGGCAGAACTTTGGTCCTAGCCAGAGCGACCAGCTCTATGGCATCAGAAGGTCTGCTGAGCAGCAGAGGAGGAGCACCGAAGCACAGCGATACGATGCTGATCCGCATGAGCTTGGCGAGGACGAGTTTGAGCGTTTGGAGCTTCGAGACGACGAAGCACGTAAGTCTTATCTCAGCCTTTCGAAGTATTGCTTGTCCATACTGACCACCTGGTAGCTCCACCACAGCCTCCCCGAACTAGCAGCCGGACCAAAGCCAACCCTGACCTCTTCAAGCCTGGCGTGAAGCCTCCACAGAGCGGCCCGGTAGACGAGGTCGACGCAGCTGAACGTCGTCAATCCGGCAAAGAGGCAGCGGACAAAGTCAAGAAGTGGCAGCCATTGACCAGTGTTGCACCACATCCCGAGGACGACAACGATCCCTTCTCGCTCGGTGACGATGACGACGACAAGGACAAGAACGAGGACTTGCGTAAGGAGGACACCGAGAGGCTGAAAGAGTCGGCCAGAAACAGTGTCAGTGCCGGCACTACCAGTGACAATGCGTTGAAGCCGCAAGAGAGCGAGACGAATGGCGGGTTGCGGAACAAGGAGGCTGAAGAAATTCTGAGGGGCAAAAAGTCATAGAGCTTTCACGATAGGCGGCCGACTGTAGAAATGTAGCATCAGCGCGATAGCTCGTTACGACGATCTAGATCCAGTCATGCCGTTGTGTCGAATGCTAGCACTCTATCGATACTGTAGATATGCCTCGCGGATAGTAGCGGACCGTTGCTGAACTCAAAATCTCAGACGACATCCCGGTCTCCAACTTCGAATGTGCAGTCCAAGCTGCTTCTCTTGATTAATGCTGACTATGCGACTATACGCTCATTTTGCTTTTCATTCTTCTACTCGTTCTCTGGGTCGCTCTCACTCTGATCCTGAGCAGCCGCGCTCGCCATGGGAAACGTCGGAGCGAAGTGACTCCTCTCCCTGATTTTCGCACCTTTCAAGTAAAACAGCGCTGGCATTGGTACACAGGCAAGAGCTATGCATCCGAGCAGAGTTCCGGCCCACTGAATGCCCATAATCATCTGAGTGGCAATGCGCGGGAAGCCGGCCTCCGCTAAGGAACGAAGGAATGTGTTGGCGGCGATCGCCGAAGCTGCGAACATGAGGTATGCATCAATGAGGTAGTTGAGACATTGCAGGAAGATGGACATGAGGCCAAAATCACTGCAGAGGCCGGACAGTGTTGGAGCGATCCAGTGAACGTCTTGGCGATAGCCTGTCCAGCCGAACCAGAATAAGCCGATAGTGACGGCCACACCGCCGACAATGACTGGAGGAAGACGCCATTCTGGGATCGGCATATTGTTGTTGGTCGCAAGTTTCCTGTTGTATCCTGGCTCTGCACAATAATCATGTAAATACCTGCGAGGAATTTGCCTGCCGAGCCCAATTTTTTTTAGCCATGTTCAACCACCACGTGGCCAAGTCCCAAGGAACGACGCCTTCTGTCCTTCACACTTGACAGCCACCATACCCAGAAAAGGAAGACCTCCTACTCCAGGGCTCACGCCATGCACTTGTTGGAAAACGATCGGGTGGAGTGTCAAGAACAGATAAAGCAGGCCGTAGATGAAAGCCATGTAGATGGAGAGGAGCAGAACGATCGGCTCGGTGAACAACATCCTCATTGGCCTGGACAAGTTCTTTATCAGCTCGCGAAAGTCAACCTCAATCTCTTCTTGCTTTGCGTGAATGCCCCAATTCTTAGTTCTTCTTCGCAGGTCTGCAGCTTTATTGATCAACATCACACGTAGATATGTCTCCTCAAGGAAAATCCCACTAAGCCCCAAGCCAATAAAGCCCATGATCGCTGCAATATACTCGGTCCATCTCCAGCCAAGATAGCTCTGTATGATGAATCCTCCGAGGAAGGGCGCTAGCAAGGGACCGCTGAAGACCGTCATCGAGACGGAAGCGATGAAGGTACTTAACGACTTGTGTTTTGCAACTGGAAGTTGCCGGCAGCTACCTCTTTGCGGAATCACGTCTTTCTTCGAGAACACTTTTATTGCAAGCCCACGCTGCCGGTTGCTGGACATGTCGGCGAAGACTGTGCCAATAACAGTCAGAGAACATTCACCGCAAGATCCGGCAAAAAATCGGCAGATGAAGATCGCTTGAGAATCCTTACCCACGGCCACCGCCATGTTGAAGATCCAGAAATCGAACGATGAGATCACAAGAAGTGTCCATCAGCCGAAGAGCTCCGAAAACGGGGCCCAGATTATCGGTCCTGTGGCAAACCCCAAGATGTACAGACTGACTCCGAGGATGCCGACCTCCCCCGAGAAGCCAAAATCGCTGAGATATCGCGGTAGTCGCTGCGGAGAAGATGGAAGAGGCAAATGCGGCTGTCAAAGTGAAGAAACCTAGAGTGATCACGACTGGCATCTTCTTCCTCAACAGCCAATCTGTGCATGCGGATGATCGTCCGGTCCATCGAATTCCACAAAATATTCTTCTCGATCCGGCAACGATGGCAGATATGGCTTTGCAGCGCCAAAGCCCGGCAAAGGCAGCTTGCTCTGTCGAGTCACTGTACGACTCTTGAGACTCGCACCTCCCGTCGCACTGTGCTGGCTACGACCCGTCTGTATTCGGCTCAGGGCTGTCGGGTGTCTCTCCAGATCCGGCTGCGTGGCTATTCTTGACACATCAATCTCCTCCCTCTCTATGGTCTGGCCTGATGAAGATGACCCCTGATCTCAGGAACTGGCGCCGGTAAGGTGTCTGGGTAGGGTCTCTCTCCGCTCAACCCTCTCGCGTGGGCTCATGGCGTGGTGTGATCTGGTGTTGGACCTGCCGGCATATATCTCGAATCTTTCTGGACTTGCCTCGCGCTCTGCGTCCATTATCCCGCTGTCTTCTTCGTTAAGGGCCATGATGGCCGTTTGTATTATCGGAATGCAATAGCAACGCGACTGGAGAAGGTGCGCTGTCACTTCTCCAGTACTGTCTATATCCCGCGGTTCCGGAATAGATTTAGATGTCGTTGAAGTTTCCGCGAAAAGAAATGGAAGCAGAAGCTCGACCAGGTTCAACCGCGGCCGCGGTGCAGGGGTAAAGGATTCACTTAATCAATACGTTCTGAAGCTACCCGCGCTACTGCCGGCTGTAGTCGGGCTAGCGAATGCAGACGAACTACCGAGTTTGTCGGATACGAAGAAAGTGCAGGTGGATTAATAGCGCACATGATCATTCACCCACAGTTGCAATGGACAGTCGCATGGCTCCCGCTACGATCGAACAGAAGATAGCAAAAGCCACCAAGCAGTGTGCGAGTTCCCGAAGTGTCGCCTCGAGCCTGCAGAAGACAAGCAAGCGACCGATTGAGACGCGTGAAGAACTAGACGCCAGAGGCTGGTGGCGAAGCGCACCTCGGACGAACATAGTTAACGCCGCTGTGCGATGGGTGCTCACTGTATTGGCATGTTGTGAGTACAACACGAGACCGGCAGCCTGGATTGTCGATAGGCTCCGTGCCACGTGGGATTTGCACACGGAGAGCTAGGGAGCACTGACAACTTCTGCAGCTGCTATTAGCATGTCATACACCTGTACAAGTAATCAAGGAGCTACAATTTTCACTGCTACTGCCTCCGGGCAAACAATCCGACCTTGCCAAGATACTTGATCACTTGTAGCGCCAGCTCTTCCTCCTTATTTTGCTCCTGCTCGAGCAGACGATCGTGAATCGACCTTCGCACACTTGTTGAGCCGTCAAGCTGTGGCTTATATCGATCCCGCTCTTGTTGCTGGACTGCAGGGTCTGGCGGTCGTAATCTACGTCCAGCAGGCAAATCATGCTTGTATCTGCAAGACTTTCCATCTCTACAGTACCCGCTCGCCAGAAAGTAACGACAGGGTACAAGTCCAGTCCCATTCTCCACTCTGGATGTCGTCTCCTCTGGTGGTCCGGCATCGCCGGATGCTTCGCTTGAGGAATCAGAAGACACGCTCGACGAAGCGTCAGACGACACACAAGTCTTTTCGGAGTCCTCCATCGCCCCGGTTCTCCCCACGGAATCCTTCCCCGGTTGCTTCTCAGGGCCACTATCAGGCTCCGTATTTGCCTCATCCACTCGAGGTACTGAACCAGTGACCGTTGCTCCCTCGGGAAACCCACAGGACTTACTGTCCGGGTTGTCCGTGCTGTTAGAATGTTGCGTCGTGGTGGTAGTTGAGGTGCTGACGACGGGGATTAAGTTCGATGGCGCACGCTTCGTCTTGCTCAAGCCTTCTTCATTGACCGGCTTTTCGATCTGTGGCTTTTCCGCGTCGGACATGCGGTCGGATCTAGCAGCCGGTTCTCCACATGCTTGAGACTTCTGGCTTCGGTTCGAGCGCAAGGTCTCGCAAGCCTCTGTAAGCAGTCTGAGTCGTTCTTCGCCGAGCTGACGCTTCTGCTCTAGCTTTGCAGCCATACGAGCTTTCGTAGGGAAGTTCCTCGCTCGTTCGGCTCTCCATACAGCGAGATCTGCTGCGGTCTTGAGTGACAGTACTGCTCCGTTGTGCTGAAATGTCAGATTCGAGCCAAGCTCAGCAAACATGGCTTCTTCATCAATGCCATCCTCTTCGGGTTCGCTATCTGATAAATATTGGAGCCGACCTTCTTGTGGCGTCAGGCCAAGTGCGTTCGTCGATTGCTTAACACGGAATGTGTTCGTTTTGGGGCTGGGTTTCATCGACACTGAAGACTGTGACATTGAGCCAAACCTGGGCACACTTGGAGCTGTAGGAGGCTTCAATCTTTTCTGTTGCGGTGGCGAACCACGAAGCACATCGATCTTACGCTTGTGATCGGTAGCACTTCTTTCCGGGTAGCCAGCTGCTGGAAAAGAGGAAGACTGCGCGCTGAAGAAGGCATTGTTGCCGTTGGCGTACACATTAGTGGAAGCGGCAGTCAGGATATTCTGGAATGCAGGATTTATATATGAGCCTGGAGGTAGTCCTGTGCTCATCCCAGACGATACGTCCTGAGCATGCTTGCTCTGGACGAAATCGCCAGGCGCGAAGCTGGTCGAGCCATGCTGTAATGCTGTGCCATTCAAAGGTTGCTGTGCATTGTAACGTTGATTCTGGTTCCGCTGTTGCATGTGATCGCTACCGCCCCGGTCCTGACCCCCATGGCAGCGCCCTCGCCCTCGTCCGCGACCACGCCCTTGACTTCCACAAGAGGCTGTGTCGCTGTTGGCAGCCGACGGGGTAGCTTTGAGGGGAGGTGGTGGTGGCGGAGGAGGAAATTGAAATCCGCTCATATCAAATGATGTGCAATGTCGATGATCATCTCGTGTGATTCTTGTCGCCGTTCATACAGTGCGAGGGAATCATGTTGGAGAGGAGGTGAGTTGTGAAGAAGAGCTTTGATGCAGCCGGACTTTCCTCCGCCCAACTTGGCCAATGAAAGACCCCTGCACTTTTCTTCTCAATAGGCCAGGATCAGGAATATCATGACCACTAACTAACTACCTTGAACTTGATTGCTCACTCACTACAAGAACACATGCACAGGCTAATGGATGCATCGCCATGAGTCGCTGCAGGCCCTCAAATTAGAATCGCGACCTACAGATCCGACATTTGGTAGCGAAGCATAAGCGCACAGTCACGACATCTTGAAGATGTACACACTCGTCTGTCATATCTAGACCCAAACCTGGCTACTGAGCTGACATATTTTAGGTGACCTTGGCCGATGTGGTACAGATCCAGCCAACTGAGTTCTCGAAGCCAAGCATGCGCTCCATAGAGGATTACATCAACGCCAAATATGCAGACAAAGTCATTCACAAGGTCGGACTCTGCGTCGGCTTCCACTCGCTCATATCAGCATCCGAAGGACTTATTGGCCACGGTACTGGAACAGTCAACGTCAATGTGGACTTCCGACTGATAGTCTTTCGCCCTTTTCGAGGCGAGATCATGCGGGCCACAATTACCAAGGCGGACGTTGGTGGCCTCACTCTATCGGCAGACTTCTTCGAAGACATCCATGTGCCCCTAAACTTGATGTTCGAGGACACAGAATGGAAGCAGGACGACAGTGGGCAGTGGGCTTACATCTGGAAGACTGACAATGGGGAAGGAGGGTTCAATGAGTTCTACTTTGACGTGGCAGAAACCTGCATGGTCCGAGTTGAGGAGGAAGTATGGACCGATGTGTCGCCGGATGCATTGAGGTCACAAAGCTACGCCAACGAGGAGGAGGAAGAGAACGCTAAGCGCATGGCTCCTTACCTCATCCGAGGCAGTATGATGCATGCAGGGCTAGGCCCCACGTTGTGGTGGGCTGGCGAAGAAGCCGCAGCGGAGGAAGACTCTGCCATGAATGGAACGTGAAGCGGGCGAAGAAGTACGAGCCCAAAATGCCTCTACCGCGAAGGGATGCCTACGGAACTCGGCTGAAAGTTTCTGCAATCAGGTCAACTAAGGATTATTATAATCCAGAAAGGCAACGCCGTTGGTGTCAGAATCGCAGTCAGAACGATGCTGTCAAAATGAGCAGCGATCAGCAGTACGCCGCCGCTGGAACTTACACGATCAAGCCAGAATAGGCGAGTTCCAAACAAACGTACGCAAGCTTAGTCACCGAATAACTGAAGAAGCTCATGCTTAGGCAGCCGAACGGTCAGCAGTCTGCCTCAGACAGAGACACTCTCGGCTGGTGTTGCGGGGCGGGGCAGGAGTGGGACGGTCAGCAAATGGTGCTCGCAGTCGCTTGATAGGACTTATTGAAGGTTGTTACTTCCGTCTAAATCCACAATGTGACAAGCATCATTTTACAGACCCAACAGGCTATTCTAGGGCCCGGCAGACTTTCCGCCACGTGAGATCCCTGCATGTTCCATCCTGGTGGGTCCAACTGCTGCCTTCTCGTGTGCTTGTTGCCCTACCTACATTCACCATCTTTCCTTGAAACAACTCTCACGGAACAAACGGCACTGGAGTCGCTCTAGTCAATTCCAACGACCTACACAATCTAACACGCGACATGCCTTCCGTCCCTAGCAGCAAGTCCAAGCGTACGCGCAAAGCATCCTCAATCACGAGCCGTTCCTCAACAGCTCTTCAGAAAACAGAGATTACCGTCAACGTATACGACCTGCTCCCGGTGTGTCAACGCATACCCGGAAAAACCCATGTATGCACACTAACTAACGTACCAGCCAGGTAGACTGTCATCCTTCTTATGGGTACGTTTCCCGTCGATTTGCAGGACAGAGCAAGCACACTCCTCACCATGATATGCGGATCACCTGCACTTCAATGACTTTGATAGTGTTGATAAGACTAACACGGTGAAAGACGATAGGCGGTAGCCTCCTCCACTCCGGCGTGGTGATAAAGGACCGAGAATATGCGTACGGCGGCCACAACAAACGCGGCGTGACAGGAGTATACTGGACGAAGCCACGATTTGAGCCTCCCGGGGGGACCTTCCGTGCGGAGTAAGTGTAACGTGAGACGGGCTTGCTACATCTCATGCCAGCGCTCGTATTTAAGAAGTTCCATGGCGGTGTTGCAGAATGACTAACAGCCTTCTGTTTGGATAGCATCCTCCAAGGCTTCACATTCCACACCGAGCGAGAGATTAACGACATTATCAAACAAGTCTCCGACGAGTTCCTTGGCTGTTCTTACAACTTGCTAACCAACAACTGTAACCACTTCACATCGGCGCTATGTGAGAGACTCACTTCGCAACCAGCACCTGCTTGGCTGAATCGCGCCGCCAGTATTGGACTCGCGCTACCTTGCGTTGTTCCAAGAGAGTGGATATCACCCCCAGAACATGATACTACAGATGGAGAGCTGCTAGAAGAGGACGAGGACGAGGATGAGGATGAGAATGCAGGCATGCTAGAGAGTGATCGACGGCGGATGCGAGAAGAGGAGCGAAAAAGGCAATACGAACAAGAGCTAGATCACGGGGAAGAAAATATCGAGGGCAACAGTCTCGCTGGTGGGAAGCGCATACTGTCGACGGACCACACTCCGCCTCCTCGCTTGGTGAGCCTGAAAGACAGCAGTGGGCATGCTTTACCTCCGGCAGAACGAGCGCCACTACCTAAGAAGACATGAGAAATGTGCATGACGCCACGGAATGATTGTATGAACAGCACTAGATTGAATGTATAGCGATACTCGACATGGGTATCTCGCATTTGGATCAAACAGTGACACATACACTGCTCCAGTGCCTGCACATGCTGAGTTATGGCCTGTGGCTGAACATAGCCCATCGTCAATGCAAGCAATGCAAGTCAGATAAGAATCAACAGATACAGCAAATGCGATGTGTGGATCAGTTGATGATGCTTGCAACGCTCATTCGGCTCTTTGAGTTCCTCCTCTGGTTCTCCGAGTACGGCGTCTTCTCGTAGGATGCCCCATCTTTCCCCCGATCGTTCGATGTTGACAACGGCGAGCCGTTGATACGCGGATCTTGTGGCGATAATGGACGCATCGGCTCAGAGGACGCATTGGAGACTTGCCGCAGCTTGCTGGGACTCGTAGCTGGACTGGGAAGGTCGTTCTGATCAGTCTTTCCTGCCAGCTTCGAGGCCTTGCTGGGTTTGAAGGTCGTCGTCAAAGCGTTCGCCTTCGCCTTGGGCTGCGACTTCGCCTTGACTTGGGTCTTCTTTTGACTAAGCGGCGGCTTGACGTACTTGACGTTGCTCTTTTTGGCCGCTTGCATGGGTGCTGCTTTTGTCGTGGCCTTGGTGGTCGTCTGTTTCTTCTTGGCGCCGTCCTTGAGCTTCTCTGTTATTGATGCGATATGTTTCTTCTTTGCTGGTTCCCTCTTGGCCGGTGAATTGTTGCGTGACTTCGATGGTGTTAACAGGCCTGCTACTGGAACGGTGTGAGAGGTCACGGCAATACTATCACCGTCGAATGAAACATCTTCGATGCTGGGCATTATAGATGAGCTTCGGCTGACGATCGGACTCCAGTCTTCTGGACCATGCTCCAGAGCTTTGCGTGGTGTCTCGGTGGGTAAAGGTGGTCGGAAGCTGTTGTTTTTGTGCAGACTTGATGGTAGGGGTTCCTTGATTGCGTGTTCGATGGCACATTTGGGAGAGAGTACGACGCTGAGACTCTTCTCAGTGGCTGTCCTAGCATCCTCCTCGCTGACTTCCAAAAACAACTCGGACAGGACAGGGTCGTCCCACTTGCGCATGGCTGCACGTTTGGCCACCTTGTCACTTGGTCCTCGTATGATGATATCCCAGCAGTCTTCGAGATCTTTCCCTGTGGGAGGCGGATCGTTGTTGATCCAAATTGCGACTCCGCCCCGTCGGTCTCGCACTGTCGCGCACATCTCGCGAACAATTCGTCGTACACCAGGGACCTTCAACGTAGTTCCGACGACGATGACTGCGTCAGGTCTTTTGCGCAGGTCTTCTTTCGTGACTGCTCCAATGGCCTCATCATCAGGGTTATGCTCGTTGTAAAGTACCATTCGCGGGCGCAATCTGCCAATACCGTGGCTTCGCTTGCCCTCATGGTTCGTGCGGATATCGTTAATCTCCTCACACCTCGGACACAGCGGCGCGATCGGGCCAGTGAACAATTCCGGATCCAAATTCGCCAACTCGTGGCATTTTGAGCATACCATCTTGTCGAGTCCACCGTGGAGCTGTACGGTCCGAGGCCATTTGCCGTCGTCCTGCGATTTGGCGAGCGGGACGCGCGTTTTCAATGGCTCGAGTGACGTGTCGATCCCATCTACATTCTGGGAGTATAGACGCAGTAGACGATCCTCCTGTGCAATGGTGGCCAACATATGGTGGAAGGCGGTGGGCTTGGCGTCCTTGGTGAGACGCGACATGGTGCTGACCATATCGTGGAATGACGAAGTAGAGTTGTCATCTTTATAAACGGACGCGTCGAACAACTCTTTGCCAGATCCTTTCAAGTTGTATTCTTCCTTCAAACTTCGAAATATGCCTTGCGCGGAGCGGAAGTCGGGGACTGTCAATGGGTTAGCAATCGGACGCGTCATCACATCAGGAGGGATGTGTGCGCACTGCCTGCAGATACTGATATGCCGGCACCGGCAATGACGACAATTTTCTGGCGCTTGTGTAGTACATTGAGCAAACGGTCTAGTTGGGGTTGTTGTTCGGGGTCGACGGTGTCCTCGCGCAGGTCTAGATACTCGGTAGTGCGCTCTTTCGATACTCTTCTCTTCTTTGCAGGTGGTGGGCCGTCCTTGTCGGCATCGGTGCTGGAGGCCATGCCATCTGTTGCAGGAGAGCCGCGGTGTGAGGTGTTTTGGGATGCAGGTGGTGAAGGCCAGGGCGCGGAGCTTGCGCGCGTCGGGTACAGCATCTCGCAAACATCGGGCGGCGGAGGCGAGGGGGAAAGCGAAGCCAGCGACGACAGCGGGCTCGAGGGCGGACTGGAAGGCACTGAGGAGAGCGGCGAGGAAAGAGAGGATGTCGACAAGAGATCCGAGTCGAGCGCCATGATGCGGGTCGCGGGTAGGCGCAGGCCTCGAGAAAGCGTGGAAAGTATCGGCGAGCCTTCTATTGCGACAATGCCAGCATTGTGACAATAGCAATCGGCGGTCGCGTAACGGGGGAGAACGGGCATGCAGTGCAGTGAAGGAAGGGCACGCGCTCGATGTCGCTGTTGATGATGGCTGGTAGGGGACGTCGGAAGCAGCCGTTGGTAAACAACAATAGGCTGCACCCGCCTCCCCCCCTCTTCTCCGGGAATATCGATTAAATCTCCATTCATTACCACCACTGTTGTCGTCTTTATTCACCTCGTGACGACTAGGCTACATCGGTGTGCAGCCTGACCATCGTCGCCAATCTGCGGTCTGTACTGACTGATAGACGCCTTCCCTGAGAACAACAGGCGGGTTGTTGGAGGACTGTGCGACGGCTTGGCACTGGACGACTTTCGTCAGGCAAGAGGGCCATCAGGATTGCGTTGAGCATGCTCCTCCAAGCCTCAGGCACATTCCCGGCGTGCACTGGGACTGCTCCAGCGACTCTGTCTGGATGATTCAATCGGTGCGATCATGGACTCCACAACCATGGATGGCCCGCCGCTGGCCGACGCTGGCATGATGGACACCACCATGGACGATTTGTTTGGCGATGCCGCTGACGGCCTGGGCGCCGACTTGACTGGTGATCTGACTGGCGATCTGACCGGTAGCCTTGATGCTGGTTTGCACGGTACTCTCAACGTGACACTGCCCCATGCCCCTCTGCCCACGGAGTCGGTGCTCAGGATCGACGAAATGCGAAGCCGTGGATGCTGCTCGTGAGTGGATAAGCCGCATGAATCCTGGTCCTGCTGTGGTAACAAGACTGTGCAGGAAGCTGGCCTGGGCGAACACTGGTAGTATCGCGCGCATTTCTGAGGATGGCTCTAAAGTGACCTTTCACGCCATGATCAGGAGCGCCACAGCTGCCTCGTGGAAGCTCAGCGACGAGAACAAGCATGTGATACATGCTCCTGATGGTCGTACATTTGTCCATATCCAATTCAGCGGCCTCGGTATGGATTTGGCCATAGTGGACCATGTAGGGGGCCTCCACATGTACACTCTACTAGGTGCGCTGGGCCGAATGGGTACAGCGCCCGGCGATTATCAACGTGCAGTTCGACCGCTGACGGAGCTGAATGCTATCGTTGGCCTACACTTCTTGCCTCTCTTTCCCACTGAGCTTAAAGTGAGTTGCTGCTTTAGGCCGAACATGCGAATGCTGACCTTGGACCACAGGGGCCCTATGTGGATCCAGCGGTCAAGAACGGCGACAAGTGGCAGGTGACCATGAGGAATAGAGACCAACCGAATCTAAGAGCGCATCATCCTGCCGAGGGCAAACATGCTCTACTCCACATCACGCGCTCTGGCGTCTTCACGTTGCTGTATCAGAACGAGGGCCTTGGCTGGCAGTCAACGAGCACTCCGCTAGAGTCGATACGAGCCTCGAACGATCTAATTTCTCATGCCGACATTGCTGACGACGGTGCCGACTTGCTTGCCATCACTTTCGACAACGCCTCGCGCTTCAGGCTATACAGAATCTCCATCAGCTGGAATGCGGCACAGCTCACACGTGGACCTAATCTAAACTATACCGTGGTCGCGCCTACCTTAGAGGTTCATCATTTGACTGCCTCTGATCATGTACATGTGCAGCGGGCCGACTCTGCGAAATTGACGCAGCTACGAATTGTGCCGATCGTGCACGAAGCAGCACAATTAGGCCCAACCCTGCCTACGATCGTCGCCATCTTCACTCATGTCGGCTTGCCAACTGACACCAACGGTGCTCAACAATCTTTCAGCATAGTGTCACGTTGGCACATCGAGACATTGACACCAACCCTCCACGAAAGCTTCAAAAAGCTCAAACCGGGGGGCGACGCTACGAGCATTCTGAACCCCGTCACGGTGCTCCGAAGGCAAGCCGATGCAGTTCTCGACAAAGTTGTACTATGCTTTGCCTCCATCATATATGATACAATCTTTGCCTTCGGAACCAGTGATGGTTGCCTTGATCTCAGGGACAGGCAAAGTATGGCAGAATTGCACTTCTCTGGGGACACAGGAACAGTGTCAGGCCTACCGCAAGCTGGTTTCGCACACCTCTCTAGCGCCCAGAACATACACGCAGCGATGTCGGCCGACGGAGCAGCATTGGCACTCTTTCGACCTGGTGGGAAGCTCGTCGGCCAACGTATGTCCTTCACACACGGATGGCGAGCCCTGAACGACAACGGCAAGCCATTCGTGGAAGCCGCAGCAGCCTGTGTTGCTCGAGAGTTCACTTTGCTGAGCTTACAAAATATATCCAATGACGAGGCGCTCTCTTTACTTCCGCAAGACGCAACGCCGGATCTCAGAGCAATGGTCGTGAAAATGATATTGCGCTTCGTCAGTCGGCCCCCGGTCGACGCGATCGATCCCATGACCAAACAGCAGATGTTCATACTGCGCGAGCCGTTGGTACCTCGCTCACTTAGTGCGCAGCTTGCTATGGGAACGAATCACCAAACAGGAGCACGCGATGCCGGAGCGCAATTCGCCTTCATCATGCTGACTCTCCGGGTAATCGCAGCAACTCTTATGCAGACTTTGATGAAGCCTGATCCGAGAGTTCAGACGCCCGAAGCTTTGGTGTCATTACACGGTATCATTTTGTGGTTCACCAACCTGATGATCTACATCGTCCAAACACTCGACCACGTCAAGAGGGCATCGACGCAGGACACAACACCAATGCAAGCCTTCAATCAACTACGTGAGAACGAGAACAACGTAGCTTTGCACATACTGCTCTGCACTTTCACGCGAGTAGCTATCCGCTTCTCGCTACCATTGGTGCAAAAGTATTTCCACTTCTTACAAGGCGTGCAAGAACGTGCCCGGACTGTAAGCGATCGTCAACAGATCAACGCCGATCTTGAGATGGCTTCGAATATCCCATTCAAGTATCACGAATTCGAGAAGTTCATTCTGGAGTTTGATCAAGCTATTCGAGACGCATCAGCACAAAGTAACTCGATTCCGGAGCATCGTGCTGATCTCGAGATCGCTATGATGGTCGATGGTACTGTACCGATCGAACTGGAGCCAGTTCTATCCACTTTACTGGAGACAACCCTCCCCAGACTCACAGAAAACACCAATATGAGTAAACTGTACTTCTGGCAAACCGAGTCGCTAGGCATTAAAAGCAACAGACCAGTGGCCGGCAGGCATATCGACGTTATCCGCAAGCTGCCCATCGCACAAGATGCTGCGCTCCGCCACTGTCGGCGATGCGGATCAACTATGATCGACATACCGCAAGAGAAGCAACGAGAAACGCCTCCATGGCTACTTCATGCGCAGCGACACTGTATCTGTATGAACTACTGGCTTTTGCTCTGATGGGAAGGAAGTTCCACTGTGTGTCATAGCTCTTGACATATCACGGTGACTCTAGCCGAAGGTGAGACAAAGCCGAAGGTGGGAAAGGTCAATTGAGCGTCCTTCAGCGCTCGAGAGCTGCGATATAGTGCAAGAGTTCCATACATGTGCACAGACGAGAGTAACTGGAATGGGAGCGTTGGTGTCAATCTGCTAGAATCTTTAAGTCGTTGCTGAAAGCAAAAGATATCTTTGATCTTGCCTTCTGACATCCACAGCTTCAGCTGAACCGGCTGTGTAGCATCCAAGTATTCAGAACTCAATCTTATCGTATCAACCTTTACTGTCCTGGCTTCTTTGTGGCCGCACCCTCAGTCTCCATGCCCTCACAACCCACTGCTTTCCCTGCAATCTCCTCAACCTTTCCAAATCCCTGCTGTTGATGATCACGATTCGCCGAGGCGGCCTTCATAGAGTCGACGGCTTGTTGCTTATCTTGCTCGGCTGAGGCTTTCCATGCTGCTGACCCAGTAACGCTACCGACCGCAGCCTTGAGATTGGTCAGTGTGTGCTCAGTGGCTCTATTAGGAGCACTGAAAGCTTTACCTCTGCTTGCGACTTGATATATTGGGCGTGTCCGCCCACGAGCGATGGCTGGTCTGTGTTTGTTGAGTCAGACATGATCGAGCTGGTGATCTATTCAAGAAGAGCGGTGCTTGGAGAGAATGTGGACTGTATGGACAGTCTCCTCTGGAGGCAAGACGTGTCGCACGTACACATGTGTCGATCGCGCCTCAAGACGTCATCGAGCGTCAGGGACCGCCGAGGCACAGTTGAGATGTGGATATTGGCGATCGTGGTAAGCAATGATAGCAAAAAGTACAATGGGTATCTTCATCAAAGAGTGATTCTGTACATCCTGCTAGCAGCTCTTGGTCGTCTGCAGTCGCTCTCCCTAACCACTCCACATATACCGTAGAACGCCGAGCCATGCCGTCAAAACAAACGCGCCACCAGCCATGCCTTCGTGAGTGCGTGTTTCTCTTCTAACATGTGAACAGATTGCTCAATCCTTTTCAAGATCTTTCGGTGCTGGATCGTTGATGCCAGCTTCGGTGATGGCAAACATGCAATCCGCTTCTGGCAAGCAAGGCGAATCGTAGATCTTGCAGATACGCGTTTCGCCTCGGCCCTTCTTGAGCGATAGACGTGTCGTTGAGGCGTGGGCGATGATGTTGCCTCCAATTGGCTTCTTTGGATCCGGGTTGAACATAGCTGACGGACCTCCGTCTACCTGGGCAACGACCTGGTTGGTGATAACGACAGCGATACCAAACTCATCGGCGAGGCGCTGTAAGATGCGCATGAACTTGGCAAGATGTGTCTGTCGATTCGACAACTCGCCACGACCCATAAAGTCCGTTCGGTATAACGAAGTGGCACTGTCGACGATGAGGAGCGAGAAGCGAGTCTCGGTCATCATCTGCGCCGCTTGGTTGAGCAGTTGTAGCTGATGGTCCGAGTTGTACGCGCGTGCGTAGGCAACGTTGTCCAGAACCTCCTCCCCGGACAGGCCAAAACGATCTGCCACAGACAGGAGTCGGACAGGTCGGAAGGTGCCTTCAGTATCGATATACAAGCACTTTCCTTCACCGCCACCCATGTCGAACGGCAGCTGGCATGTCACGGCCAGGGTGTGACAGATCTGACTCTTTCCCGTCCTGAACTCCCCGAACAGCTCTGTGATGCTGCCGGTTTCGATGCCGCCTGCTAGGAGTGTGTCGAGCTGCTTCGAGCCGGTTGTGATGGAAATGAGTTCTGATCGTCGCTGGTGCATCTCGGTGGCGGTCGTGAAGCCCATGGGTACCAGCTTGGATGCTTCGGTGAGGATCTTGGTGGCTTTCTGCTCCGACACGCCCTTGATCGTCTCGAGCACCTTCTTTGGCCTGTACACTGAACGTCAGCAGTCGCCATGGGGATTGTGGTGGTGGATAACATACGTATAGGCGACGCTCTCAACAGTGTTGTAGCCGGCATCGACGAACAATTGTATGTCACGCTTGGTGAGACCTGAGACGCCCTGCCAGATGTCAGCATATCTTGCTGTTTGCCACGCTGCTGTTGCTTGTGTGTACCTCGAGTCCCGACAGTGGCGTCGGTGCTCCTGGACCGCCAGCGAGGCCGTCCTCGTAGCCTGTCTGTGTTTGGTCGTCTTCTGATGCCATTGTGTTCGTAGTGGCTCGCTTGATCGTGTACTGTGGCGTTCTGTCGTGTCGAGGACCGGGAAATGTAACGAGCAGAAGGGAAGTCGCGATCCAGAGTCTCGATCGAGTCTGGGACGCGTCGATAAACTATCGGGCCGCTGATCCGCGATTTAGGCAGGCGCGAGCAAACGTGAGTCCGCATTGAGCAACAGTCTCGCCTTCCCAACTTCAAGGCCGCTTCGTCACTCACCGTCGCCGCTACATGTACATGTATCCGTCACAACGAGGAATCTGCATACGGCATCGGATTGTCACGTTCGCATGACACCAGACGAACGAGTCTATCAATACCTCGTGCCCCGGCCTTCAAAATATTCGTCTCTTCTCTCATCTGGAGCAGGAGCAGGTGGGGTAGTCTGACGTCTAGTCTGATTTCAAATGCTCTGAACGTAGAAGACGCGAGCTCCCGAACTCGTTCAATCTCTCTTGCCATTTGATTGTCCTCATTGACCCCATAATCATAGCATAGGAAGAGTTGCTCAAAGACACATTCGCCATGTCTTCAAACATCCATCTTTACACGACTCAGACGCCGAACGGCATCAAGATCTCCATCACGCTTGAGGAGCTGGGGTAACTCCTCGCCTGTTTTGCACCTAACGAGTGCAATTGCTAATGTGGCCTGGCATAGCTTGCCTTACGAGTTCACAAAGATTGACATTTCCAAGAATACCCAGAAGGAGCAGTGGTTCCTTGACAGTGAGCAAGGCCGTGGCATGGCCTGAGATGTTCTCACGGTGCTAATGCAATCGAACAGTCAATCCAAATGGACGCATTCCAGCTTTGACCGACACATTCACCGACGGCAAGCCCATTCGAGTCTTCGAGAGTGGTAGCATCAGTGCGTACTGTCATCATCGCCTTGGAACGACACCGATATGTGGAGACTGAACTCGTGCAGTGCAGTATCTGGTCGAGAGGTATGACAAAGACCACAAGATCAGCTTTCCGGCAGGTACTAGAGAGCACGTGGAGATGACGAGCTGGCTATATTATATGAACGCTGGTGTGGGTCCCATGCAAGGCCAGGCCAATCATTTTACACGAGTATGTCGCCCGTAGATTTCACGATGTGACATCTGACTGATCTCCGCGCCCCAGTACGCGCCTGAGCACATTCAGTATGGTGTCAACAGGTACCAGAACGAGACCCGCCGATTGTATGGCGTCTTGGACAAGCATCTCAAGGACACCAGCTCGGAGTACCTTGTTGGTAACAAGCTCACAATTGCTGACATCGCGCACTGGGGCTGGGTGAGCGCTGCAGGATGGGCAGGTGTCAACATCGAAGAGTTCCCAAATTTGAAAGCCTGGGAGGAACGCTTGTGGGCGAGACCTGCTCTGCAGAAGGGTAAGCGGCCTGTGGTTCCAGAACGTGCAAGAACACAAAGAACACAAGTGCTGACCCGAACTCAGGCGCCAACGTTCCTGATCCGTATCGGATGAAGGAGCTGCTGGCTGACAAAGATGCTATGGAAAAGCATGCGGCAGCGAGCAAGGCTTGGATCCAGCAGGGCATGAAGGATGACGCCAAGAAATAGACATCTTCACACGAGCTCTGCAAACATAGCAACAAAGTCGACAGTACCACAACTTCAATGCAGAAGTCGATGAATGTTTTGTTCCGCGTTGTCTACTGCGTTTCGTGAGCGATCCAATTGGCAATATGACCGGTCCATCTCAAGTAGAGTCTATATGTTCATAGTCGCTTTCAGCTGCTATGTGTAAAACGCCAACGCAGCGTGAAGCAGCATGGATTGCTAACAAGAAGAGACCGACTTGGACAAGAACCGCCCGAGAGCGGGGTAGAACCACAACCACGCACTTCCATATCATCCATTCCCTTCACCGTCACCCTCCAACAGCCTCCACCCGGACCACATCAAAACCATTCCCCATCATGGACTACCTCACAACGGACCCCAAGATCCAAGACCTCCAAACCATCTTCCTCACCCAACACATGCACCATACCTTCCACGCCACACCCATCTCCCCGCAAAAAATCCTCCACATAGCCTGCGACACCGGGTCCCTCCTCACACACCGCCTCGCCAAACAATACCCTACAGCCCAAGTCATCGGAATCTCCACCAAGTCCGTCGACGCCTCCCTCCACGGCCGACTCCCCAATTTAATTTACATCAAGGCATCGCTAGAGGAGCTGGTCGAGAGGGAGGATATGCTCTTCTGGCCGGGGACGTTTGATTACATTTTCCAGCGGGGTGGGATTTTCGGGGTCGCGGAGGGGTGGGAGGGGTATGTTAAGGTGTTGGTGAGTTTGCTGGGGGAGGGAGCGTGGGTTGAGGTGCAGGAGGGTGGGATGGAGGTTTTTGCGGGGAGGGGGAGAGAGGGCGTGGAGGAGGGAGCAAGTTTGAGTGAGGAGTGGGGGTGGATGCGGGAGGTCGAGAGGGAATGCAAGGGGCCGGGAATTGATGTGAAGTGTGGTGAGAAGCTGGCGGGGTGGATGAGGGGAGCGGGACTGGTAGGTGTGGAGGAGACGGTGTATAAGGTGCCAATTGAAGGGCCGGTGGTCGGTGGTTCCGGTGATGAAAGTGCAACACGCCTCCAACGAACGATCAAGGTGCATCAGGATCTGGTTGAAAAGTCCTGCTTGAAAAACAAAGGTGCCGAAGCCCTTTCAGAACTGAAAGACAACGTCGCAGAAACGTATGGCAAGTGCATTCACGGTGATTATATGCGGATGCACGTTGTTACAGGCCAGAAATCGAGCTCGTGAGAAAGTTGTACCAGAAGGATCTCAGGACCCTGATAACGCCATCTGTCTCTTTCTAACCGAGCCTAGAAGCTATATCCTACACATGAAAGATAGAGAAAAGGAAGGTCGCCTGATGGTCGCTATGTAGCGCTCAGCACCGAAAGCCTCCAACTCCATGGACTCGTGAGACTCGTAACGCTCTGGCCTGTACATGTGACTACCACGAGAAAGCCTCCTCGAAGAAGTCCATCTCCGTCTGCTCGCAGCGGTCGCGCATGCCTCTTCGGACGTCGTCGCTTAGACTGCCCGTGCCACAAACGCTGATGGCCATCGCGCCGACCTGCTTCTCCTGTTCCTTGCCGATAAGTGCACCGACGTCGGGCTTGCCAGGGAACATCTGCACTGATGCGCTAGGAGATTGAATCTCTTTCGTGCTGCGAGGTCGCGTGACGAACAGAAGGATCTTGAGAATGTCGCGACGGTTTTCCATGCCGAGGATCTGTGTCATCCATGGTCGGATCCATTCGAGGTGCTCCGGTGATTGAATGACCCAGACAAGGACGACCTTACGAGTCGCACATGTGCCGTTGTTGTAAGCAGCCACGAGGTCGCGAACGTGAGGAACTTGATGTGTTATGCCGACGCCAGCAGCGAAGAGCATCACGGTTCCGTAAGACTGGAAGCTCTCGTTCCCGTAAGGACCCTCCACATACGCAGTCGTGATGAGTGGTCCAGACTTGCATTGCTCCGCCTTCCTGTAAAGAGTGTCCGTGAAGCCAGTGCGACGACGAATGATCAAAGAGATGGATGTTGCCTTAGCTGCGAGAATATCCTGTCGTGCCATGGGCAACGCCTTTTCGTGCGCGAGATCCGTGCCGTCCTCGCTCCAGGCAAGTGAAAATGGGTGGCTGGTCCACATGCCGATGCTGGGGATGTACAGGTAGACATGCTGTCCAGGTCTGAATTTCCACGTCTTGGAGGGACGCAGGGTAACACGCATAGAGTCACCAGGCAACGCCTCGATCTCAGCCTTAGTGCGACCCTTGCGTCCGAAGTTGCTCGTCACGATGAGCCAGACACGGACCACTCGTTCAAAGATCCAACAGATCAGAGCACCGAGAAGCATCAGCTGAGCTGGCATGCCGTCGAGATGCACCCAGACGGCGGCCACGGCAGTAATTGCAAGCAAGATGTGCAGGTGCAAGAAGGTCTCGTAGAATGCGTGCCGAACGATCGAAGGTGACTGTAGCAGGATTGCACAGAACGCGCAGAAACCTATCGTTCCAGACAGAATGAATGTGCTGTGTGACATGGCCATTCCGATCGTTTCAAGACCCTTCTCCCGTCCCAGCTTGGCGATCTTGCCGCAGAACCAGAAGGAAGCATGAGCGACAGCTTCGAAAACGACAATACGGCCGATCCATCTGTGGATCATGTTAAAGTCGTTGAAGCTGATGCCAAGCAAGGAGATGAGAGGGTTGTTACGACCAGCAAGAAGGAAGAGTGGCACCATATTGATGGTGGCCAAGATACCAGTGCGGCCCAGTCCAGCAGACATGAAGCCTTCAGAAGTCCAATCAATTTTCCAGACGGTGAAGACGACATTCAATGCAAGATACCCAACCAGGAAGAAGGTTTGCATACGACCAGGGAGGGTACCGACGTTGATTGCAGCCGAAAGCTTGAACTCGCGGTTGTGACGTTTGCTGAACAGCGGTGCAGAAAGCCAGTGACGCTTGAACTTGGCCCATCGGTCGTCCGGTATGCTGAAGTAGCGCTGCCTGCCATCACTGCTCGTCCCGTGGTTCAAGTTAGCAATCTTGCGAATGTGCTGCAGCAAGTGAAGAGTCCAGCGGTAGATCAGTGCAATGGCAATGATCATGCCCCATGTCCACCCAATGTATTTGACGGTCTTGTCATTGAGAAGTGCTGCGGTCTTCTCTGCGGCCGTTTCCTCCTCTGCACTGGTGTACGGCATGACTGCCGCCAGCAAGATCCATGCCCACGAATGCATGTTGTGTGTGTGTGTGTGTGTGTGTGTGAAGCAATGTGTCAAGGAATGTGTAAACAGTCGCGATGAAGCACTATGATCTGCTCTGTCAAGACGCAGAGATGGGTGACAAGCAGCTGTCGAAGGGTATGCTTGAATTGTGCCGGCACGAGTCGCAATGTGTCGGTGAAAGGTGCAATGCAGGTTATGCTGTAGCGAGTGTGGTGAGTCTAGCCTGCAGACTCAGTTGTTGATTGTCGCTGTTGTTGTTGTCGTCGTGTCGTGCAGTCAGCGTGTAGATACCAATGCATGTGGTGTCGTCTGTCCAGAGAGGGCGTCCAATGGCCAAACAGAATGAATGAGTGTCGTGTCGTCGTCGTCGTCCTTGTCAAAGCCTGCTTTGCTTCGCCTGACTGCGCAGTTCACGGCTGCTGGAAGAGAGCGTGTGGTAGGAGAATCAGGCGAGGGAGGTGGTCGACACGCCGGTTGTGTGGAATGCTGTGCTGCGAGAAGCGTCAAACAAGTGCGCTGCAGGGCCGGCTGGGCTGCGTAGGGGGTAGGGTGGATGGTGCAGAGGGCCGCCGCAAGTTCATTAATGTTGATAGGCCAAGCGAGTGTGGCGCCAGATATTACGGTGTGGGTTCTACCGTTCCACCTCGTACTACCGTTGCTTACGCTCCATGCGAGGTGGAGGCCAAGCGGCTGCTGCGTGTGATGGTGGTGGTGATGACGATCGTTTCGAGATGAAAAGCTATGCAAGAGTGACAAGGAACCGCTGTTTGCACTGCACTGCTTCCGACAGCCACGAATCTCGGCCGTCCTGGGTGCCTGGGTCCAGACTTTTGCCTGCTCAGCCTGCGACGTTGGCTGCAAAGACGGTCACGCACACGCTCGTCAGCAGAGCTGCTCCGATTGCTCTTGAGGCTGCTGAAACTGCTGAAACTGCCGTAACCGCAGAGCGTCGTCGCATCCACAAATCACAGCATTCACAGGAACTGGCAGCTGCATTAGCACATTGGGTGGAGCTGCTGCACCGGGAGCTGGTCGTGTTCGAGCTTCTCGCTTGCTCGGCGTGGCCAGCTGCAGTAGCGTCAGGGCATCGTCCAGTCATTATGGCACATCGTGCATGACGTGAAACATCACGAGTCAGGAAACGGCCACTTTCCAGCTGCACGGCTTCTGGTTCCTTTGGTCGACAGCCGAGACAGCGTGGACATCGATTTTGTCAGAGCAGGCGCCGCAAGGACATCCGGCGGCCTTGTCCTCGTGCGAGCAATGGGGAAACGTTCAATAGCTCGGGTCAATCGTTCACTCTCTACATAATTCGTCACGCGCGTAGCGAGTGGTCCGAAGCAACGTGGACTGACGAGACACGACGCCTGGAGTGTACTACCTCACTCTACGCACTCGGCTGCCGAACGATGGAAGCATTGGCCGTGCTGTACTGGGGCTGGGCAGAGCTGCCATAGCATTCGCAATCCTCCATCTGCTTCATGCGCCGCGGCTTCTAGACCTGGTCGTTCGACTCACGAACACATGCTCGTGCTTGGTCCAAACATGAAGCATTACGTGTCTCGAGGTCTCGACACCATCTGTGATGGCCTATCGCCACGCTTGTTTCGAAAATGCCTTGCATACCATGTCAAATCGCGGTGACAGCCGTCAAGTGTGTTCATGCTCAAGCACTGGCTTCCGTGCCGGGTTTGTTGGAAGCGCTCTCCTGCAAGACTACTGACCACTGCTCCACGCATGCACAACGCAATCCTCGTCGTCCTTGCAGCTTTGTGCTCTGCCAGATCGAGGTAGGTCCCTTCTAGCTGGCGTTTAGGTCATACAGCTTCACGGCCGCAAAGCTCTGCAAGCAACCGCTGCTGCCATCTGAGGCGGTAGAAGACCACTTCGCAGCAAAGAGCAAGGCCTCCGTAAGCATCAACCAAAACACCACCTCAGAGATGTACCCCATCCTCCTCATTCTCGCCCACCAACGCATCCATCTGCCGCCGAATCTCCTCATCTGTCAGTCTCCCACTCGCCTGCCTCGGCTGCGCCGCTTCCCCCTCCGCGACACTCGCACTCCCAGTCGCCTCTTCCTCGGCGTGCCCATTCGCTTTACGCACCTCCTCCGTATTGCTTCCATGCGCACTCCATCCAAGACCTCTGTCCTCGGCCTCTTTCTTGCACAGCTCTATCCGCTCTTCAAACCTCTTGATCACCACATCATTCTCCTCTATTGCTTCCTTGCAGTCTGCGTCGCCTTCGTCTGCGAAAGGTATCATCTGAATGTTGGAGTCGAGGAGATGGGATATGCTGTTTTGGAGTTCGGCCGCCTTGGTATAGAGAGTATCTAGTGGTAGTTCTTTGATCGCTTCAGCGAAGAGAGCTGGCGATATTGGTTGCGATGCAGAGGAGACTTGAAAGGCATCCGCGGGGAGATTGGGGATGCCTGTCGGTTGCCAGTCCATGTTGTCTCGTGATTGTTACGGCTGGAAGCTCGTATCGGCGTAGATTTGGAGGTTGCGTGAACTTTTGCTCGAGGTGAGTTGTCCGGGTACTTTGCTGAAATGCTTGGAAGTCGGTTGTAGATGGCTGCCTTTCACATGTTCGAGCTCTTGGTGGGGTGTCGACTTCGGCATCAATTCCGGGGTCAAGCCGAAAATATCCAAGTCATCGAAGGGACATTGAACGGTTCTGTGCATCATCATACATGCCTTGAATGTCGAAGTATGCTGGCATAGCTGTCGAGCGCGAATAACAGCGATGAACAATGTCTGGAACACGATAGCACATCGGGCGTCATGCGCTGCACGATCGAGTACGCGAAGCAATAAGCCTCTCCTGCACCTCTTCCACAACTACTCCAAGCAGCACTCTTCTCGGGCCCCTCCGATACCATCATGGTCACAGTCGCAGTCGCAGTCGAAATGGGACTTGAAGGAGAGTTCATGTCCATTGAACTGCAGTAGGGCCTTCACAACAACTTCTGTGCTGGCAGCGAAGAGAAAGGTCCGGCGAACAACTCCCAAATCGAACCCGAAGATCTTGTCCCATGCGAAAGAGCCGCAGAACGATGCAAAGCTACAACCTGCGCCTACCTCAGCTTCGCATACCGAGGGAGTGCCTGCAGTAGAGGGACCTCTGACATGGCGAGACTACGATCCGGCAGGTGGCATGCCATTGCCAGACGGTGAGCTTAGCCAGCCAGAGATCAATGCCGTCTTCAATGGCGAAGACGTGGATATCGACACTGGCAACTATGTCCTTGCGGTCATGCATTGGCGACGAATGTCAGGAGCATTGATAGATGTGGGCCTGGATTTCCCCAAGGACAGCGGCGTTCATCGAGATATGGCATTGAAAGGTTTGCAGTATGTGCGTGCAGCTGTGCCAGACGTAGATGAATCTGCAGCGGGCCAGAAATGGGCGGAAGAAGAGGCACAGCGCCTGCAAGAAGAGATTCAGGCACGCGCTGTTAAGCTGGGCATCTATAAAGCGCCTGAGGAGCAGGAGCAAGAGCAAGAGCAAGAGCAAGAGCAGGAAGATTCTCCTTATGCCCCCAGCACGCTCCAGCAGATACGAGAAGAGAAGGAAGCTGCGTGGGAGCAGGAGCAGAAAGAGCGTGCTGTACAAGAAGAGCAGAAAATGGCCGTGGCCCTTCGCTCCAGCCGTGGCCCTCTCGAGCTTGGCGCAGGCGTGCAACCCACCGTACTCGCCCGTGTCAACACAGCGACTAAACAAGTCGATATGATCGTAGGTCCAGCGGGCGGCATTCAAATCCAGCAGCCGAACCCCAACGCCTGGCTTCAACCCGTCGAGCGCAAGCCATGGGTGAAGTACTACGAAGAACAAGCCCAAGTCATCAAAGGTCTCTCCGTCCCTCAACTCAGCCTTCTTCAACGCTTAGGTGGACCATTCCTCGTGTTACTCGTAGTCCTCACGGGCTGCTATTACCTTAGCGAAAACTACACGCCACCGCCTAAATCTGCTCGAGTCTGGCCAGACACTGCGCCTTCCGCAGCAACCCTCTACGCACTCACTGGAGTCCTCATAGCGGCATTCTGCCTGGGTCGTGTCCCGATCTTGTGGCGAACGTACAGCAAATACCTGACTCTGGTCCCAGCATTCCCCAACGCGATCAGTGTCATCGGAGCAACGCTGCGCCACGACACTTTCAAGCACTTGGCCGGAAACTTGATCTCGCTCTGGTTGTTCGGTCTGCTGCTCCACGAAGACGTCGGCCGAGGGACATTTCTAGCAATCTACATCGCCGCTGGCGCGACCGGTGGTTTCGCTTCTCTCGCACTCAACGTCTATCGTAAGCAATGGATGGCTTACATCTTTGGCTGCTCCGGTTCCGTACTTGGTGTCACCGCTGCCGCCTGCACACTAAGACCTAACGGCACGATCAGAGCGTTTGGTTACGATGTACCGATTTCGGCGTGGGTCTTCCTTGCACTGTATAGTGCCGCTGAAGCATACGCGGCCATCAGAGGCCTCGCAACAACGATCGACCACGCTGGTCACCTTGGTGGCGTTGTCTTTGGTGTCATCGCAGGGATGTGGCTGAGGCAGAAAGCCCAAAGGGAGCAAATGATCACCAAGCCATATCTTGGCGGTCAGCGAGAGGAAGAGGTCAGCAAGCCTACAAAGTTTCAGTGAGAGAGCATCTGTACATGACAGCGTAACACTGTACCTCTGATTTCGAGAGACCCACGTAGAACACGAGTAATAATCTTCGCTCTGCATAGGTCTCATGAAAGCACACAGTGAGGCTATTGTCTGCCGCTGTACGCGCTCTGCTGAGGCAATGCTGCTGGGTCCGACCTGCTATTCGAGCTTTACGGCACCTTATTAGTAGACACGCCCAAAGGATCAACCTCCTCGACATCCATCTGATCGCTAAGCGCGATGTACGAGCGGCCTGCAGTCGATGCTCTCGAGCTTTCAGATAAGGCGGCGTATTTGGCTAGGACAGTCGCATCCGTGTCCCGCGACTCTAGCCCTGGTCGGACTGCTTTTTCGCTCGAGCTGGCGATAGATGCGGCTCCATGTTGTTCTTCCCGTGTGTCACTTGGCCCGGTCTGGAGGGAGGCAAAGCCAGGCGACAAACCGTCTTCCATAGCATCGTAGCTTGGTGCACTTCTCACCTCCTTGATTGCACTCCCGTTGACTGCGTGAGGCTCGATCTTGTCAGACGAGATGGTTGTGCCGTCGTCTGAAAACACCAAAGACGGCTGCAAGCTGAGCCGAGAGATGCCATTGTTTGTCTCAGGATCGGGGGGAGCAAGCGCCCTTGGCGTATTCATCTCTTCGTCTTTGCGGCCGAACAGTGCCGACCACCATCTTACTTCCACTTCGCCAGCCTGTCGCCTAGGAAAGAGAAGTGAATCTTCTGTTTTCGGAATATACTCGGGGTTCATGAATTCAGCTCTCCTTGAAAGGAAATGTGCCCACGCAGAAGGGAACTTATTCTCATGTTCTTTCCTGTCCTTCTCGTTGTTGAACAGGAACTCGCCATATTGACCTGAGTGCGCCTGGTAAAACAGTCTCCTCAGGAAGCGTTCGTTGAACTCGAACGCTGTCGGGAACTGGTACTGAAGCTGAAAGACAGCATCTAAGAACTGATGAAAGATTGGTGCAATCTCTTTAGTATCCGTCCTGTGCTCTCTGTCCTTTTCAGTACTTGCAGTGGGTGTAGCGTGCATCAGCGTATTGGGTGTTGGTGAAGGGGGCCGAGAGCCAGCATCGCTCTTGCCGTCCAGCTGCTGACCAAATAGACTGCCTCTGTTCTTGTCAAACCAGTTCTTGGCCCCAGACAATGCCTTGGAACCAATTGCATTAAAACCTTTTGTGTCGGCATTGCCTGTATCTTTCGCCCGAGAATGTGCCACTCTCTCGTTTTCTATGTCGAACCACTTTTCGCTGCCTTGGATACCGTGCCGATGATTGAATTTGTGTCCGAAAGAGAGGAAGTCTTTCTGTACTAGAGTGATGAAGCCCTGTAAAGTACGATAGTACGGATCTAGCATGAGTCCCGCCAGCGCCGCAATTTGTGATGTTCGATCCCAGCCATCGGAGCAGTGTACTAGAACGTGACTACCGCCCAGGCCAACGATCCTGGCCACCGACTCGGCCCCAGCCAACATATTGGCGATGTGTGCAAGCCAGCCAGAGTTTCGGAGTAGCTCTTGATTAGGTCTCATGTCCAGGTAGTCGGAATTCGCAAAGCTCTCTATGATCTTGTCAAGCGACTTCCGCATTGCGTGAATGTTGGCGATATTCAAAAAGACTCGTTCCACCATCGTGCCGGGTGGACCACTGTAGTTGGCCACATCCTCGATGCCACCGCCTGTAGCACGATTGGCAAGAGCATTCATTTTCGGTCGTGCATCAACAATCAAGTTACGCCTTGTACTTCCATACACTCTCGGGCGGAGTGTTTCCTGGTCATCGCCAGAGATTTCGCCAAGGCTCAGGTCATCATCCTGACCATAAGTGTTGCGGATTGCAGAAAACCCAGCTCTCATATCGGGCGTTGTGCTGACGGCCGACGAAGTTGTGGGAAGTTGTGCCGCATCATTTGAAGAATAGTAGTGCAGCGGTGAATGGCTGGAGAAGATGGCGGAGATCAGCCGCTCATCTTGTGCACTGCGCTTGCTCTGTATACCGCACATTGGCTGAGAGGATCGAGTGATACTACCACCATTCGAATGGAGGTAAGTCAAAGCCGGTATCCGACTTTTGGAGCGATAGGCGCCGCCATATTTCAGTATGTTGTCACTGACTGTGCGAGGTACACACAGCACATTTGGATATGTTGGCGAGTATTCATAGTCGCTGTTGATGTCAGTGATGCGCCATGCACTGCCGGCTCCCTCCGCTGCCTTGCCGCCAATGCCCATTCGCGAGAACTCGCGTCTGGCATCAAATCGAGGCGCGCCCACCATGGCCTCTTGCTGTGGCGCCTTGAAGTGGAACGCGTGCATGTCTTGTACGCTATCTACGCAACAGCGAGTTCGTAAGCAATAGAAAACCTCTCGTCCAATGTCATCCGGCGATCTATCCGAGGTTGAAGGGTGAATGTGGAAGGCCATCATCTGGAAGTCTCTCTTGCGAATGCGGATAGCGGGTGATCGGCCATGATCGTTCGCGTGTGTACCATCGCTGTTGGTGGCAGGTGAAGCAGGTCTTTGGGGTGACGAGTATGGTGCAACGTGTGCTGAGTCCGTGGACGGTCGAGTGTATGCGTTCGTGCCGAAGACCGGAGGAAATGCGGAATCGTCGAAGTCGTCACTCTCTTCGGCATATGCCTCTTGGGCATAGGGCCTGCCTTGGCCATGGCTGGGTCGGAGTAGACAATGAACGATCATGGGATAGGGCACCCATATCTCTCGAGGACGTCCCTTTGGCGCAGCTGCAATTGCTTTAGCTGCCACTCCCTCGCTTGACTCTCTTTGCGAGGCGGTGCCATCTAAGGAGGAACCCTGCCGAAGGCTCGGTGCCGGACTGGATGCAGTTCCGTTCGATGAGCTTTTGACGTTGACGGCTTGTGGAGTTGATGTGCCAGCTCCAGCATTTGGCAGGTAGCTGAAGATGAGGTGGTGCCTGGCCAGATAGAGAGTGCCGGTTTCGGTCTTGCCTCTGCTGTGCAGACTGACATTGCGGACCTTCAAGTCCTTGCAGCCCTTCGGTGTTTCTCCCATGTCTGCCAATGGGTGATATCAATATCGTTCACGCTGTCTAAAATGCTCCGTGAGTGGTGCTTCTTCGGTACGACAGTGACGCGCGTGGCGAGCGGAAGATTAGATTCTGCACGCGCACGTGGTCACCGTCGAGCAAGCATGCCGCAGGCAACGAGTGTACTAAGAACTGTCGGCATGTATGCGGAAAGATTGTATTCACTTGCACACCACAGCACAGTAGGTGTACATGTAAGTCTCGTCTTCAAGAAAGCGTGTGACGTTGGCAGCTCCGGAAAGCGACCCGGGCCGCGAAGACAGAAGTCGCAGCGTCTTTCACGGCATGTGATCAAGCACGACGTGAGCCTTTTAAGTGATTGTTGTTGCAGAAGCCGATTGGGGCGATGCGTCAATACGGTCATGATCAATACACACGCCAGAAGGGTATCATATCTACGAGCTATCGTGTTCATACATCGACAAGTCGCTCTGTCTCGACAGGACCTGCACTTCCCTGCCGCAGAGCTGTTTGGTTGGCTCATGAAATAAGGATCCGTAGCATGCTGAGCTACCGCTCGATACGCCATGCCAAATGCTTGATTGCTCCGAACGCCGTCGTTGCTCTAAGTCCTTTCCCATATGCCCTAGATTACATCTAAGCAAAGCCAAAATATTCGCTTCCAGCCGTGATGGCAGTGTATAACTGCTGTCTGAGGTGCTCGTAGCTTTCGTACTCGGGAAGGTCAAGCTCTAAAGAAGAGGTCAGTATGTGTTCTAAATGAATGTGGCGGGATCCCAACTTACGATTGAAGCAAGTGTGACTTGATGGCAATTTCTCCTTGTTGCTGTAATCACGGTGAATGTTGAACTTGGCAAAGCCGTTCATGCCCTCGAGTTCCTTGAAGCCGTTCAACGGTACCTTGCTGGTGCCTGTCACAAACTGCAACAGCTTGGCCTTCTCTTCCTTGTCAAAGCTACGGACTGCTCGCCAGAACCACTGAATCTGAGGTGATGTTGGCTGATAGTTGGTGTAGTCGGTGTTGTTCTTCCAGTCATCCGCGTCGATATCAGGCAGACCGGAGATGAGCAGTTCGAGCTCTTGCTCGTTGAAAATGGAGATGAGCTCAGCTGGAATGATCTCGTGGAAGCCTTCGAGGAAGTGGTCGATCTGCTGCTGTACAGACTTGATCAGGCGGTGTTCAACAACGAGACGAACGTAGTCGTGCTTGTTCTCTTCCGTGACAGAGATGTCTCTGCCTCCTGGTACCAGATCGATCGTCTCAGTAACGCCGAACTTGTCTACATCAACGGAGAACGTCTCGAAAGCAACGTCAGTGATATCGTTCTCGAGAATCCAGACCAATGATTTGTAGTAGTCAAGATCCAAGGTTTCCATGTCTTTGAGGGACACGTTCTTGCCAAGTATCTTTCTGTAGACAGCTCTGCTGAAGTGGCAGTCCAGCACGCGATTCTCGTAAAGCGCCTTACCAATGATGCGGCCAATGAATTTGAAAAACAGCAAATGTTCTGGATTGACCTCACTGAGGTTGTTGGGGTGGAAGGTTGTGCGGTCAGACGCCACTGGATTGAAGAGCGCATAATCCGGGTTGAACATTTGCCGAGCCATGGCAGCGAACCACTCTCGCGACACACCGCCTGCGTCAATGCCTTCTTCGCCGTGGAAGCGGATGTTCAGCTTGCCATACTTGATCTCGTTCCCAGTCTTGTAGTACAAGGACTTGAATGAGTCAAGGAAGACTTGATCGCGCCGCACGCTGAGTTGGAGCGATGGGTGCGAGACTCGTACTTCGGCTCGCCGATCGTGGAGCTTCCGGCTGAAGTAGCTGCGCTTGTTGTCGAATTCGAGGACCTTGGAATTCTTGGCAAGAACAGATAAGTTGCCGTTCATGAGCTTGGGGTTATTGCGAATGAGCTCATTGAGAATCTTGCGGTGCTCCTCGGTGAACTTGAAGAACAGGCCTTCCATTCGTGCTTCTGGCGGTGGTGTGCTAACAGTAGCCTCAAGTGGCGATGTCAGCGTTTGTGATGAATCCTTCAGCGCACTGTTGCGGCAGACAACCATCAAGGCTTCAATTAGAGGCAGCAAGATGGTCGCAACATTGACCATGTTGCCGCGCTCACGGATCGCACTAAGGCAGATGCTAAGGCTGTGCCAGAGGTTGTCGAATGTTGCACTCTCGTAGAACGTGGCCAGGATGTCATCCTTCAGCTTTTGATCGATCTCAGGTCCCGATGAAGTTGAAGTCTGAGCAGCAGGAGTACGCTTGGGATCGAAGAGGTGGTCCAATGCAACCAAAACCCGCAGAAGCTTCCTCTGCTTCGAGCCGGCGGATGAGAAGCTCGCCAAGGCCATGCCTTGGAGGTCTGTTCCGGTTTGTGCGGAGTCGATCTGCTTGGAAAGCTCTCCTAAATCTGTGAGAAGGTCTTGACTCAGCTCCTGTGCTTGTCGGATGAGCTCCTTGCCAAAGACTTCTTTCGCGCCTGGAACAGCCGAGAGATTCTTGATGATATCCAGTGTGTCGCTGAAAGTCTTGCTTGGACATTCGCGTGCAGCAAGGATGTTGACGACCAGCCCGATGTTTTCTTCAGGAACATCTGGTGGTAAAGGAGCCTTCTTCTTCTTTGCCCCCTGTTCAACCTTTTCTTCGTCTCGGTCAACCTGCGCCTCTGCAGAAGCAGCGGGGGTCTCGGCTGCATTCGACACGCCCTCGGCCGACGTCTCCAGCATAGGCACATCGGAGGTACTCGTTTCAGGCCGCTCGCTATTCTCAGCAGTGATGCCGCCGTCGCCACTCTCGGGCTTATTTGACCCCTCGTGGGCTTCCTTAGCTCGTTTGACCAGAAGCTGTAAGGGTTTTGTGACTTGCACGAGCAGAGAAGCCAGAGTCTCCATCACGGTGATGTTCTCCGTGATGAGCTTGCGATCGAGGAGTGCAAGAAGGGCATTGATAGGATACTTGGCAGCTTTGCTTTCGCGGCCCTTGCCTTTCTTGACGGTCTTCATCTTCTGGCTCGCTGTAGTTTCATGCTCGTTCAGGAAAAATGACTTTACTCGCTCGTTGTCGGTAGCAAGAGCATTGAGCGTTCCTAGACACTGTTGAACAATGTTCAAAGGCGAGAGCTCGGTGCTTGGCGCTGTCACACCCGCTTGCCCAGTGTTCGTGCGCTTCAGAGGAGTCATGGAAGGCTTCTTGTCTTCAGCTGGCTGCTTAGCGCGTAGTGATAGCTGCGCAAAGCTGCGCTCAACGGCGTTGACATCGGCTGTGCCATCCTGAAGAATCGAAAGCAAGATGCTGATGACCTCAGCTCGGTTGGTGGTGTTCTTACTGACGTCGGACAGGATACTGTGAAGGTTGGTCTTCGACTTGTGGTTCAACGACACAAACATCAACCGGAGCAACGTGGCCACACCCGATTTGCTCAAGAGTTGTGCCACCGGACGGCGTTGTCGGCTAGGCTCACGCTCATCAACCTCCGCACGTGCAGCAGCGTTGCCGTTCAGGATGCGGGCACCTGCGCCCTCCAGCCCTCGTCGATCAGGACGTGGCATACGTCGATCGCCAAAAAGTGCGCGAGCTTCAGCTTGGAGATCATCGGGCAGCGCAGCCAAAACGGCGTCGTCGGCGTCCATCAAGACGGCCTGACGAAGACCCGGGTCGAGCATTGCCATGAAGTCGGCATTGTTCATCTCCTCTGGTTGTGGCTGCGCGCCTTGGTCTCGCTCACGGCGACGTGCATCGTCGCGGTCTCTGCGTCGGCGCTCGGCCTGCTCTGAGCGCAAAAGCTCTTGTTGGATATCTCGTGGCAGGGCCTCTAAGAACTCTCGGCTGATCTCACTAGGACCCTCGCCGGACTCCATCTGCTGGGACCTCTGCTCTTGAAATTGAGCCATCACGACCTCTTCTCTCATTTCTTCTGGCAAAGCCTCAATGTACTCGCGGTCGATGCCAAGGTCGGTAATGTCCAACTCGCGACCTCTAATGGTGACAGTGACCCGCTCAGTGGAAGACTCATTAGATGGCACGCTTTCTGCCGGTGCTTCGCCGGGTGGCGCCGTCGCTGAGTCTTGTTCCACGCCTTCCATTTGAGTAGACTCCTCAGCCGCTTCGGGTTCAGCGACTTGCTCTGCCTCTTCACGAGCGCGAAACTCTGCCTCCTCGCGCTCCTTGGCTTCTTGCTCTTCGCGTTCTTTCTTCTCCTGGGCCTCACGTTTCGCTGTCTCAGCCTCCTCCTTCTTACGAGCCTCTTCAGCTGCCTTGTCAGCTGCAGCTTTGCGTTCTGCCTCTTCTTTCTCATGGATGCGCTTTGCCTCCATTGCGGCAGGTACGAGCGCACGGAGTACTGCAGACACTACGCGTGCGGCCTTGTCAGCGGATTTGCCTCCAGGAAACAGCATACGAGCTTCTTCGTGCCAGCGGTTGACAGTCGAGCTGGGCCGGAAGTCGACGGCCTGAGCCTCCTCGTTATGAGCTGTTCCTCGTTCGTTGATGCGGCTGCCTGGAAGCACCTGTGGCCATGAGCCGATGAGCTGATCTCGCCATGGTCGATTGGGATCAATGTCGATCATGCCTCGAGGCACACCGCGTCCGCCTGCTTGAATACCGAACACTGGCGGCAGAGCAGCCAAGCCATGCATCGCACCTGGATCGAGATTGATATTGACGACGCCTCCCGGTCCTGCGTGGCCGATGTGGGACAGAATCTCTGGCAGAGCATTGTCACCGCGAGGCAGACCAAAAGCACGACGAGCAGTGAAACGAGCAGGCATGTCATTCGTGTCGCGCTCGCGTTGACCGCCTCTTCCTGGCCCGGCGTCACGCTGCAGAAGAGGATTCATGCCATCTTCATCGCGGGCGTTTGGCGTTGCTCGTTGAGAGCGCATGGCGCCCGTGGGTCTCAAGTCTCCGCCGCCGCCAATCATCCCCAGCATGTGATTCAGGTCATGGTGATGACGATGGTGATGGTGGTGATGTGCTCCTCGGATGATGGCTGGAGGAGGGTGGCCATCCCAAGTCCATGCGCCTTCCTGATCTTCGTCTTCTTCGTCTTCCATTTCTGGCTCATACACAATGTCCTCGGCGAAGTCGACTTCATCCTCCTCGTCATCGTCATCCTCTGGAGGCATCTCATCCTCGAAGAACTCCTCTTCGTTGCCACCGCCCATGTCAAGTCGCACAATGCCGTCGATGTCGCCATGGTCTGACGGGTCTTCGCCGCCAAGCACTTGTGCGATGTGATCTAAAGGTCCGCCGTGCGGCGAGCCCCCATCACCAGATGCATCGAAGTCCATGCCGTCATCCTCCCAGTTGGCTTCGTCTTCGGCGAGCATTTCGTGCTCGCCCATGCTGGCATTGTCGTCATCGCCAGCGATTTCATCCATCTGATCTGCGAACTCTGCTTCACCATCAGAGTCCATGTCGTCGTCTTCGTCGTCGTCGGACATGTCATGATCGTTGCCCGACTCGTCCTGATCTTCGTCCATGTCGACTTCGATCTCAATATCGCCTGGCATACCTTCGATCTCTCCCATGTCACCCATGTCGCCAAGCTCATCATCTTCGTCCTCGTCACTAACAACCTCACCGTGGTCTGGAACTTCTTCCTCGTCGTAACCTTCTTCATAGTCTTCCATATCGTAGTCTTCCTCTTCATCATCGGAGTCCGAAGACTCACCGTCCTCATCATCGTCGTCGTCGTGCTGCCGGGCTTCGAACATGCCCAATGATGAGCCTCGAAAGAGGTCCGGAGTCTGCTCTCGCTCGTCATCATCGTCAGTCTGGTCTGTCTCCGAGCTGGACATCTCATCCTCGTCGGCGCTGGTTCCCGTTCCCTCGGTGGACGACAGGTCGGAAGTCTGACTCAGCGTTACACCCCTCTCTGTGAGTTGCTTGAGAGGAGAGAGTATGTACTTGACAGCTCGCTTCGCGTTTGGAAAGTTTAGATCGAGCTCAGCAAGTGCTTGCGTGAGTGTTGCGATGAAGCTCTTCTCGATCATGAGTCGAGCCATCTGCTGCTGTGCGCCATAGTAGCCTTGAGCAACAGTATTCGATCTCTGAAGGTCCGCCTTGTCATTCAACATGCGATTGAAGAGCTCACCCAAAGACAATAATCGAGAGTAACGGTGGTCAAGCGACTCACGCTGATCTCTCGTGACTTCGTTGAAGACGCGCAGAGCGTGATCTAGTACAAACTTTCGAACGAAGGTAAGCTCTGTCTCCTGCTCCGCAAACTCGGTCGAACCGAGCTCAATCATGCGGGTGTTCTTCGTGAGTTGCTCAGGGGTCTTGGCACAGAGGGCCACCAAAAGCTGGGTTGCTGCGTTCGAAGTCGCGACTTTCTTGCGATGAGCCACATCATCACGATGTTCCAGAGTACCAACGGGCAGCAGAATCTGCAGGAGATAATGTAGCGTACCAGCTCGTGGCTTTGATGGTGTTAATGGCTGGCTATCCAGTTTCCGAGAGAAGTTGACGAACTCAACCTTGGTCCTGTTGTAGCTCCCGACAAGTTCGGCGAGACACTGTAAAATGAAGCACCGATAAACGTAGATCGCATGCTCTTCTGGCTTGAAGCTTGCCGATTTGCTGACCTTGCCGGTCGGATCTGCTGGCGGTGTCGTTGAAGTGACGCTAGCACTGCTTGAGGATGTGGCATCCGTAACCTCAACATCGGAGACTGCAGCGTCACCGACATGTGCGTCCTTAAGGCTGTCTTTCGAGCTTGGGCAAGCCTTGTCCTCGACGTCCTTGTAGTTAGTGAGCTCACGCAGCAAAAAGTTGATCACGCCATCTGTAGTTCTCACAGTGGGCGGCTTAGGCTCGGATGACTTCAGCGTACCTGAGCTTTCAAGTTCTTGGACTTGAGCTGCGACGGAGGTGTCATCGCCTGGTCGACGCAATGACTGCTCGTGAGAGCCCGAAGGAAGTTCTTTCTTCAACACGAGGCCTTGCGGGCGGTGAGTCTGGCCGTCAAAGCGTGCGATCTCTAGCATCTCCTGCGTCACTTCTACGAAGATCTGAGAATTGCGATGGACCAGGTGGCTTAGCAAGCGGCAATAGCTGCTGGTCTCGAGTGCGCGAGCTGTGCGGTGATTCTCAAGTGCAACCCTGATTTCGGTGCGCATAATTTGCCGAATCATGTCATCGTCTTCGACCATGTGCCGGAGAAGGTGCATGACCGACGCCTGAAGCTTCTCATCGACCGCGCCGGCAAGCTGCCTGATCATGAGGAAGAGCCTGCTCATGGGCTGCTTGTCACTAAGCCGATCTGCTAAGCGTCGCTTACGCGTGAGAACGACCAGTACGCGAGATACAGAAAGAGCTAGCGTAGCGTTCTTGCCGATCTTGGGAAGGATATCGATCATGGCGTCGAAAAGCTCGGAGCGAAGTTCTTGTGATACAACGGGTTCAAGAACCGGTGGCACAGGTATCGGCTTGAGTGGATCATCTGCAGGCGGGGCTTCCCATTCCACCTCGAGAGGCACCTCATCTTCTGCAAGCACATTTTCGATGATGAGCAGAATCATTTCTATCCACGGCGCATCTTCAACCTTTTGATCAGACTCGAGACGGACCCAATTTACGAGATTATCGAAGTACTCCTTCAGTTCGTCCAGAGTCGAGTCAAAGAAGTCGCGGTCTTGCAAAATGAGAGCCACCAAATGTGCGTAGGCGTGAATCTTGCGCCCGGCCTCTTTGCTTGGCTCTTCAGCTTGCAGAGACATCAGCGAAGACACAAGCGTCACGCCAATCTCCTGTCGCGGGTTTGCACCCTCTCCAGTCTTGGCCACGGCTGCTTGGATCAGATCCGACAGCTCAAATGTAAGGGTTGGCTGCGTGCTCAGCACGTCCAAACACCGATCGACGAGATCATCACGGACTTCTGCACGCTTTTCATCGAGATCATCGACTGTGGCATACAGCTGTTTTGTGTCTTCAGCTCGAGACTTGAATTGCGCCAGGACCGCCGAGTCTATCATAGAGCTCAAATCACCTTCGGTCAAACCTGGTGGCAAGTTGCCGAGCGACCCGTGGTTGGCATTTTCTTCTTCAGACATGAGACCATTGTCAGGCGACAGCATGAGATGGGCATTTCCGTTGGCATTAATTGCAACTGTGCGGCGGCCAGCTGATGGGTCCTGCGCCATGCCCTGATCAGGCACTTCTCGATCCTCTCCGTTCGATGCGCCAGACATCTCCACATCAGAGCCGTTTTCGGTACTGATGACTGCCGGACGACCGGGACCATCATCTGTTGCAGCAGGCGCGGGATCATCTGGAATAGGAAATCGAGGGACTTCTCTGTGATCGTTGCGAAGTCGTGCATAGGCTTCAGAAGTAGGTGCGCTGCTGCTACATCGGTAGAGAGCCTCACGGCTGAGCTCGTTGCTGAAGCCGAGGACGTTGACGAGTCTATCGAGACCATCTATGCTGTGTAGCTTGAATTCTAATTTGTTCGCATGCACTCGTCGACTAGCTTTCTGTAGTCGCCTTAGGGCCCTATCTTCGCCGTCGGCTTTCAACACGATGCGCAGGATGTCCACGACGGCTCGCAGGTCACGGTCTTCGAGCTGTTCAATAGTTTGCGAATGCCAGATTTTGTTGATCGCAGGGAGAATAGCATCTCGTATTTCGACCAGAAATTGCGCGGGTGTGAAGAAGTCTGGCAGATTGGGATCCCGCACAGTGATGGCACTGGTCTGGGTGGTCTCGGTGATGCATTTGGATCGCACGACTTGCCCGTAAAAGCTCAGGATCTGTTGCACAGCATCCCTCACATGTGGCTCGACATTTTTCTGATCCTTTTGCTGTGCCAGAAGCTGCATGAAATAATCGAGATAGTTGTTCAGCTTCTCAAATCCGCCGTTGCAGTAGAACTTGGCAAGTACCAGGGCAAGGGCCTCCTTGGTGCCGTACGGCTCCATCGAAAGCGAATTGCGCAGAACGACTCTGCTGAACTTGACCAACATGGCAGCGAGGTAGCGGGTACTCATGGACTTGTCCTCTGGATCATTTCTGCGGAAATCGAGCTCCCAAATCAAAGCATTCGCGAGATGCTCAGCTACGAGCATTGCGTGTTGTTTCGTGTTCGCGTCCATTCGCTTCGTCACGACAGCTTGGCCGATGGAAGAAAAAAACGACTCGATGCCCATCGGGACTTGACTTACAAGATAGCGGATGACCTTCAAGTTCTTCTCCGTGAGTATGTCTTCGTGACTTCTCTGGGCACTCGTGCTGTCGCAATTTGAGTCCATTGTAGGGTCATGTGCACCGTCAGCATGCTTCTCAGCAGCCACCTCGACCACTCCATTGGCATCCACTCGCCGCATAGTGAAAGGCTTCGGGTCAGTCCTCCGCTTCTGCTCTTCAGAAAGCTGCGATGTTACGAGGAGCTGCTCCCAGACGCACGTTGCATGGACTCTGCTCAACTTGTCGATGAGATCGACGTAAATCTCGGTGAAGTTCAGACTAGAGAAGAGGTGATTGTTTTGATTGCCATGCCGGAGAGTGTACGGTGGAGGCGCCAGAACTCTCCCGAGAATGTGGGTGAACAGATGTGTGTTAACGAGGCTTTTAGCCATCGAAGTGGCATCAACCACGTCGGAAAACGCAGACTCTGCGGCTGTTGTGTCGGAAAAGTCGATGAAGCGGGTGAAGGCACTGCTTTGACTCTGGCAGTCCCGCAGCTGGCTGATTCCAGTGGTTGCCCACTGTGTACGCTTGATGATGCTAGGTAGCACGGCTTGCGGGCGTGCTTCACACAAAGCCTTGAACACTTGCGCGATCTTGTTGAAGAGGGGATGGGCCACGTAATCATAGGGGTTGGCTGCGCACATCGCAACATCCAGTAATATCTCAACTCCAGCGTCGTCGCAAAAAGTATTACACATAGCGGTGTTGTGGAAATAAGCATCCAAGAACTTGAAGCAAGCGCTCATGAAGGGTATTGCGGGTGCGTACTCGCGCTCGTCTTCTGTCCCGTCAGCCTCAATAGGCACCGAGTCCTTTCCGATTCGGAGTTCGTGAGGTCCAGAAAGAGCACGTTCGTACTCTGCTGGAGTTACGCCCTGCATAGCAGCTTGGCCTCCGGCGACACGAAACTTGCCGTCTACCCTCTCCCAGAGCTTCGCGCCGTGATGCTTGCGCTTTGCCATAATGTTACAAAGATCTTGCAGGCGTCGCAACATATTGAATACGGCAGCGTTGATGTGTGGCTTGAGACTCGGGTGATGGCGAGACAGTTCGTCGAAAGCTTGACCGATGTTGGAAGCGTGCTGGCCTTCATCTTCCATAGCACGTACATGTGCTGGAGACAGGAAAAGATCGAAATATTTGACAATGGCACCGGACGCGAGGAAAAGCCGCATTCCAGCTTCATTCAAGCAGATGGCGCCGAACGCGTTCGGCAGCGCAGTCATCACATCGCCGACAGGCAGAACGCCTTCAACCAGAGGGTAAATTGGCTCTCCATTGGCTTCAGCTTGAAGACCTTCAGTGGCCCCAATTGGTTCAATGTCAGCGGTGGCAGGCATGTCATCTGGCACTTTCTGGCCCGTGACGGACTCGAGTAGGCTCTTGCTGAGCCCTGCCTCGCCAATGACCTGGTAGCTTGTCGGCTCGTTGTGGATAAAATGACTGATAATCATTACCGCTGACGACCACACATTCGATCCAAAGATCTTTGCATTCTCAATGACATTTCGAAGTGCGCCGAGGATCTGCGGCGTATCAATGAGATTTCTAAGCAACCGATCGTGAGTGCCTGTGTTATTTTCGAACATGTGTGCGGTGTTCTTCAGAGCTTGTCGTAAGGTAGATTGTTGATAGAATGGTATCTCGTAGTCAACTACCTTGGACTTGTACTCCGATGGCAGACCTCTTCCATTGCGGGCGTTCTCAAGTGAAGCGTCCACTTCAAAGGACGTTAAGTCAGCAATGACGTCCAAGCCCTTGACCTGAGCTAGGGTCTGGAAAGCGTTCGGGATCTGGTTGGTGAATGTATCAAAGAATTGAAGCACACGTTCGTGGAACTTTTCAGCCCGGCTGGTACGAAGTGTGAGAGCTTCAACGAGAATACCAATGATGCCGGCGGACACCATCTTCTCGCCATATCTCGCCTGCGCGTTAGATTGCAGGAGACTGCTGATGAGATCGAAGATGGTGTCTCGCCACTCTGCTTCCTGGAGCTCTGCACGGGTTTCGGCATGCTCATCGACAGTGAGGCTTGAGATGACTCTGCGCAATTCGTAGTACAGCACTCCGTGGTTGACGGTGATTGCAAGGGCATCAGCCACTTCCGAGGCCTTGTGCCGGGTCTTGGTCAACGCCTCAAGGGTAATGAGGACGGCAGTCTCAGATTGTAACGTGAGTGCCGTCTGCTTGGGTCCTGCAGGCTGCAGAAGATCGCATAGCTGAGATGCCAAATGAAAGCGCCGTGGCTCTTCGGCATCTGGTGTGCCGACACGGTCTTGGAACTTAGAGTCTGTCAAGGCATATGCGAGATTTGCGATGGCAAGCAGTCGTATTTCCAAGAGTTGCTGGGCACTGACCTCTTGCGATGCGAATGCTTTTGCTATCCTCACGCGAGTCAAAAGTTCGTAATGCATGTCCGCTGGCACGGTGGGTAGAGCATCCCTGAGCAACTCCCAAGCAGGCGAGCCGGCTACCTTGCTGGCCGATATGTGGAACAATTTGGGTGAGTTTGATGCCGAGCCTTGGGGTTCACGCGACTTGACCGGAGTGACCGAGACGTCATTCGCACTAACGCTCCTATCGCTAGGGGAAGGACGGTCTCTTGAGGGACCGAGATTCGAGGTTCTTCTCGCAGGTGTTGGAGTGGCCGGCGAGGCCTCGATGGCCTGGTTCATTGACAGTGGACGAGAAGAAGGCGGCGCTGACTCATAGTAAGTGAGAGCAACGCTCGCCATCTCGCTTCTGGTCGAAGGGGCAATCGGATCCTTTGCTATGGAGACCAGGTCCGACGGGCCGAAGACTGCAGCCTGCGAGGTCTTGTCTCTGCCCTTGACCGGGGGTGGTGCCGCGACAGAGCCCGAGAGGTAGGGCTTTGGGAACGGCATTGCCAATTTGTGCAGATTATCGATGTTGAGGTTGTAGTGATTTGCGAGGAGAACGGCCTGCGCGCTTGGATGGTGGTTCTTGTATCGAGCGACCTGATAGCGTTGGGCAAGGCGCAGACTCAGCTTCAGGCACTGCTGTAGAAGCGTCAAGGATGTTGTATGAAGCAGATCATTGACATGCGTGCTGCTGGCATACAGACTGCGGTTACCACAATGCTCAAGCAGCACCCTCGTGAAGTGCAGCACTGCCTCGATCAACTCGCGGTCACCGTCTGGTGAGAAGGCCAATGCATCCAGCTCTTCCGGGTCAGCGCCCACAGATGGATAAGGTACATCCGCATGGCCGTCGCCCTTCTGCAACAGCCGACGCTCGAACGGCTGCGTCTGTGGACCCTCATTGATAGCATACTCCTTGTTGAACAGCTCCAGCACATGATCAAATCGGTCCAGTAGCGGAATCCAGTGATAGAGATCGCCACGAGGCAGAGGCCACTGCTGTGGGAAGCTGTCCAGATGTGCGGGAAGTTGATACAGCGGTGTCTCTATTGCACGCTGGACGAAGTCTCTGACGAACGGCGAGAGTGTCGATGTATGCCGCTCCGTGGCGGCTTTCTTGATCCTCCCCATTACGCCCAGCGCCGCGAGCAGCGGGGTCCTGTGTGTTGTGTCCTTATCCTGACCGGGCAGCCTCTTGTCCTACTGCGTTCGGTTGAGATGGCGGGAAGTGCAGGGTGTTGGTCAACGGTCGGTAGAGGTTGGTTCGATGAAGTTCGACGAGACCAGACGGCGATAGTGATGGTCGAATGCGTTTGCCCGGCACGAGCTGGAGGGCGGCAAGATCAGATCAGATCAGGCAGGGCCGCGTCACGTGCGACGATGCGTGTGCAGGCGCAGACTGCCGACCGGAGTGAATGAGATGTGCGGTGTCGTGTGATGGACCTTAGGCTGGCTTGCTTGCTGCGGGAGTCGTGCTTGCAGCTCAGGCTGCAGTTGCAGAGCGTCGCGGTGCAGGCGCTGACTCTGTCAAACTGCAGTATAACCCGTGATTCATATGGTCAGTGTCTGTAGTCGTGTCGAGGTGTATTGGGTGTTGTCGTGCAGTGATGGGTGAATAACATCCAGCGACTCTACGTGCCGCTGCTCACTTCAAAGGTTCGCGGTAGAACTAGTTCTACCTAGAGCTCTTCAGGCGCCAAGCGAAAGCCAAAGCCGTGACGTTCTTGCCGTCTGCATGGGTGCCTTACCCTATTGATTCGAGCCTGACACTTCATTCTTCATCTCGACCATGGGCGATATACCACAACACATCGACTCACTTAGACCGGCGCGGCCATGCCAAAGTCCTGAAACCACGTCGATTGTGCAGACATAAGACCGAACGTCACCACCCTCCACGGCCCGGCCCAGTTCACGCGACTCGCTCAGCACATGCAAACACTCCCTAGCGTGCTGCTACGGCTCAGTGACGCACGATGCCATATGCGCACCTACTTGACTATCCCGCAATGGCTACTACAACACCGAGTAGAGATCACTTCGCGGCTCTTCGTAGCGGCGCTGATGGTCATCATCACGCCTTGACCGAACTGAACAACTGCCTTGGTCTGCTTTGGAGCGCGGCATTTTTGACGACAACTTGTCATTGTACTCACGGCAACGACATGAGCTCGTATCAAGACAGTTGATCGTGTCGCGATGCACATGATGATATCTCCTCGATGGCAGTCCTTCGCAAACTCCGAGTGTGCATCATTGACCCGACCCTGCTATGGTGAACACCGAGGACACTGCTATTGTGAGGGACGACAGTTGAAAAGTCTCCATAAGAGGCTCCATGCTTACTCCTCGAGCGCCGTTTCTTCGCAAACGTCCTTTCAACTCTTTCCGCATTCGACAGCGCTTTGTCCCGCAATATCGACCCCAACTCCAGCTCAGACATTCGCACTCACTACACAACACAATGTGCAAGCGCACAGCGGAAGATGCTTCCCTGTCGACGATAGAAACTCCACAGGCAGAGGAGGCTTCTGTTTGGCAGAGCAGACAGCGCAAGCCCGATAGCAGCGTGCCGAAAGCAACAAAGCCCACGAAGAAGGCGACAAAAACTTCTCGCAAACCGAGGGAGGCCAAGGAGTTTACTCAGAGTGACCATGAACCGCAGCGATCGCAGCCAAGACGCGTAAGCAAAGGTACAAAGCCGCCTACCTATCCTTCAAGGTTGCTTCTTCCGTCGAAGCCTTTGTCCTAGCCTTGCAACCGAGCTAATTCTATACGTCCTCTGTAGCACTCGCGAACAAGATCAGGCAGATCAAGATCTTCCGGGAACACAACGACTACAACAACATTATCCTGACACGATCCGAGAGCAATGTTAACCACATTATCCTCGTTGAGTCAGCCCTTCAGGGGGCGCTAGCAGCATTGGTCTCGGACTGGGCTTTTGAGCAGACTTACTTGGAAGCACTGCTTGATGCTGAAGGTGGCCTCATCAAGCGCTACAGCAAGCGACTCGATCATGAGAATTACTCCTGGAAGATGCCTATGATCGTGCTGGACCTTGGCAAGACAACGACTCTAGAGCAGGCCATACACGCGAAGATCGAGGGCCATGGGATTGATGATGTCCATCTGTTGGAGATTGAACTTGAGATGTACACGAAGCAGCTCGTTGGGGTACATTCTTCGACGTAGACGATAGTCGAGCATCGTGGCTGATTGACTCATGTAGTTTGGCAAAAAAACAGCTCTTACATGCCACTGAGGAGGCTCAACACTGGAGTGAGGGGACAGTGATCAGCCCGATATATCACCACCATCCACAACTAAGCACATTGTTGGAAGTGCCAAAGAAGGATAGAGTGGCGATGTGGCGCAAAACACAGACTCGCCAGCCGACGTGAAACCGTTCGAGATCGTGAATGATACTAAGGAGGACGAACGGATTGGGGTCTGTCCAGCACCGCAAATGGACTTGTGAAGTATGGTATTGTATAGCAAAGCGCGCTGCATGAGTCGTCACTGATGCCCAACTTATCGAGAATACAACCCCAATGCGCACCGAATTCTTAGCCTCACATCGTTTATTAACATGACTATACTCGAGTAGGGTATCATAACGTCACAGCCGGCCAAGTAACCACTCCTAGATGCTCACGCATGCGACGAGAGCATGTTTCGTTTCCAAACCCACGCAAAAGCCGCACCTACAGCAATCGTCGCCGTGATCCCAATGTAAAGCGCCGTCCTATCAACAGCATCTTCATCATTCTTCGGGAACGTTAGGCTCGGATGCGTCGCGCTCTCGGCCAAATGCACAAAAAACTCGGTAATGCTTGTCCACTTGGCCGAGATATGTAGTGGCTTCGCTATCTTCATCTGATCGCAGTAGACATCCGGCTGTATCTCTGTACGTTGCACTGCACGGTCTTGATCCGCTTTCATTGCGGCGTACACAGATGGCAGTGCGTTAAGGCCAGAGTACTTTTGCCGCATATCAAGGATGCGGGCGAAGCTGTCAGGGTCGCTACTGTCGTAGGTGAAGCATATCAGGTCACACGCATCAAGTTTGGCCTGGTTCACCAGGATCGCCGGCTCAAGCTCGCCAAGTTCTTCGAGTATCAGGTAGCACTGCTTGCCACCTTGCAGCTCCACACTGTTGACGGCTGTCTGTGCTTTGATTGTTGGGTGGTAAGTACTGCTGAAAGGACGATTGAGGAACGCATTCAATAAAGCAGTCTTACCACTGCCTGGAGCTCCGAGCACATAGCACAGGAACACATTTCGTTCGACTCTCCCAGGCTTGTTGCGACGCTTTCGCGCCTTGGTCACCTTCAGAGCCGGTGTGGTGCCCTTTCCATCGGCTTCAAACCCCAGATGTGCAAGATACTCTAGCGTTATCTTCGGCTCTTCGAAAGTGGTCATGCTCCATTGCGCAAGCCAGCCCTGTAGTGTCACATAGCCAGCCTCATTGCGGACTGTACAGTTCGGGAACGAATTATCCGTCCATGAAGTCGGGAGACCCGGCGTTGGCGCGAAAAGTGCGGCCAATTCCTTGTCGTCGAGACCACCATCATTGTCTTTGTCGTGCAGGAGGAAAAGATCGACAAAGAACCGGTATCCAGCGGGTGACAGCTCAGCCGATGCGAATGCAGGGACCTCGAATTTGGAATGCAGAAAGTGGTCCTTCAGCGACAGACTGTCAGAGTAGTGAAACTTCCGCAGGATGATCCAGATCGTCTCATGCCTTCCTTTCTCGGCAAACATCTTATTGAGCTGGATGAAGCCGTCGATATCAATGCCGCCCTGCCGGTTGTCCACGTCGAGCAGGCCAGTCCCTGACTCGACGGGCCGCCTGATGGAACGCTTGATATTTGCGAGATCGTCGTCGGAAAGAGGCTTGTCGAAGCATTTGAGCTGGAAGTCGTGAACCTCCTTGTCGTCCAACAAGCCATCCTGATCCTTGTCACAGAGGTAGAAGACACGCTTCAAAGCTTCCACGGCAGCAGGCTTCAGATTCCCTTCCTTTGCATCGTATATGGGTGCTATTGGATGTGTGACTGCTTTTTGGCAGAGAAAGAAGACTTCGTTGATGTTGTGGTGTTCCCGCGCGCTGGTCCTGATGCACGAGTCTATCTCCTTGAATTCGGCCATGACCGGCAACATCTCTTCTTCCACAACAGTGCTTGTGCTCGTTGCGGCTGTTAAATCGCTTTTGTTCGCACATAGTACCACTGGCACGTTTACGCCCAGCGAACGAAAGTATGGCATCCAAAACAATGCAACGCGCTCGTAGCTATAATGATCGCTGTAGACCAAGAGTATGACATTGCATTTTCGCAGCTCTTTCCGCAAAGCATCTCGGTCTTGTGGCAAGGCCGACGTATCGACGATGGTAGTGGTGACATACTCGGGAGTTCCAAAGCTGGGAGGCAGGGTGATGGGAGGCAGAACGGCCTGGATCTTTGCAGTCACGAAGGTGTCCTTGACGAGGGAGGTCAACAAGGACGACTTTCCGACTGCCTCATCACCGCAGATGCATATGCGAACTAGCCATCATTAGCCATGACACGACAAGGAGCTGGCACCCGCTTACCAGTGGCCATGGTCCATGTCTGGTGCGAGGAAGTCGTAGCGTTGAAGGGAGCTTTGAGAGCCGCGGGGCTCGGAGGAGAGAGCGTTGTAGGAAGGACCTTACATGCTGTGCTCTTCTACCAGGCCACTGGCGAATGTTAACAGTCTCTGCGATGGTGAGCTGATCATGTACGAGCAGTCAAGTCGTCTACAGTAGTGCTCAGCACCTGCAAGATGCACACAGCAGCTCTCCGTCGCGAGTCGACTCAGCCCAGGTGATCTTTCTGCTGAATAGAGTTTAGACTTGGTCTAGGGTTGACAACGTGGGCATAGCCGACGACCGAATGAGCAAACTCGCAGTCATTCACCTCCATCAATCTCTTGCTCTTTCATAGTGCATGTGCCAGAGGTGACATGACAACACTGGGCGCACTGTGGGCGTGCGATCATCGAAAGTAGACGCCTTGGCTCGGCCGCCCATCAGTCCGTCATCTGCCACCGCCTACCACCTCCAGATCGTGCACTACGGCTAAATCAGAGACTCCCCACTTGCAGATGCTGCCAGTGGCTAGTAGGTAGCGAGGAGTCGCGAATCATGATCGACCGCGCCTGCTCACTACATGTACCCTCTCTCTTTCACATGCGTCCTTTTGCTCCTGACACTGCACATGAGTGACCCAGCCCGATGATAAGCAACACCACACGGGCACCGCCGTCCGACTGAGCTTCGACGCCCACGAGCCGCCACAACCTGCACGATGTTGTAAGCCAATCCGCAACCCTGCATCTGTGCCATCAGCAACACAGGACCTGCTGGCACGACCAGGTACACTGACAGCCTTCTCGTGTCCTCCCTCCCCCGCCGCGTTATCCCAATGGAAACCTATACACGGGCATGCCTGGGTCCGGCCCACTGTTGGAAACGAACAACACCCTCGAGCATCCCACTGGTCCCGATTATCAGCTCGTGCTGGGAGAGGGCACATACACCTTGAAGGACGACCTGCATCTAGCGACACCGCCCTCACATCCCAGCGACGCGCCTCAACCCAACAATAACCCCCTCGCGACGACGATCGGTCCTCCCACAGCCGGCGTGAAGCTGTCGGTCGCTGTTCTCGCGCCCCGACACCCACCATCGCAGACTCTCTTCCGTGCGACGACCAACCAGAGCACTCGATCGAACATCCCGCCAAGTATAGCAGAAGAGGCGCAAAGTCCCAAGAGTGATGCCGGCTCCACGACCAACGGATTTGGTTCAGCAGGATATTACAGCCATAGCTCGTCCTTTGGAGACAGCAATCCTGCATTAGCACCTCTTCCCACCAAAGGAAGCAAGAAAGACCAACGAGTGAAGCCCAAGAACAACATCATCAAGTCAAACTCCTCGTATGTCAGTCGTGTGATACCGCACGAAGCACTACAGAAACGCCTGAACGAGCGATCACCGGAAGGACTATTCGCTTTCGCTAACGTCAACCGTGCATTTGTGTGGCTTGATCTGTCGTCCGATATCAAGACCGAAAATTTGACGAAAGTGCTCTTCACGAAAGCTCATGCGTTGTGTCACGACCTCAATCCCGTAACAAAATCGAGCGCCCATCTTGACCTCGTCTTAGGCTTCAACACATCTGACATTATATGGTACGAGCCAATGTCGCAAAAATATGCTCGCCTGAACAAGAACGGTATGATCAACTCGTCTGCCGTATCTTCGATAGCGTGGTTGCCGGGCAAAGAGAATTTGTTCATTGCCGCACACATGGATGGATCTCTGGTGGTCTACGACAAGGAAAAGGAAGACGTGGATTTCGTACCCGAGGAGACTTCGCCCATCGAGACTGACAACGGCCGCGACGATGACGGTAACGGCGTGGTGGGCCAGACCAAGTTTCGCGTCCAGAAGTCTGTTCAGTCGCAGAATCAGAAGTCGAATCCTGTGGCAGCGTGGAAAGTCTCGAACATGAAGCTCAACGCCTTGTCATTTTCACCAGACGGCCAGCTTTTGGCTGTGGTGAGTGAAGATGGATCGCTTACGATCCTCGACTACATCCAGGAGCGTGTTCTGGACGTCTTCCGCTCATACTACGGAGCAATGCTATGCGTCACGTGGTCGCCAGACGGCCGTTATGTGCTCACCGGAGGCCAAGACGACCTGATCAGTATCTGGTCGCTGGCTGATCGCGCCTTGGTTGCGCGTTGTGTCGGCCACCACTCCTGGGTGACGGATGTCAAGTTTGACCCATGGCGCTGCGATGAACGCAACTATCGGTTTGGGAGTGTCGGGGAGGACTGTCGCTTGTTGCTGTGGGACTTTTCTGTTGGCATGCTAGGACGTCCGAAGGCTATGCGCGCCAGAGGAAGCATGTCCTCAGCCCTTCCACCTGACGCGAGAAAGCAAAGCGTCACGACTGTCAATCGGTTCAGAAGCAATTCGAATCTTACACAAACCCAGACTGGAGAGAATGACGGAGCGGAAGAAGATATCGTGCACGCAGTTGATGCCAAGGCAACCGTGCCCGTCCTCCCACCCGTGATGAACAAAGGCATCGATGATCACCCGCTGTGCTGGCTTGGATTCGAAGAAGGTTGCATGCTTACGAGTTGCAAAGATGGTATGTGCTTCGTCGTCTCCGTGTTGTCTTCTTTGGTGTTTTGGTTGGGACAAACGGGCCCACTTGGACACGGTCTTGTGGTGTGAGCTCCGTGCTGATTGTTATCGCAGGGCATGTGCGCGAATGGAATCGGCCCACTGAGAATGGAGCATAGCACATTCAAGGGATGTGCTAGCTCATTGCCTACGCTGGCATGTGACACAGAACTGCCGCGAGATAGATGGAACCCAGCGCGCGGGAAAGCTTCACACACGCATCGATGCTGTGGAAGGTGGATCGTTGAAACTCGTTTCGCCATATGCTACGAGATGTATGTGGAACCTGCAGCCGCTATCGGTGCGTGGGACGTGAAGCTCACCGTCGGTCGGCTGGGGAGGCACTCACGGCATCACACCGCGCAGGCCAGCTCAATGGCCTGCTTACAACACGTGGAATTTGTAGTCACGTCAGCACGGCTGAAACAAGCCTTGGGCGAGGTCAACTCGTGTACGTAGAGTCAGTATAGCACTTTGATGGGGAGCGAAAATTCTGTCACCAAGATCTCAACAGTGCAAAAGCAGAGCCATGTCTCTCAACGCCGGAGTGAGCGCGTTCAACGCGAAAGCCGTCAGTGGCCGACGGGAGCTCCAGTCCTCAAGCAGAGTACTGCGAAAGTTCAGGCTCGATGCGCGTCGGTGGGTCGCGTCTGCGAGATCGACGGCATGGCTGCCAACAGGGTTGCTCCCTTCTGGCCGATCTATTGCATGTGGCAGTGGTGGCGTCGTGGTGTATCGTCTCTTAGAGTTTTGTGCCTTTTTTGCTCTCGTGATTCCCACGTGCTGCACGCAGCTGTGCCGTCAACGGAGCTGGATGGCTCAAGATGGCAGCATGCCGTGATCGGTGCACGGGAAGAAGTGGTCTGGTCAGGACCAGCAGGTGCTGCTGAGCGGGGGCCCTTGCGTGATGCGCTCGCCTGAGAAGTCTCGCCTCATCATCATCATCATCATCATCATCACCCAGACGGATTCCACTATCGATACGGCATCGCCGGTGGAGACATGGGTTGCAGAGACGGGACTACCGCGGTGACAACCTGTCTGAGTTTCCTGCCTGCCACGCAAAGACTTCCACTACTGCCTACTGAGGTCAGTGAGGTGACGAGCGATGTCGCCCCACGCTTTCCTGTACAGTACCTTCTTGTACGCCCGTCTCATTCTTTTATCGTGCCAGCTGCTCATAGCCCAGGGTCGTTATTGGACGAGCATCTTTACGCCGTGCTTTGCACGTCACTGCACGATAGCACGTACGGCACATGTGTTTGGCTGACTTGTCGCGTGTGCCCAGACTAGGCGTGCAGCAGAGACCCGTACCCCTACAACGACTTGTGTCTGTCACATCTTGAACAAAGAACTACTGTCCAACACCTCCCTCCCACGGAGCATACCGCATCAACATCTACCACTCGCACTCCCACAACCACCAAGGTCACATCGCCAATCTGGCTGGCTCACACGCCACCGCGCATCCTCCAGCGCTGAGCTGGCCCAGCTTCTCCGGGACGCGCACCGGCAGCATGGTGCCCTCTCCCAGGACATATGCGCCCGGCTCGCGACACCAGAAGCCCAGGCTCGAGATTGTGCCCGACGACCGCTTCATCGTCTTCCATGGCACTGAACACGAGGCGCAGACCGTCAAGCTCACGGGACGGGTGCGTTTGCATTGTCCCGAGGCCATGAGCATCCTTAAGCCGAAGGTGAGGTTGGAGGGCAAGCGGAAGATCAGCTGGTGGTACATGGGCGGCATATCTGCTGGCGAGGTCACAGACAAGCGTGTGTTCTGGAATCAAGAGCAGCGGCTAGGAATTGAAAGTGCACATAAGGTCAAGGCAGGCACGATAGAATGGCCGTTCGAGTTCGAGCTGGACCCATCTATGCCTGAAAGTGTCGAAGGTCTCAGGGAAACGTACATTGCCTACCACATACACGCGAGCGTCTCAAGACCGGGCTGGAATGCAAAGGATCTTATCGCGCAAGAGCACATTCGAATCGTGCGGACGCTGGGGCAAGATAGCATGGAGATGACGCGCTCGCGGGTGAATGCCGATATCTGGGCCAACAAGATATCTTACAGCATTTCCATACCGACGGACGCCATAGTGTTTGGAACCTCCATCACGGCAGACGTCGAACTTTCTCCGATCAAGAAAGGTCTGCGGTTGGGTAAGATAGAGCTTCGCCTAATGGAAACGGTCGTAAAGCGAATACAGGCTGCTGAGGTCCCTGATATCCGCGGAGACAGGTCGAAGACGGAAGAGACTGAGGTTGCGAAGACTGACATGGAGTTCCCGGAGCAGTCTCGCATCATGTATGAGTCAGAAACGATGGAGGATCCGATGATGGCAGACGAGATGTACAAGTTCAAGGCAACACTGCCTTTGCCAAAGTCGCTCAACATTTGCCGGCAGGACGTCGACTCGCACAGCATCAACGTCACACATCGTTTCAAATTGATGGTCAACATTCACAATCCGGAGGGACACATCTCGCAGCTGGTCTGCAGACTCCCCGTGAAGCTCTTCATTTCTCCGAACCTGCCGGTGGATGAGAGCAATGAAGTGACAGGAACGATCAATGGCGTCTCAGATGAACAACTGAACAGCAGTGAGACGGCTGTAGTCGCGCCACCCGAGTACGGACGCCACCAGTTGGACCAGATCTACAGCGGGATCGATTCAAGCTGCTTCATGAGCAGGGCGGGTAGTGCACCAGGAACACCAGCTGGACTTATGGCGCAAAGCAGACGAGGATCGCATGAAAATGTGCTGTCCATGAATGGCATTGCAAACGACAGCCTGTCAGCTCACCACGGAAGTGCCATGCCGCACTTGCTGCATTCTCGCCTCGCTAATCTTCAGGACTCGCATGGCTCACTCCACAACGGGTGGGCGTCGAATAATGCTTCACGTAACCACAGTCCCTCCGGCGGTAGCACTCCTGCTAACGGGCTTTCCGAAAGCGCGAACGGACACTCACCAGAACATAGCACTCACCACACCTCTGGTTCTGCGACACGAAGTGCAGGTTCATACTTCCCGGTTGGCTCGCCATCTGTATCGAACAACCATTCTCCAAATGCTAGCGCACCCATGTCGCGGCGGACATCCGATGAATTGCATCCAGAAGTTGTGCATACGCAGGACTACAACATGGATGACCTGGTGCGTGTGCCGTCCTATGGCGCTGCGCTACGCACTCCCGGAGCCGTCACGCCTTTCACAGAAGTTCCGCCCAGCTACGAATACGCCACGTCGCGGCCGCCCAGCCCAGGCGGTCTGAGTCCTGCGATCCAGAGACCGGGTGAGGCGCACGTCAGGACTGCGAATGGCACGGGAGCCAGCACGCCGACGAGCCATAGCAGTCAGCAGACCTTGACCACGCCGATGGCGGCGCTGAATCTGAACAACAACGTCAGTAACGGGAACAATGCGCAACGAGCACCGGAACAGGCACACTCAGCGCATGACGACGACTGTCGACTTAGAGTGTTGCGTGCTAGTAGCTAGAAGCGACATGTACGAGAAGCGGTTCTTTGCAGTATTTCGAAACTGAATTGCATGGCTTCCGCTGGCGACCTCGACGATGACGAGCAGATCAGGTCCGGCGTGCCAGAGGCGAATTGTTTTCACACAAGACTGCCTCCACCACTCGCTGGAGCATCTCACTAAGTTGGGGCATCAGTGCTTAGTCCGTCATCCTTTTAATACTGGGGCTGGGACTACGCGGATCGAGAGGATAGAGCTAGACGACATGAATGATACATGACGACGATTATAGAATGCGAGTTGCGGGTGAGCTCCTTATCACCACCACGATCATCATCATCATCATCATCATCATAGAGACGCAACCAGGTTGGGCATCGACTCAGCTTCTGGTTGCCGGGTTACAGCTGCGTGCGGTCAGGGTCCTGGCATATAGAAAGCTGGTTGTGTCTGGCGGATCCGACGGGTGACAGGCTTAGGTTGTTTGCGTGGAGTGGTGTTTTGGGCAGAAACGCTAGGGCTTTGCCGGCGATCATCGGGCATTTGTGATTATTGGATGGCGTATCACGGCACTCACTGCTCTCTGCCATTCGGCACTTTTGTATAGTGTAGAAATGAGATTGGGAACACATACAGCTTTCTGGATCCAGCGTGGGGTGGATGCGACGTCAACGAGGGAAGGAAAGAAAGTTTAGACATGAGGCGTTTCAGGCTCCGGGTTGGCGGTTCTGACGAGATGAACCGATCATTTTAAGATCAGCATGAGGAGGGTGAAAGGAGAGAAGCGCCGCTTCAGAGTGTAGTCGACAACAAGTTGTCGAATCTCAAAACAATTCCAATATCGCAAACAGTAGCCTGTCTAGCTTGCGCGAGTGGCATTTGGGTATCTTTCCTCCTTTCAATCCATGCGTCAACTTGTACCAGATTCCAACACATACCATCATCTCAATCCCGGCCAGAGGGCAGGAGAGGAAGCAACGTATAATGACAATCCTAATATGCATCCCATCACCTAGAAGAAGACACCGCTATCTCGATGCCGCCTCCTGTCCTTCCCTGAATCCAAAGGTTCTCGGATCTCCACGCGGTAATCTTTCGGCTTCCTTTGCAGTTCCTTTTCGTACAGCGTCCCTCGCCTCTCCTTGGTGTATGTGGTCGATGGTTTCGATGTGACTGCTGAGACATCTTCAACTTTGTTGTCGACGACGACCGTTGAGTAGCGTACTGGTCGATGGACTGATCGCCGGCGTGAAGACGATGTTGCCGACTCCAAGATGACCTTCTCAGGCTCTGACTCTGGTGTCCAGGCTTTGCGTGCTGAGATTGGATAGCTGCGATCGTAGCTGACGATTGGTGTGTTTCTGTGCAAACGCAGTCTGTGTTCCATGGATCGGAGTAAGGATCGGGTTTGAGAGTAGCCGTGGGGCACCTCAACGCGAACCAACGTGGAGTTGGAGTCCTTGGTCGTGCTGTATACATCTCCATTCACATGGTAGACGTGGCATGCGACGTCGTAGGCTAGGCCATGTCCTATTGGGCAGAGTCGTTCGCCTCTTGTGTAAACTTCCAGTGGGTAGTAGCAGGCGGAACAATGGCGGGCATGGTTCTCGAAGTGATACAACGACCAGGCCTCGGTCGATGTCAATTGTCGCGATGCGCGATCCTCGGGCGCGAAGCGCACAGCCTTTGGCGACGATGGGCTGGAAGGTGCGATGTTGGAGGCTGGACTGTCAGGCTTGACCTCGACAATTACCGCCCTCACAGAGTGTCGTCGTGAAGAAGACATGGCGGATGATGGCCTGCCGCTGACTAAGGTGATCGACGGCGACCGGACTCGATCAAGTAATTGACAGCCGACGTACTGCACGGCGACGGTGTCGTTGGTCAGCAACGGGGTAGCAGTAGCGTTGATCGAGTGCGGCGCAAGATGTTGCAAGGGAACGACTGGTGTGTGCAGTCGTTGTAGGCAGGCAGGCAGTGATGAGACTGGGTGGGTGAGTGAGGGAGTCGGGTTGGGAAGAAGGCAGAAGATATATCAAAGCTGCTGCATTGTGAGGCGTGTGAGAGGGCGCTGCCTCCAAGGCAACGAATGCACACTCGGACCAGGGTCGCGGTGTCAAGGCTTCCACGCGCTGCAGTGCCTCATCTCAGACAGCTTGCGCTCGAGTAGGAGGTATGCGGACAGCGTCGACGCTAAGCAACAAGCTCCCCGTCCTGAAGCAGAGTCAAACCGGGCTACGGGCGCAGGGCGAGGGCGAAACAGTCAGAGAGCAACAGGGAGGGAGCAAGGGGAGGCGAGGGTTGCCTGGTATGGGCAGATTGTGTGACTGCGATTGGCTCCGACCATCAGGATTCCAGAGTTGCGTCCTGAGGCCACAGCCAGGCAGCACTCACTGCCGGCCAAGCCTCCACTACTGTGGAACACGTACTTTTTTGATACAGCGATACAGCCTTTTTGACACCGGCTACATGCACACCAAGGACCCGTGTGTAGGGCCAAGTCTGCTGCGCGCACGACTTGCTTGCATGGCCGCTGTCCGATCAATAGTGAGGCGCAGCCATGGTGACTGGAGCTGCAGCGTTCTTCCTTGTACACTATATCATCAATATCACGCCAACCACGATTGCGATGCCAATGTCACCGCGTCTGGTTGGCGACAATGAGTCGATGTGCCGAGCGACGTGTCGGCAGTGCTTGCACGCTTGTTTCATCCTGAGGCGAGCTCTCTGTGTGCAAGTATGCACTCCGGAGTCATCGAGAGCTTCGAGCTTTGACACCGAGTCACACTTGAAGTGAGTCAAGCTGCAACTATCCGTCGCCATACCCCACCACGCCGACTTGTAATAATGGGCGGCCTCAATCTTCTGCACTACTATCGTACGCTGTCCGAACCTGCATCATCAATCGTGCCGGAGAAGAAGCCATGTCGATGCTCAGCCACACGGCGGCGACTTTTTGAGCCGAGGAAGCTGATAGACGACAGCAAACTTCTTGTCAACAGTTCCGCATCCCCACGTGCCTTTCATCGTTTGCAAAAGGTGGGCTGATATGTGCGTCCTACTACCGCGATCAGTATAGTCCTGGCCTGCACGCACTGCCTCGATGGCCGTTCCTCAAAGACTCGCGTCCTCGCAGGAGCATTGTGCTGAGTGGGACCGCCAGGACCTACTGCTAGCTGAAGCAGTCTTGGAGACAGACTGAGCATGTGAAGTACAGCTGCAAGTTCAGAAACGACGACGCACACAATGCAGTCGGCTCTGCAGTGCTACACCTTTACAGCATGTCTGCAGTGGAAGAAGGCACCGGCAGCATGCTCGAGCCTGAACACAACTTACAAGCGCTAGGTATGAAATACAACCGTAGCAGTCATCCCTGCTGCTTATGTTAGTTGTAGCAAACACGCATCATGACATCCGTACCGATGACTTCGCAAGCTCTCGGCGGAGCGGTGGAAGGGTTCGTTACATCTCATCAAGAATCCGTACGCGAATTTCTCTTGGGCGCGCTTGCCAGCATATTATCGGCATACATGTTCGAGCGACCCGTACATCAGCTATTCGTCACCTCCTTGCTAGGCTTCGTCCGCAATAGTGTCATTGGTGTGCTGTTCGCCTAGGAGAATTAGATAGGCGAGCAATGATGTATAAGAGAGATAGTAAACTGGGAATCAAGCCACGGCCCGAAGGCCACCAGTCATTGGTTATGATTCTATCATCGGTCGTTGTCTCCACTGTGTCGTGCGCTCAAGGCCTACTACCATTGAATGTGCCGTCCGTACAGAGCGGAGCTGTCGATATGAATGCAGTGAGCATCTACTCGTCCGCTCCCTCCTCGGCCACCGTGGAGAATGCCTCGCCAGCCTCGTCATCCTCCTCGAAGGTGTTGGTTGGCACGTTGTACAGACGCATGACTGGCTTGTTGGGATCCTTGACGAGCACGAACTTGCCATCACCAGGCTCCTTCATGACCAGATCGATGAATGTGCGAACAATAGCCCAACCGTTGTTGAGGTTCAAGTTCATCTGGTTGGCGAACTCGCGAGGCTTGTAGCCAAGTACACCGAGAATCACATGCTCGTTGGTGGACTTGGGGTTGGCACGAGATACGAATCTGAGTAATGGTCAGTATATGTAGCATATGATCTTGATGACATGAACATACCCGAGCTTCATGAGATCTGCCTTGGCAAGGATCGACTGCACAGTCCAGCGTGCGAGTTTGCAGGAGTTGTTCTTCATTTCTGTAGCCACCACCGCACCTCGTTGCGAAGCAAGCTTCGACCTCCAGTCCAGAGCACCACCCGCACCTTGCGCCTTGTTATCGAATTCGTTCAGGGCGTGAATGGTCAAGAATTGGTCCTCGCCACTGATGTTGTTCTTGACAACTGCATCCAGTTCGGAACGAACCACAAGATGCAGGGGCTCTGTGTCAGCCTCTAGAGAAAGATCGAATCGTCGGTACTTGTATGCCTTCGATGCAGGTGGATCCGTCTCCTCGTTCGCATTGTAAAAGGGGTGCTCGCCGTTCATGTCTCGCTTCATGGTCTCGGACTCTTGCACAACCTGCAGAGGGAACACGTTGTTGATGTGCGTAGCCTCCTCCTTGAGGGCGCCAGGGCTGTTGATCTGATCTTTGTTGCCCTCGCTCATCTCCAGCGGTGCATCAGCAGCGTTCTCGTTAACCGTCACCATGTCGAGGCTACTGCCTTCACGCTTGTCTACATAGATCTTGTTGCCCTGCTTCAACAGCACAATATCCCAACTGTAGACACTGCGGGGTGCGCACATGAGCATCGAGAGGATATTGTCAGTCGCAAAGATTGTGGCCTCATCCTTGTCGGCCAACTCTTGTATGACAGGATCTGAGGATGTCGTGACATTGTAGGCGGCACGGTCGAGCACGGTGAGCTTGCGCATCGACGTGGGCGCGCCTGGCTGCTTGTCGAAGTTGCGGTCGTAGTAGTAGAGAAAGCCATACTCGTCGAGATCCTCTCCTTCGCCGGTGTCGAGGTTGAGCTTCGAAAGTCTGTTGAAGTCGATCTCGTCCAGTAATCGCCACGAGTCCTTTGGCTGCACAGAGGCCTCGCGGTTGCGCTGTGGCTTGTCCCAGTCCTTCCAGCCGAAGCGGCCACCCCGCCGACCACCACGACCACGGTCGTTGAAGCCTTGCTGCCCGCCTCTTCCGCCACCCACACGCTGGAATGTGCCCCGTCCTCCCCTTTGGTTCTGAACACCGCCCCGCTGTCCCCCACGTCCACGGAAGATGGCGCTGCCTCGGCCGCCAAAGCCACGCGATCTCGACGACGTCTGCGAGCGGTCGACCAAGCTGAACGAGCTCTCCTCGTTCTGTCCCTCAATGTTGAAGACGGTCTGCAGGCCACCCGGACCCGCACCGTAGATCTGGTCGCGGTATCTGTTGTTGAACTGCTGTCTGCCGCCGCGCCCCTCTCGCTCTTTGCCCTCGGATGTCCAGTCTGCCATGCGCCCCAGCTTGTCGCCCTTGGAGAACGGTGCGTATGGAATGCCATTTAGCGTCGTCTCGGTGGTGGTAGGCGGGCCCCACGTGTCGGCGGTTGGGAGGGCATTGATGACCTCCTGCAGGTCCTTCAGCGCGATGGGTGCCATGGCTGCGATGTGGTATTGTGCTGCGTCTCGTGCTGCAGATATGTTTCTTTTGCAGTCGCGCCTTCTCAAAAATTGTTGCCCAACTCTTGGCAAGTGGGCGCTCCGAACCCCACCCCACCCCTGGCTACATGTATCTCGTCCACTCGTCGTCTATATGTACATTCAGGTTGTGATCATGTCTCGCATGTATAGAGAAGCGGCGCCACACTGAAAGAACCTCATGAGTACAACGCTATGGTGCACGCCGAGTGGCTGCCTGCGGACAGGTCTCCTTGAAACCACCTGCTTGCTTCAAGCCAGGAATGCTCTGCCTGGCTATACAACAACGACCTCGTCGGCCCATCTTGCTCCCTGATATGAGGACATTGCGTGGCTTCCACAGTCGACTTTGAAGCCGTATATGAACATTTAGGCTTGACCAACTCAACATACCGCTCACCAAACCTTCATATGATGGCCATGTCGAACAAGGTCAAAGCCTTGCCATTTTTACAACGGACGGACATCCCGTGTCAGATCTTGCCCAAGCGCTTCAACTCATGCACGGAGCAAGACCTGGTCGCCCTGTCATCTTTCTAGCTGGGGATTCATCACTTGATAAGTAAGTGCGAGGGGCAGAAGGCATAGTCTATCTCAGACATTGTCTCCTGCGCAGCACCGGCCGGTTACATTGCGACGTGGTTCTCGAGTATAGCTAACTTCCTGCTGTTTGGACAGATCAACCATCTGCTAGGATCAGACGCTACATGCCTCAACACGGCAGTCGGACTGTTAGCCCACGACCAATTCATCCGAGACAGCATTCGGACGGAAGACGTGCTCGTCGTATCAGTCGGCGCCAACGATATCGCGTTGGGTCCGAGTACATCTACCATGCGGCACATGGCACAGCTCGCCTTGCTCACCTCGAGAAGCTCCATTTGAGGATGGCGTCTTCCTTGAAACATTTCAATCAGCTCTTTGGGGCCTCGACCAAGACATACATATCGTGGTTCGTAGAGAAGCAGAAGCCGCGTGCCGTCATCGTTTGCATGATCTTTTTTCCTCTCGAAGAGCAAGAGTCTGGCTGGGCTACAACCGCGATCCGGGTCAGCTACAGGCAACGATTCGAAAATTGTCTGAGCAACCGACTGCAAAGCTTGCAGTCGAGGGCACGAAAGTGATCCCGTGCGCGCTGTATGAAGCGATGGATGGCAAATCGGCGAGCCGTTACGTGGCAAGGGTAGAGCCTAGCGTGGAAGGAGGGAAGAGGATGGCGGAGTTGCTCCTTAATCACCTGGGCAGCATCCTGAAGGCGCCATAGCATTCGTACAGTGCAACGACGATGGAGGCCAACACGTGCACTTTACTATTGCGGCAGCACTCAAGTAGGTCTAGGTCTGTTGCAGAAGTGAGTCAAGGTATGTACCCCGTCTGGGCTGGAGAGCATACAATGCTGTCCAGTGTTTGACTGGTGTCCTCAGTCGCACATTCACGATCATCGAACCAGGCTGCTTTCTTGTACTTGAAGAGACCGAGGCATGGAAGGATGGCCGCGGCTTTCTTGAACAAGATTGCGTGTTTCATTTCTTCCTGTAGACTTGTTGATGATGGTTCGAACAGCCGCAAGCAGAAACGAGAGTCACGGTAGTCAGCGCACTCGGCTTGATGGAGACTTGATGCTTGCCGAACGGTATCATGCCCTGTACCTTGTTGCATCCTTGTAATGAGGAGAAGCCCCGAAGGCACGTTCCCATATTTCGCGAGCTCATCAAGCATCGTCTTCACTACTTCTCACCCCAGTGGCGCCCTTAGCAAGACCGTCGTTTCCTACGATCAGGTTGACTGTCGATGCTGATACAGGGATGAAGACACCATCTAAATGAAGAGTTTGAGGGAGTGACTTGCCCAATCGAGTTCCTCGGTTGGCCGTTCCTACGCTCCACACGCGACCCCGAAGGCGGCCCGGTCCACTACTACGGAATATTCACCCGAACGTGCATCTTTTTCCCTGACGTTCTTCTTACGAGCACACGACAACGATCCTACATTTGCAGCGAGCGTTAGAAGTTGGATGTATTTGCAGGGCAGGAGTGATGGCTACCACACAACAGCTCAGTCTCGGACACAGAATTGTTGGTTCAGCGAAAGGATTGGCATGCTCAACTTCATCCGGAGTCTCCGGAATTGAAGCCGAGCTGCGGGATCCTCTGAACAGTATCCCAAGTGGCAAATTTCTTGCAGAACCACAAACCCATGGACGACACGCCAGTAGAGACATTCCAAAGACAGCAAAAGCGACCCCGAGGGTATCGCAAGGATTTCGAGGAGACTTTACGAAAGATGTAGACCTCGACCCTGACTTCGAAGCATTCGTAAGAAGGACAGAGCCGATAGAGCTTGCACAGAGAAAGTCCTTACGGCTTGAGACCAGACCTGCTCGGAGAGCTGTGTTAGTATGTGACTTTCCAAGAAGAGAGAGTCAGAGCGAACATCCCGACGTGCTATGTGGCAGTTCCCCAGAGTCCGTCATGCGTGTGTTGGGTCGGAGGCAGAAGGATGCGCAACACTTCGCCTCTTCCAGTTCGCAAATTTCATCGACTAACAACGACTGGGGCAGACTAGCTCTAAAGCGTGAGATGTTGGTCAAGCCCGAAGCAAGCACAACTAGCCGGCCTACCAGGGAGTCTACATGGGAACGATCACAGTCGGCAGCAGTAGAGAGGCTGAAACAGTTCAGCAATCAGCTGACGGAAGCAGCTACAACGCCTCCGGTTAACGAAACAAGTCAGCAAGACTGGATATCGGGAGAGCTGCATTGGGAAGAGATTCAGAACCAGCAGATGCGTGAAAGACTGCGGGTGTCTGAGCGGCGTCTAAAATACGAACGACCGGATGCTACTGAACAAGACCATCCTATGCGTAATTTCTATTGTCGACGACTGTCGTGTCACCGGAGACTGGTCGTGCAGGAAGCAAGCTTGGACCCCAGTTGCCAGACAAGATGTTGTGTGCATACCGGATGCGGATACGTTTCTCAGAGTATCGCGGGCTGGGAAAAACACTGCGCCACCGAACACAAACACATGGAGGAGATTGATGGTGAGCACACATGTTGTCCGCACTGCCAGTCAGTCGAAGACACTCGTTGATGCAGATCCTAACCCGATCCTTCCAAGTCCACTGCCGGGTGGTGTTGGCTGGAAAGAGACTAGACCTCCACCAAAGCTCTTTCACTGAAGAGCTCTGGCGACCCACCAATGGAGTCAGATAGTGTCCTATAGATTTGACGCTTATCCTCCAGACAGCTCCTGCCGTCTTCTGTGCTCCTGAAAAATGAAGAGAAATTTGGCGAGAAAAGCGATTTCAGTGTTCGCACTTCGAGCCATAGGATTTGGAGCCATGCCATTGAGACAACTGGACCAGGTGGTGCACGACATGGATCCAACACGCAATCAGTCGCCTCTCCAGGTGTGTCGGCTTATTACCAACTGGTGTTGGTGCCATCTAGGGACCATGCTAGGTTGGAGGACGAAAGCTTTAGCTACGAAGCCGCTGAGCTTCAGCAGGTACCTGCTTCGTGCCGATTCAGATATATCTTACACTCATCAACCATCCCCGGTCTTCCAAATCTGCTAGCCACTCTTCCACTTTGATCCGCTTGATCTCTAATCTAGCAGCTATGTGCTCAAAGGCGTGCTTGCCATCAAGATGCTGCAGGAATGGAACAAAATGTTCCATCAGCTCAGAACCCTCTAGCCGGTCTTGTAGCACATCGATCAAATGAGCTTGCTCTTCAGTGGGACGAGATGGATCTGTAATGACCACATAACTTGTGTTGGCTCCTTTTGAACTCCCATTGGGCTCTTGACCGGGTCTCTTTGCGGTTTTGCTGCTTGGCACTGCAATAGCCGTCCTCTCAGAGCTGATGCTCTCCAGGTCATCTTCCGTTGGTCGGAGATGTGGGGACAGAAGACTGCGAACTGAGACTGGTCTTTTGTTTGAAACGATTCCCGAATGCCGAGTCTGCTTAGCTAGGTCTTTCGGTACTCGTAACCAGCCATATTGTTTAAGCTGTACCACCAGTCTGTGGCGCACCAGAAAGGACAGAATGTCCATGTATGCAACGCGATGATCTCTTGATGGGATCAGGAGGCCATATCTGATAGGTCTACCGCTGAGGACTTTCAGCATGTTCGGCAAATTTGGTAATGTTGGAAAGGATTTGTCGTAGTCTTGCACGAGCTTGGTGAGCTGGTCAAGAGGCGCGTCATGGCTGACCACGTACGTGTTGCGTTGATGCAGGGGTGGGATCAGTCGAGCCTTACGCCACTTCAGGAGATGTTGAGCTAAGAAGAGGACGTCTTTGACGGGCACGCCGAGTCTGTTGGCGTTTTTCTGCAGACTCTTTGTTGCCATGTGTTCCCTGATAAAGTGAGCCAAAGGTGATGCATCCGCGTGCGAAAGCTCTTGGAGAAGAGTCTCTTTCCTCTCGAGAAGTAGTAGAGCACAAAGTGGGTCGAGGGGATCGTTCTCGTCGTCGCGCTGTGGATCCTCTGTGGTAACGTGAAGGGAAATTTCCATACCGTTGAACCTGACATGGGCTACTGCACCCTTCAAGATGCGATCAAACATCTCCTTCAGAGCCCATGCGAGCTCGCTTGTCTCAATCATGCGCCTCCATAGTTCAGAGACATGCCAGTTGTTTTGCTTTGCTTTCGCCGTGAGCGCCAATAGACGTCGACTTTCGTTGGACACGTAATTGGCCTGTTTTTGACAGTAGTGCAGAGCTCTGCTGAGCACCTTTGCCAGGTCATTGTACACTGCCTTTACCTGGCGTTGACTTCGATGGTTGTGCGACGACAGTACGAAAACAACATGAAACAACGACATTTGCTCCGCAGCTTGTCCTCCACTGGAAACAGTGGCGTGGCTGTCTGCAGAAGTGCCGAGCCTGTCAATGGTCTGCGAGTCGAAGCTGTCAGGCATATGCGTGAAATCACGTTCTGCATTTTGGATCGGTGCTGGGTCAGGCGGCGTGCTGGCGAGGCTTTCCGGCGTCAGGTACATGTGGTAGTCTGCATACTGTCGATTCGTAGAATCCTTAACTTTGACAGGATCCTTGGCGGACTTTTCCTCGATGGTCCAGGCGCCATCTTCAAGCGAGTAGACGGGATGGCCAACGAAAGTGAGGCCGTTGACGTTGATCTCAAACTTTTCCCTATCGCACCACCTGCCGGGTACCAGTAACTTTTCTAAGCTGTCGACCGAGTGACCGAGGAGACTATCATTCCCGAGGCGTCCATTTGCATGGCCATCTTCATTGCCATCGACTTTGGCTGATGTGCGAGCTTGTTGTTGGGATAGAATACTCGTATCGTCGTCGGTGTCCGAGCCTGACTCATCTGTATCGGAACGCTGGAGTTGACGGGTCGAAGAACTTAGCTGTGGCTCTTGTGGATAGTAGAAGACGAGCCTGGGACCGGAACGAGAGCGAGTGAGGAGCAGTACAGCGACCAGGCCGGCTTCTTTCGGCGCATCGCTGGGTGCCATTTAAAATCCTTTGCATCTCAATGGATTGTGTGCATCGTTTGAGACACGCCGAGTGGCATGGCGCGCAAAAACGTCACGTTGTCTCTTTGATGCGAAAAGCTGAAGTCCAAAGTCTGAAGTAGCGAGTTTGTTGCCAAGACATGTCATCGGGGAAGATACAACGCCGAGCCAACTATGATGAAATGCTCTGGTATATGCAAAGCTCTTATTGACACATATCGAACCTTGCACACCATGTGGTCGCTCGAACGCCTCGGTCTAATGCAGTGGTGGATGTGTGCGCTGTGTCGCTGGAACGGCCCTCTATCATGAAGCTAAGAGTGCTGATTTTCTACGCAGCCTCCCGCATGTTTCTGAAGAAATCCATGACTCCGGTGAACACCACGAGCAGAATTCCACCTCCCGGACCCAGTCTGAGCACCTTTGGTAAGAAACCCTTGTAGAGTGCGCCGAAGCCTTCTTCTTTCATGATGAGACCCAAGGACGGCCATGCCCAGCCATACTTTGGTACACCACCTGCAACCTTGGGCGAGTTCTGTATTCTGCTCTTGACCACGTCCATGGGTGTGTTCAGAATGGTACCGACTGTTCCACCGACCGTTCCTGAGATAATATCATTTCGCATCTGTACTGACTTGTCCTTCGTTGGGTTTGCCGGAAGAAGTGCTCGCACCTGGAAGATACAGCCAAAGTATCCGCTGTTCCACAGAATGTGACGCCACATGGTTGACTCAAGACCTTGGTACAATGTAAGAACTCCCTCTTGACGGATGATCTTCTGCACGCAGTCGATCATGCCGTTGTACTTGGCGGCTTGCGCCTTGTCTGTTCGCTCGGACGTCAGCTAATGGACCATGGCACGGCGTAAGAGCTTCAACACACCTTGCAGACGGATCTTAACGAGCTCGAAAGGTACGACAACGAAAGACTCGGTGGCTCCAGCAGAAGCTCCAGTCAGGATGGAAAGCGACTGGTTCATCTTTGCGACACCGAAGAGGTTTCTGTAGACCTTGCCCCACTCATCGTTGGCCGCGAACTTGGTCGCGCGCTTCGGCGCTTCCATAAGGATGGGAGCGTTGATACCGCGATAGAGTCGCCCAGCGCTAAATGGTCATTAGCGACATTGTTCATACCAATATCATCATCCGCCGCATTTCGACTTTCGGTGTGTCCTTACCCTTCGTTCGCGATGATCTTCCTGAAGCAATCCATCATGCTGGTATAGTGATCCTGTCCTGGGATGGGCACCTTGCCTTGGATCTGCCTGCGATAACATTACTATCGCGCACCGCCCCACTCCTGAGAGCTCTTACACTCTTGTCTTGACCACGTCCAGCGGGTACATGACCAAGATCTCAGACACACCAGCTACCGCACCCGCGGCGAACTGGTATATGAAGGGCAAAGGCTTCTCGGTCGCCATGGCGAGAGTATGTAAGGTGGTCTCCGGGGAGGGTGGAGGTGGTACAGCTTCCGGTGGTGGTGATGATCGAGCGGGCTGCGTGCTCAATGCCAATGCTCGCAGATTGCAATGGTTGTGTAGTGCGAGAGCGCGTGAGTCGCGGGCCCGGTGTTTTGAGACCCTCGGACAGCCGTCCGGAGATTTGCCGTGCACACGGGCTAATGTGCTAAGAAACTCAATCTCCACAAGAGCGCAACACCCGACCCGACCCCTGCAAGGTCGAAACGGGATATATCATATATATACTTTATCATGTGGTTGCCACGGACTTTCCCTTCGCCTGCGCCATCACCTCACATTTCCTGTCCCTGCATGGGGTGAAGTGAGGATGACCTGCAGAAATGAGAGCTCCGACCCAGCCCAAAGCTGCCGAGGAATGTGCTTGGCTAGCTGCAGAGGCAAGCGACCACCACGCGTGCTCCATGTGACACTGCCCGGCAAGGCTGACCTTCACACTGCATCTACAGTATATCGAGCATCAGCATTCACTGGACGTGCGTGTCAGATAGATGCTTCATGTGTGATGCTTGAGTCCCGGCTCCTCATCTCGAGAAAAGCCTGAGCATGGGAGGATGATGCATCTTCGATGTTTAACAAGCGGCGTGCGCTGTTACTGTTACTGTTCGAATATCAACTGCTACCTACCAGAGAATCAAGGCAGCTACGCCAGCCTCCGCATCGCGCAAATGGAGCCTCAAACTCTCGTCGAAGCCGAGGGACCTCATGACAAAATTGTGGGGTAAGCATACTACAGAGAGGCTCGGTCAATCATGTCATCCTATATTGGCGAGGCACTAGTCAGGATATACATCGAACGATTTGCAGTCCCGTAGCCTGATCGTAGAGACAGGCTATAGCACAGATGCCGTTCCAATCGGTCCTGCCGGATGTGGAAGCACCGGAGTGCAACATACTCAGCTACCTATTTCCAACCACAAACACATCGAGCTCGATCAACGATGCAGCTGAAACCCGACCTCTGTGGGTCGATGCAAAGAACCCCGAAAAGTGTTTGACCGCCAAATCAGCTCTTCGACATGTGAGACGGCTTGCCGCTGGCTTCGACCAGTTGAGGATACCAAAAGGCAGTGTTGTGATGGTGGTGTCCACGAACCATATCTACGTACCAATTGCATACCTTGGTATCGCCGGATCTGGCAGGATATTTACCGCGGCCAATCCTACATATACCGCTGGCGAATTGGAGCATCAAATGAAGACGATTCGTGCTTTCCTGATTCTCGCTCATCCCGAAGCACTACCTAAAGTCACTGAAGCTACTTCGAGATCTGGGATATCCGCTGACAGGATCTATCAATTCGCTGATGAGGAACAGCAGCCACGAGGAGGTGTGAAAGACTGGCGATCTATGCTAGTTCCAGATGATGAGGGCGCCCGGTGGACCTGGGACGCTTTCCAAGGACAAGCTTCAAAAGATACTTTCGCTGTCATAAATTTCTCCTCGGGGACCACTGGTCTCCCAAAGGGTGTCTGTATCACGCACCATAACATCGTGGCCAATGCTTGTCAGGTCATCGCGGGCAGATTCGCCAATACAAGCCAGACAGTCGAGAAGCCGGACGAGGATCGATGGTTAGCCTTCCTTCCATGGTACCATGCATACGCTCAATTGTTCACGTTGGTCCTGACGTGTAAACTACGCCAAACCGTCTTCGCCATGTCACGGTTTGAGCTGGAGCCATACATCGAGTACATCCAGAAGCACAGAATCACGACTTTACAACTGGTGCCTCCAGTTCTTGTCATGCTCAGCAAGCGGCAAAGCCTGGAGGAGTGCGACCTTAGCAGCGTGAAGTATGTCATGAGCGCCGCGGCGCCTCTCAAGCGCGATCTCCAGAACGATATCAGTAAGAAGCTTGGCACCGTGATTGCGCAGAGCTGGGGCATGACGGAAACTACTTGCACCGGGAGTATGATTCTTGGAGAAAGTGATGATCGAACGGGGAGTGTGGGGTATCTACTCCCAAGCACGCAAGCGAAGCTAGTAGGGGAAGATGGTAAAGAGGTCCCTGCTGGTGAAGCTGGTGAGCTTCTGGTCCGGGGACCGCAAATGATGAAATGCTACTGGGAGAACGAAAGCGCTACTCAAGACACACTCACCAGCGATGGTTGGCTGAAGACGGGTGACGTCGCAGAACATAGAGAGGGCAAATGGTACATCGTAGATAGAAGGAAAGAACTGATCAAGGTTCGAGGATTCCAGGTCGCCCCGGCGGAACTCGAGGCACTTCTTCTGGAACATGAACAGGTGGCAGATGCTGCCGTGGTTGGCCTTCCAGTGAACGACGAGGAGCTTCCGAAGGCCTATATCGCGTTGCAGCCGAGTACGTCTCGGAGCAAGGATAAAGCTACAAAGGCCATAGAAGAATACATGAATGCGAAGGTGGCCAGGCATAAGCGCTTGACCGGGGGAATAACAATTGTCGACACCGTACCTCGCCTCTTGTCTGGTAAGATAGAAAGGAAGGTAGTCAAGCAGTGGGCCAATAAAGATGCCCAAATCTCGAAACCGAAGCTGTAGATAGTTTTCGTCGACACAACGTGCTACTAGGTCAGATAATGAATTAGTATAGGGGATGTGAAAGCATCAGACCCGGGTCCGCCACTTACGAGTCCTATGTGACCCATCATATTGCACGATCATTCTATCACCGGCGATTGCCACAACCTCCTTTGGACGACTTGCTGGACGGACCTATCGCACAAGTTCGGCTCTCTCATGATTGCAGCCAGAGCAAAAGCGACATTGCAGCAACTCCCGAAAGGTCGAAGCATCCTCGTGCGCATTGCGTCAAGTCAACGAAAACGCCGAATCGGCTCGAAAAGCTGCTCCAGTCAATCATTGGCAACGCGGCGTACCTCTAGAGCTAGCTGGGTTGTGCGATGGCCATGGAATTAGGGATATCCCACCGAACAGAGCTTCAGCTTTTGGAGGAGACAAGCACCTTGTAGCATAGAGATCTTGTCTGATCGCGCTTAGTGTCAAGCTTCATAGTCGACCACAGATGACCTTGAGCACATTTGTCACGCGATGCATGTTGCCCTCAAGCCCCAAAGGCATTATAGAACATGACGGCTACGTCGGGATTTCTTTCGGTCATGCCGCCATCCTTGACAACCAAACTCCTTCGTGGCGGTGGGGAACGAGATGTATGACGAGCGCGAGCAACTCAGACATGGACGTCGACCTCGAGCGAGCGCCGAGTGAAAGTTGAGGTAACAGGTACAATCAAAGCCATTTGTGAAAAGCTGTCGCAGGCAGGTCATGTCACGCAGATCTCGATACCTGTTATCACATATGACAGAGAGCCGTACTAGGCCACAAACTTCGGTTGATCTACTTTCTTGTCAAAGCTCGCATGCTCGTAAGACTGTGTCTCGTCATCTGTATCAACGCCATACACAAGGCTACCATTTCTGACTGCATCATCCTCGTCCAGCTCCATCCACACGTCGCTGCACGCTGGGGTTGGCCATGTCCGAAACAGCAAGTAGTAAACCACACCGGCGACCAAGAAGCCGCAGAAGAAGTTGAGTCTGTAGATATATGTGGCACCAGAAGGCACGGGCGTTCCAACTGCTCTAGCAAAGCCAACGACGTTGATGAGGATACCGGCAATATAAGCTGCATATGCCCGCCAAGTGACTCCGAAGTGAAAGTAGTATGGGCCGCTATTCAGTGCGCTGTAGAGATCGTGGGTCTGCAAACAGCCCTTCCGTACGCAGTAGTAGTCACAGCACATGACGCCGGCGATGCTGCTGAGGAAGACCGAGTATGCTGAAAGATATGTTGTAAAGCTGTCGCTGTCCTTGAGGAGATTCCATGGACACATGACCAGGCCTGCGACAGCACAGACATACGATCCTCAACGGATATTGATCCATCGGTGCAGTAAAGCAGTCATGTCGGTACCGGCTGAGATCGAATTCGCTGCAATGTTGGCCCCTAGCTGTGCAAGGGTGAAGGCAGTTCCAATAACGAATACTCCAAATCGGATTCCACCACTGACTCCTGGCTCCTCTTTTGCAGCAGCGTCAAAGGGGATCATATAGGCTCACCAAAGATCACGTTCGACAATGATGCCACGATGATCCCAATGAAGCTCGTGATGGCGAAGCCAACGGGAATGGTACGTAGTTGTGCCCATAGAGGATCCCGCGGCTTCCTGGCAAATCGAGCGGAGTCGCGAAGTTGGCGGTTGCAGACATGATTCCCTTGACAATGGCCCAGCCTAGTTCGCTGCCAGTGAGAGTGGAGCCTTGTTTTACTGCTGGTCGCAGATCATCCGCGCGGAGGATTGCCCAGATAAAGAAAGCTCTACCTGCGGTTGGAACAAAGTCAGCCTTGACTGTGACAAGATGCCGAATCTGGTGGACAAGGAACCACAGGAATGGCAAAGGATCCCGCCCAGAAGAGGAAGAAGCTGACAAAGTCGCGTGTATTGGTCCCTGAGGAAGCTGGTATAGAGTTATCGCTGCCATCTGTGCCGTAAGAGTCCCAGCTTGGCCAGATTGAGCGAATCATCAAGGTACATACACGTTCCGCCAATCCAGCCTTGTACTCCGCACCAGACCCAAGCCATGCCAGCGCAGTTTAGAACAGGCCAGAGACTACCCGAAATACTCAAGCTGGACCTTCCGATCACGGGAAAGGAGATGTGGTACTTAGCGCCGATTCGGGCAGTCAAGCACACGAAGCATGCCGCGATCGAGTATCCGATCCAGATGCAAAGCCAGCTCTGCCACCAGCTCAGGCCATTGAGGATATTCGAGCTACTGATTATCCGCTTAAAGCCACGACTGGAATTAGTATCTCCGTGTCTTAAATGCAAGGATTCTAATCGGGGCTTTACTCACATTGTTGATATTGAACGAGTCACTGACCCAAAACGCAACGAAGTTGCGTGATCCCCAGAGTCATATTTCCGGTTCGACAGGTTTCAGATCCTCGTTCGCGAGCATCAATTGCGCGTTCGTGAGGCCAGGCTCACTATCGACAGCGATCTTGTCCAGAAACTCGACCACCTTGGACTTTTTTTTGCTTTCTCCATCTTGATCAAAGTATGGCGACGAAGTCTCTTAAGTTGGTCCTGCGACCGCAAAGGCGTACGCTCCGGCGATGAAGCAAGAGTAGAAGGAGTGATTTGGTCAGTGTACGGCGGGAATGTAGGAGGTGTGCAGTGTGGTTCCTGTTGTGAGCCTTTGAACCTCATGAGCGGCAACTCGTTCGTTTTTTGACCAGAAGATCCAAGAGTCCACAACAATCTGGGCATTCATAGCTGGAGAGCAGAGTTTTCCTTTTCAACGCACCTATGACACATACTTTCATCTGATCATGCCGGTAGCGGATGCTGTAGCCATGCACATTGCCATCCTGTTGGTGAGAGATGGCAGATTGTGTTGCATCCTATCTTCAGGTCTCAAGCTTGGCATTCTGGAGATACGGGGAAGCTGACTCGATGAGATCGAGTAACAAAAGCCGCCCACGCTGCAGACGGCTGGTTGGCGTTACAGTGGATGCACAGCTCGTTGCTTTCAGATCTGATAAGGCAATGCAGAGGCGAGCGACTCGTCCAGTAGAGGTTCCGTAAAGAGCGTATCAAGTCCAAAATCAGCGGCGCTGTCTGTGAGTTGTAGATTCCAGTCCTCTGGCAAAACTGGCTGACCTGCTGCCAACGCAGTGCTCAAATTTGGTAGCAAGCTGTCTGTGTATAGCCGATACCACTCGAGCATTCTTTTAGATGCTCTCAGGATACGAGCTGCAGCAGAATCGCAGTCAGCGGCATTCACCCTCTCGCCCAATAAGACCAACTTCTGGGTATATTCTTCGACTTGCAGCAATGAAGAGTCGATGATCGAACTGAATGAGTTGCCGATCCCGGTGACCGCGATATAAAGCTTCGCGAGTATGAAATTAGCGTAGGCCGCTCGGCTGGTATACAAGAAGCCTGGTAAAGCCATGAGGCTGGTGATGTCCAGTGACACGTAGATGTCTATGATCGCTTGAACCGCGGTGACGAGCTCGTAGACTGCGGTGATATGGTCTTGATTGAGTACGGGTGATGGGATGTCGGCACATGAGAGGCTCTCGGCAACGAACTATGATCAGAAAGTGTTAGCCGTGATGTTCATCTGAACGCCATTGCGTATCGCACTGCTGGTCGTTCATCAAAACCGCCACTTGAGACGTTGATCGCTCTCAAGGACATGCATTGGAGCTATGAAGGTTGTGCAGCCTTTTGGCGTACTTACCGGTGCTGCAAAAGACTGCTTGTTTGTTGGCGTGTGTAGGACTGGCTCGTGCATGTACGCTGTTGCAACATGGTGCCAGAACAAAAGTGATTGATCAGTCCGCAATGCCTGCGGGATCAAAATGCGCCATTCGAGGATGTGGTGACGACAGCTCTGGTTCTTACGCTTCATGACCGGGTCAGACATGTCCACAGATGAAGAGAGGTTGTCGAGCTCCATTTCTTTGGCAACGGTTGCGCACAAGCGTTCCGCACGGAAGTATTGGCCTAGCCATCGATCACTGACTGGCGAGCTTGGGGCATATTCCAGGAAAAGCAGGCTCTCGTCATGGTGTTTCGTCCACTCGACAGTGCAAGGCCGTCGCATGAGGAGACTCATGACACTGGAAAGGAGATAGCACACGAGCCACTGCACGAGTGTCAATCGGTGTTAATCCCAATAATTTGCGAGGTCACGGCTCAATCTAAGTGGTGTGAAACTTACGGCTCTCAATGCATCGCCAGACTCAACCTCAGCGCACTTGACTGAGATCTCGACCGCAGGGGAGGTAAGTGGTTGGCCGCCAATACCAATGTCCACAGCCACGCTTTCTGCGAGTTGAATCAACTAACCGCGCGAAGACAAAGTGTCAATGCATGCTTGAACCAGAGTTACTTCGCATTGCCTACCTGGTAGACCGCCATGTGTCCATGATGTCTAGGTGCGCGGTACCATAGGCAAGCCACTTGTATGGCCTGGAGCAGCTCGAGGTTCTTCTCGACACCAGCGAAGACGCTGCTGGACAGATGGTTGAGAAGTTCTCTCCCAATGTCTTCTTGCTTGTCGAGAGAAAGTATGCCTGTACTACCGGCATACATAACAGCTTGTAGTAGAGTCGGCCTCTGCACTTTCAGTGATTCCAGCGAGGATCCACTAGGAAGCGGAACCAAAGGAAAGATCGAAACCACCTCAGTCAAGTATCGTTGCAGTACTAGCCGCTGTTCCTTCAGCGATATGGTCTGATCGATCTTAAAAGGGTCCGAGATGGCCTGATCTTTTCCATCCTCATCGCTGACTGGAATAAGACCCTCTCGACTTGAAGCCGAGGAGTTCTCAAAGCGACGCTTCTTCGTGACATTGCCACCCTGAGATGCGGGTGAAGCGGTAGCAGTGCTGAATCCATTTCCCGAACCACCTGGCTCCTGTAGGCCCTGAGCCTGCAGCAGTCGTGTCAGAGCCGCGACTTGAGCTTCGAGTTCAGCGACGCGATCTTTCTGGCGTCTGGGCGATGACAGTACGCATTCTTTGTTCAGACGAAGGCACCTCTCACAGGGCGGTTGAAGGCTCGTGTCCGAACCCAGAGCACACTTGATCTTGATCGAAGGCGAACATGTAAGCCGCTACAGATCGTAAATGTAGGGAATCTCCTCACCTTTATCGAAGCACATGCAACGCATGCTCGGCCTCTCTTTTGGGAAGCCATAGCCAAGAGCTCAAGGGCATGCTGTAGGCTAAACAGAAAATCAAAATGAATGCGTTGATGATGACAGCAAGATGAAATGAAGGAGCGAGCGGAGGCGCAGGCAGTGGCATGGCGGGACGTCGTTCAGTTCGCCGCCAATCAGAGAGCGGCATCAGTCCTCGACTATCACGAGTTGTCTCCCTTACTCTACAGTCTCCGTGGTGATTAAGCTGATCTTCACGCTACGATAGCATCGATCGTCTCGACTTTCGGATACACATAAGCCCCATCTGTCATCGCTGCCTCCGGCACGTACCACCTCAGAATGAACGCAAAGTCCGCCGCTGCTGGTAACCAGTTGCCAGTCCAATTGCTGGGCGGCACTTGCTCTGCAGGCTGTACGAGGACCTGGAAAGGGCCATCTTGAGTTGTGCTCGCCCCAGGACCGTAGATCTTGTCCTTGCTGTTCTGGTAGGTGAGGTTCAATGAACGATCCCCAATCTCAAACCGGAACAGGTCGTTCGGAATGAGGTATTGGTCGGAACCATACACAGAATACGACCAAAAGCCGTACTGCGAGTCAACCTTCGGCTTGCCGCTGAACGATAGCAGGATCGAAGTATTTGGCTCCAAGCTGAAGGTTCCTGTGAAGCCCAGCACGCGGTATCCCGGATACAGGACTTGTACTGTTCGCTGCTGCTGATATCCAGCGATCGCAATATAGGCACGTATTGCATAATTAAGACCGTAATTTCCTTGTATCTCAGGACGCTGAAGAACCCAGTCATCACTTTCGCGCCGTAAGTTTCCCGGTTCGACTGTGGCCTGAGTAATAGAGCTATTCGCGATCACGCCGGCGAGTGTGAGGTTCAATCCTTGCGGTGGGTTGTAAGCACCATTGTAAATGCCAGCGAGCGCCAATGCTGACGAGACCCGGTCACGCTCAGTGTAGTTGGATGGCTGATTATACGGCACGAGCTTGGCAGCGAGCTTCAGCTGTTTGTCCAGCGAATCGATCCCTAAGAACGTCCCGTTCGGGGCCAAAGACGTCAAAGGCGGCGCGTACTCACCGGCACTGCTGTCGGACACAAATTCATTAGCTAGCTGTGGCCCACAAGGCGTCAATACATACCTGCGAGTGACATTTACAAGGCTTGAAGCATTTTGATAGCCACGGACCTCTTCCAGCTCTTCTGTAGTGTTCTGCTTGATCAAGATGCGAATGAGCATCGTCGCATACGTCGTAGGAACATTGATCACGCCCTCATAGCGAGATATGTTCATGTTAGGACTTCCGAGCACTGACTGAGCCTGTCTAGTGCTCTGATATCCAGCTACAGCGTCCACATCCTGTGATCGTCTGATTAGATATTTGCCAGCAGTGTTGTTGTTGACTGCACCGATCTCAGCCACGACGCCGCCGAAGAAATCGTATACTGGGAAGACGTAGTATCTGTTAGTGATGTTCGGCACGGTGAGCTCCACGTCCTGCTCCGATAGATCCAGCACGGCGCGGGAGTAGACGGTATCAATGTTTGGCTTGATCACTCCAGGATCACCGGGAGAAGCAAGGTTACGCTGATGAAAGATGGAGTTGACAGAATAGTTTCTAAGAACGTTGCCGGCCCAGTTCGCGAAGATGAAGGCCGGGTAAGTGTAGATGAGCGACCAAGCCGTGGCATCGAGTGATCCTTGGGGAAAGTCAGCAACACTGATATTGTATGGTGACTGAGCTGCCGCTATGGTCAGAACGTTGAACGAGAAAAGCGTGAGCTTCATGGCAGTAGTTTCAGTGAATCTTGTTGCCGGTAGATCTGGAGCCTAAAGAGCAGGCTGCACATTTGTAGGGTCCTATTTCCATTAGATCCAGAGGGAGATCGCTGAGAGCGATGATGGTGAAGTGCAGCATAGTCGATGTCGCCATCACGAAGCTTTTAGCTGCCATGCCGTGCAGTGCGGGATTCCCAATGGCAATAATCTAGTCCGTCATGTAGGCGGTCCGGCACCAATGACGCCATGGCCGTATAGCTGTCGATTGATGCTCCGTACCTGCAGCACACGTTTTCGACCATCTGCAATGCACCAACCACACTTTCACTGACCGCCTAGTTATCAGTACATTTTGGCACTCTATTGAAATGCTACACGCCATAACGCGCGTACGCGCTTAGTCAACTCTGAGTACTCTTGGTCCTCGTCTCTTGCCAGCCTTCTTCCTCTTGTTTCCCTTCTCAAACGCTGTGGCCTCCTGGTGTGAACGGCCGAGATTGTCGTGGTCCTTGACCTTGTAGATTCTGATGATCCAGTTTTCACTGGTAAAGGCTTCCTCGAGCGTGGAAAGCTCGGGACCTTGCGCCGGCAGCTTCGAGCCACGAACGCGATCGGTTGCTTGACCAGCTGGGAACAGCGAGTTGTAGTTGTAGTAGCTCATCTTGTACATGAGCGAGTTCTTCATGGTCGGCGTGGCTTCCTCATCGACGCGGTACTCTCCGCGTGCCGTGAAGAAGTCCCGCTCCTTGACCTCGTCCGGCCAGATACCTTCTGCAATTCTGACCATCCACAGGAACTTGTTGATATCGTCACCGGAGTAGCCGAGGAGACCACCGAAGACGACTAGGACGTAGTCTACCTCATGCTGCTTCATAATAGGGTAGGACACTTCTTCGCGGCTGGACATTGCTTTGCCAACAGTTGCAATGTGGGTGTTGTTCCAGGTGTTGTTATCCACCAGTGTTGNNNCCGATCTGGTAGCCGTAGTCCCACCAGCTCATGATCTTAGCGGTCGGCTCAGTGTTCTGGCGGAGCCAGTAGTATGCCTCGCGGTAGTCGTCGATAATGTGCTGGCTGCCGTCGGGCATCCTCGAAGCAAGCACGACGGACGGAGACGAGTAAGCGTTCGAGGTGACCCATGTGCAATGGAGCACAAAAAGAAGCAAGTAGGTCGTGACAGCTCCGGTCATGAGCGACTTGGATAAGTAGCTGTAAATACCAACCACCGGCCCCTTGGTAGAGCGCAAAGACTCCGGTAGGGCGGCTTGGATCTTGTCCTTGACATCCGCCGAGCCATTGACACTGCCATTCGTTTTCTTTGCGTCAGTGGAGGGCTCTGCTGGCTGTGCAGCAGTAGTGAAGGTATCGAGGATCTGGCTCAATGCGATGGCTGCTGCAACACACACAATCGGAGTTAGCGTAAGCATAAGACGAACCATGACTCCTGCGAAGTAGCTGGCCAGGACAGCGTAAATGACAACGAAGACCTGCTCGTCCTTCAGGTTGCGGAAGCACATGTAGACACCAGCTGGGAACAGCCAGATCAACATGTTCAGATCGAAGAAGAACGCCGGCCATGCAGTGGGCTGATGTTCGGAGACAGATGCGATAATGGGGATGTGAATCTTGGCGTATCCAGTGTCCCAAAGAGAGTAGAAGCGACCGCTCCAGGGTGCGATGGTTCCGGTGACCGTGAGCAATACGAGACCTCCGAATGCCACTCCGAAAACGATGATGATACCCGCCCAAAGAAGAGTCTGGAACTGCTTCGACTGGAGGCGGTTCTTCATGAAATCTGCGAAGCCTACAAGCTGGACGAGGCCGAAGACGCCTGATAGTTGTCAGCATCAATGAGAAAACATGGCATGTGTCGCTGAACTTACCCAGTGCAGACATGTGGTCACTACTCTTGATTGGCAAGAAGCCGACGAAGGGAACCTGCATGCTAGCCAACGTGCCTAGTGCGTACCAAGTGGTATAGCTGACGTAGAGGCGGGGGCTGTAGCGTCCCATGCAGATCAAGACAAAGACGTGCAGTGGCAGCAAGTTTGTGATGAAGACGTATCCACCCCAAGCGCTGACCATGTAGCCATAGAAGAGCGCGCACAGTCCGCCCCACATGATGCTGCCCAGCTTGACAGCCTTAATCCAGAGGTAGAATGTAAATACTAGCAAGAAGATTGCAATGGCCTCATTGTCGTATGATCCAGCAACACTTCTGCTGATGTACCCTGGCGCGATTCCCATAAAGATGGCTCCAAGCAGACCTGCTGATGGACTGTCACTCATCTCGGAGGTCAAAAGGTAGGTTGCGAACGCTGTCAGGCCGGAGAAGGCCGGTGCGAGGAGGACGCAGATATTGCGAATATCGACAGGGAGCGTCAAGAATCGGAGGAGTTTGTAGATCACGCCTGATGTGACCATGAGGCCTGGGTAGAGGGTGCCACCAGTGACACGCCCCAGGGGATGCCATGTTCCTACAAGCCGTGCTGTCAGCCTCCCATAATAGATCTAGCATGATGTAGGTGCTTGTCTCTTACTGTCGTCGAACCAATCCCAAAATTTATAGAAGCCATGTGACACTAGGTACTTTGTCGCTCGGAAGTTGAACCACGGGTCGACTGTTGCAGATATCAGCATCCATTCCTTCGCCTCCCCAAGCTCATTGTCTGTGGTTGCGACTGACACTCGTGGATAATGCTCTCGAAGCGAATGACGGAGAATAGTCTGGCGGAGACAGCTGCAGCGGCAATGGTGCAGAGGATGATGAGCCGCAGGAGGCCTCTGGTGTTGCGGCCAGTCTCGCCCTTGAAGAAGAAGTCGGCGCCGGGAAGCGGATTGTCGACTGCCATTGTCGATTGGGCGGTGGTGGAGGCGGCAGGGTGGAGGTGGAGTTCAGCCTCTGGACATCAGAAGGAGGTTCATGTGTTCATGCGATTGATGAAGCTACTTTACAGCACAGCTGTCTCTTGGCGCAGGTCAACCCTGGAGGCCCACGCGTTCCGCTGAACCCCCGAGCCCGACATTCCTCGATCCTCTCCTCCTGTTAGTCCTCCACAACCACATCACCCTCGAAGCCCAAGCTGTGCATACACTGTCGCAGTATCAATATGACATCGTACTCACCCACATGACATTGCCCATAGTGGCACATGGATCTGGCAGCGCGCGAGGACAGCCACAACCACTACCCGCACATCATCGTTCAATATATCAACGTCATCCAGGGTAATGTAGTCCAGAAGTACTCACAATCGCGTGCAGGTACTGTCGTATGACCATCGAATTTATACTTGTTGCATCAACATGATTCGCCTTTTTGCCAGACCCGCTAGGTTCGCCGCCGGCTCAAAAGCTGCTCAATGGCACATAAGTAGGCCAGCTTTCGCACCTATGCAGAGGCTGTACTCTGTCGAAGGCACGCATTGACTACACATCACGCCTCAACATGTCTTCTAACCAGAGCGGGTCAGGTCGCGCCGACAACGAGGAGCTCAAGGCCTCGGGTCTCTTCGACGTCAGCCATGTCACTGCATTGGTCACAGGTAGGTTGTGTCGCAGGACAAGTCGAGACGGGGGCTGATGTATTCTCATCAGGTGGCGGCACGGGCATTGGGTTAATGATTACTCAAGCACTCGTCAGCAACGGCGCTAAGGTCTACATCACCGGTCGAAGAGAAGAGGCGTTGCAAAAAACGGTCGAGAAGTACAATCAAGGTTCAGGCAGCCTTCAATACATCGTTGCCGACGTGGCCAGCAAGGACGAAGCCATTCGACTTGCCAAAGAGCTAGAGCAGAAGGAGTCAAACGGCATTCAGCTTCTGGTAAACAACGCCGGCATTGCAAGAGATGACAACACTAAGTTCTCGAGTGCGGGTCAGCCTGAGATGACCGACTCTAACGCCATCTCGGAGCACTTCCTAAAGACGGAGGAGCAACAGTTCATGGACACTTTCCACACCAATGTCATGGGTCAATATTTCATGTCCATGGCGTTTCTGCCACTCCTCGCGAAAGGAACAAGCAACACTCCAGGCTACTCATCTTCAGTTGTCAACGTCAGCTCTATCTCCGGCGCCATGAAAGGCAGCAGCATGGGTCAATTCGCATACGCAAGCAGCAAGGCGGCTTCCACACATCTATCCCGGATGCTTGCCACGACCTTCAGCCAGGTCAAAGTCCGAGTCAACGTCATTGCTCCCGGCGTCTTCCCCAGCGAGATGACCACGGGATCCAGCGGAGGGGACAACAAGTCGGAGATGGATATGAGAAGCCAGAACCCTGCCGGAAGGAAGGGCTATGACAGTGACATGGCAGCAACGATCCTGTTTCTGGCTGGCAAGGGAGGCGTGTGGTACAACGAACAGATACTCTATCCTGACGGCGGGAACACGTTAATAGCGCCTGCGGTCAAGTAGTTCACCCATATGGTATGGACAAGGACAGTACTATATCAAACCATTGTGCTGCGTGATGCTATTCCTCCGAAGGTAGGATCCCGATTCTGCACGTCATGCTACGACCAGCGTGCAGATCACATGTCGCAATGCCACGTTGTTGCTCATGAGCAACGAGACGTGTAATCAAACGTCTCAAATGTCGCGGAGAGTGGCCTGCATTGAGTGGTGTCAAGAGCCCTAGATCGAAACATAACCTGGACCCGAGACAGTCCGCGGTCCTCCGGATCTGGGGAGAGTTGGGCTTCGATCGGTCTTCCAGAAGGTCGCAGCCGAGCGCACTGAAACTCTGCCTGCAGGTATTCATCAATGTGTAAAGTGGCATTACTAGGGATGTGCTGCGTATTGCAACCGTTCTGCTCTGCTGATGCATAAAAATCATTACCATAACCATGCTCGAGCCCTGTCATACCTCCTACAGTGTACAAGCACCACACACGAGTTGGAGCTTACCGAGGATCGGGTAAAACATCAGTGGTCACTGGTCAGTGGACTTCAGTGAGCATCATCCGCACCGAGCATCTTGCAAGCTTCTCCATCTTTTGTGCTGACAGGGCTCGCCTGGAGAACGACTCTGTTGGTGCATGGATGGGCATGGCCCAAGGCTTGTTGTAACTACTGTTGTACTACTCTTGTTACACCGCGGGCCACGTTCTGACCCTGCTACTCCCCCATCGCACTGGCCTCCTGTGCCCGCCGTCTTGTTGCACGCGTCCGATCCCGTCAATGCCCGTCGATCTTCTCAGGTGCCTTAAGCAGTCCATATTGCACGGCAGCCCACCTCTTGCAGCAAGCTTCCATCTCCGCTCAGCCGCCTGCAGCAGTATCGATCCACGCACGCCACGGCCGACTCTCCTTGTGCCGCCGACGACCATCGATCGGGAGGCTCCAGTTGATACGACGTCGGACTTGCTTGCCCCAGCGGGACCCGCGCTCGACACTGCCATCCAAGGCCTCTCGGGAGCTTGCTCGATCAAGGTCTGAGATCGCTGCATATCCGATGTGGGACACGACGGAACAGCCTGAATACGTCCTCCACCCAGATCTGGAGTAACATCGTTGCGACAGCGGAGTGCTATGCTTTGTGAGGAGGAAAGAGCAGGACTTGGGAAGAGTAGCATCGGACATTCTGCCCAAATTTCTTGCCACAAGCAACATGGGACCAACGTCTGTGTATGCTAGCAGCCAGACGGGCAGTGACTATAGCTTCGACACACCCCAGAGTCTTCCACATGGCAATGGAGCTCAAACCGCTGCCAGCTATCGCCCGACGCCAAGTGGTCTGCCGAGTTCTGTGCAAGACTTCGCTGCTTTCACTGGCATAGTGCCGTCTCCCCCAATACAAGGCCTGTCAGACGGACAGTCGCCCGTCACTGCACACCATCATCGCCTCAGTGTCAGTAGCAACGATCCATTTGGTGGCTTGGTCAGGCATAATAGCTTGGTGGGGTCTGACACCATGAGTCCCACGGGTAGACCCAACACAGTTGGTGAGAACCTGGGCGACAGTGGTGATGGAACGCAGCAAGCCAGGGCAGAGGCTGGTAAGCTTGAGGAAGAGAGTGGTGTTCCGCCAGCCTGGAGCGAACTCAAGACGAAAGCTGGCAAAGAACGCAAGCGTCTGCCACTCGCCTGTATTGCATGCCGGCGCAAAAAGATACGCTGCTCTGGTGAGAAGCCAGCGTGTAAGCATTGTCTCCGATCACGAATCCCTTGCGTTTACAAGGTCACGACTCGCAAGGCAGCGCCCCGAACAGACTATATGGCTATGCTGGATAAGCGATTGAAGCGAATGGAAGACCGGGTGATCAAGGTCATACCTAGGGACGAGCAAAGCGTCATCAGCAGCACTGGACGTGCCGTAGTCAAGCCTCCGCTACCACCGCCACCTCCGAAAGCCGGCGCTTCCAAGAAACGTGCGGCTGAAGAAGCGTTTGGCGACGAACTTGACGAATGGGCTTCTGGAAGGAAGGAACCTGTCGCAAAAAAGAAGCCCGATGCTCCAGAGTCAGCCGAGAAGGAACCACTGGTCACCAAGGAGTTCGAAGAGCAGAATCTGTTGCTCGAGGGCGCTGACAAACTGCCGGGGAAAGATATTCAGGAGCATCTGGCCGAAGTATTCTTTGATTATGTCTATGGGCAGAGCTACCATCTATTACACAAGCCAAGCTTCATGCGCAAGCTTGCTCAAGGCACAGTGCCGCCAGTGCTGATGCTAGCGGTTTGCGCTATCTCAGCACGCTTCTCCAATCATCCCGCGGTGCGGACGGAACCAGCTTTTTTGCGGGGAGAGACATGGGCGAGTGCGGCTCGCGATATTGCATTACGAAGGTATGATACACCGAATATCACCATTCTGATATGCTACCTCATTCTTGGTCTGCACGAGTTCGGAACATGTCAAGGTGGGCGAAGCTGGATGTTTGGAGGAATGGCACAGAGAATGGCATACGCGCTGCAGCTTCACAAAGATCTTGATCACGACCCGAAGGAGCGCACACAAGAGAAGCATGAACTCACATTCACTGATCGAGAGATCCGCCGGAGGACGATGTGGTCGTGCTTCCTCATGGATCGCTTCAATTCGAGTGGTACGGACAGACCCATTTTTGTTGGTGAGCAGTACATACGAGCTCAACTACCCATCAAAGAGAGCTTCTACCAACTGGAGATCACCGGGCCGACTGAAGATTTGGATGGTAATGTCCCAAACCCGGTTCAGGCAGGCACGGGGCAGATGTCAGACGCAAAAGACAATATGGGCGTGGCAGCGTACCTAGTCCGCTTGGTCTCTATCTACGGCAAACTCATCGCCTATCTCAACATGGGTGGCAAGGAGCAAGACGAGCACCCCATGTGGGCCGAGGAGTCCAGCTTCCAAGGCCTAAAACGAGCCATCTCAGAGTGGAAGGAAGCACTACCATCGTCGCTGCATTGGTCACCCGAAAATCTGCAGAATCATGCTTCTGAGAAGACTGCAAATCAATTCATCTTCTTGCACATTGTGTACAACCAGATTGTGCTCTTTATGCACCGCTTTGCGTTACCCATGCCAGGATGTCGACCAGTTCTACCAAAGGATATGCCAAAGGACTTCATGACCGAGGCCGCCAAGACTGCCTTAGAGGCTGCCACCCAGGTATCTGCTTTGATACACGAGGCGGGCGACTATCTGGTAGTGGCACCTTTTGCAGGTTATTCAGCATTCTTTAGCAGCACCGTGCACATCCACGGTGCATTCTCCAAGAATGCTGCTTTGGAAGCTTCGAGTAAGCAGAATCTGGCATGGAACGTCAAGTACCTGACCAAGATGAAGAAGTACTGGGGCATGTTTCATTTCGTGACTGAGAATTTGCGAGATCTGTACCGTCGTCACGCGGATGCCGCTCGCTCAGGCGGCAAGACAGGTAAAGAAGGCGAGCAAGCCATCTTTCAGTATGGCGACTGGTTTGATCGATACCCGCACGGCGTCAGCGGGACAGACTATGAAGAGCCGAGCGCCGAAGTGAAGAAGGAGCCAGGCTCTGATGCAGTATTAGGCCAGAAGAGCGACCTGCAAACCGTGGAGGAATTCTTCTCAAAGCTTAGTCCGCCCAGCAGAACCCAAGCGCAACAACCGGCTCCCACGAGGAAATCAGCAAAGAAGCGACATTCTACCTCTGCGGGAAGCAAGACCGCTCAGCCTGTGACCAGCCAACCACAGCAGCCAGACTCACAGAGCGGCCAAGTCGTGCAGCAGCCGGCACAGCAGCAGCAGATTAACCACGATCTCGCAGCTACCCAAGCCTTTCAAGGCAACATGAACGACTTCACCCAGCAGTCCACCGCCTTCCCACCAGGTTTCCATCAACCACACAACCCGCTGCTCATGACGCCGCCGCAGCAATTCATGTCGCAGCTAGACAGGCAAATGGTTCTCAACTCGTATGCCAACTCGAATCAAAACATGCCCAACATGAACGGCTCCATATTGGACAGCGCTGAGAACAACCTTGATAACTTCGACTGGAACGCATTCGCAAATACCACCAACCAAACCAATAACAATGGCTTTTGGGGTGACCCATCGACAGCATGGTTCATGCCTTTCAACATGGATCCTCCGACTGTGAGTGACGATAATAATCTTTTCACTGGCAATTTCGACTGGTCGAACAATTTTGCTGGATTTGGAGATATGGTGGGCATGCCGCCTACCGGTCTGACGCCGCGTCCAACGAGTGATGTCGACGCTGTTCAGGACGTTGGTATGGATGGCATGGACCATATGCAATGATTTGAATGATGAGATGCAGGATGAAAGTTGGCTGGATGTATAGAGCCTTGTATAGTGCATCTTCTTTTGGTTCCGACCTGTAGATATAGCTCGAGGAACGACCCCGATCGATCATGTCGCTATTGCTGAGGTCTCTGACGTGTCCAGGAAGCGCAGTCTGTCCAGAGGCTCGGCGGTCCATACCATCTCAGCCGTTCCGGACAATTTTCTTTCCTCTTCCTCAGTTCTGCCTCGGCTTCACGATCCCATCATGCACAATGTAGTATACGACCGTACTATCATCTTCCAACGTCGCAAGTAAAAGTCTCTTCGGCAAGTTGCTTCTCCGCTTACTGTCCTTCTTCCCAGGTTGCTCTTCTCTTGACTCTGACTCTGAAGGTGAAGGGAACAACAACTCACCTTTCCCCTCCTCAGGCTCTACCCCGATCGCATCAAACGTCTCTCCAAACCTCCGGAGCGTCCACTTCTCGCGCAGATGGCTGGGAAGCACCCACTCGCGCTGTGGTGCAAGCTCGGGCATGCCGGTCTTGCCGTGGTCTTTTTGGGTTTGGAGGAGCTCGATCTGCTCGTCGGGGTGGACGTAGAGGCGTCGAGGGGGTGTGCCGGAGAGGAGAGGGCGTGGGAGAGCGTCTGAGGTATGGACGGCGTGGGTGTGGAGGCGCACGTCTGTCCATAGATGTTGGTAGCGGAGATTGTGCGCGATTTGCAATGCGAGGTGGTGCAGGGTGGCGGAGTGGGCTGAGTCTGGGGGTGCAGGGCGCGCGTGTAGCAGCTTCTGCAGCGCCGCGGCTGGCGATGGTTCTTGCACTGTCATGTTTGCTGCTCGATGAAGAGTGGAAAGGTTGACTTCGGAGTTATGAAGGTTCGCGACTCACTTCGGCAGATCCGCCGAGCGCGGCCGGCTTGAGTCCGAACATTGACGCTCCACGCCTCTTCATGCTGGTTCTATGCTACAGAAACCTTATAGCACTTCATCTACCACGTCAAACGAATCTGGCCCATTTCTTTCTGCTCCACCAGAGTCCTTCGGAGTGCGCCGTTTGCGATTGTCCAACACATCGTCCGAATCATCCTCGTTGACCCATGGCTCCGTCCACGGATGGCTATTCACCATGAGCGATGGCGCGCGTGGAGCGGGTGGTGTCAGAGCAGCCTGCAGACGACCCAAAGCTAACGGCACTGTGTCGTAGGAGCGTCGTCGGCGGACCTTCTCGTATTCGCGAAAGAGGGCTACCTCGATCAGGCATCGCACTTTCAATGCGCATAGTGAAGGCCATACGGATCGTTCGCCTCGCATGATCCAGAAATCAACCTCATCTTTGGTTGGGTTCTTGAGGAGCCGACTCCAGTCTCTGAGACGCACCTCTGGTACTACTGTGAGCGAATCGCCTTTGACCGTCTCGTCGCTCAATATTCGCCGCAGGCTATCTGGAAGCACGCCGATAATATCTGCAAGTAGCATAATGTGCTTGATCCCTTCCGAAGCATCGAACGATAGGAAGTTGCTTGGTCCTTGCGAGGATGCTTTCAACCATGACCTCTGTTGTCGAATGTACGGCAATGATGGCTTCACAAATGGGGCAATGTATGGCCTAGCCTGCGAAATGATAAAGTGGTCGATATTGAACTGCTGCTTCAGCCTCGTGAGCGGTGTCTTCTGATCATTGGCAGAGGGAGGCCGGCGCGTCTTACCCAACTCCGCGTTATGTGAGCAGACGTTCAAAGTTCTGACAACTCCATTGCCATCTTTGAACATGAGTTTGATGGGCGACTCCCTGCTTCGAGCCATGTTGGTAACGTGCGACGCTAAAGCAGCTGATCGAACAAGATAGTTCGGAGCTGTCAAGTAATTCATCAGGTTTGGAATCTCTTCGCTGGGCGACGAAATGATAATGTTGAGAACACACCCTGTTCTTCGATATGCTTCCTCGAAAGTCAAGTCGCCGACATTTGCTTTCACACATTTGGAGAGAACCTCTGGATCCAGTAAGAAGCCTTGTTCGATGAGTCGCCACGCCCGACGCTCGAGAGTATGGTACCAGTTGTGGAACTTGGTTGTCGGCGGGGGCGTCTCACGGATCTCTAGCTTCTCGTCCGTTTCCTCTTGAGCCTTCATAGAGGAACTGGCAAAGGCACTCAGATCGATGCCATCTCCAGACAGAAAGGCTGGCAGTTCTTCCAAAGTATGAATACCAATCAACGAGGCCATCAACGCGCCAGTGGCTGTGCCGACAATGACTCGAGGCAGAACGTTGTGTTCTAGCAAGGCCTTTACCACTCCAAGATGACACAGTCCAAATATGGACCCACCTTGAAGCAGCAAGGCCGTGCTTCCGAAGGTCCTGTTCGATTCGTGCAGCACATCGAGCTTCTCTTGGGCGGTCAGCCGACCCTCGCCGGTGTGTAAAGCTGTAGGTGATTCGGCAATGTATCTGATTGCCTTCACACTTTCTTCAACATAAGCCTCGATGCTTTCCTTAGTCCCGGCATATGTTTTTGCATACAAGGCGAACTTGGTGATGTTGAAGAGATTTCGCAACAGCCCGTGCCGAAGGTAATTGGCCACAGCGATAGGTTTCTCTTCGCAACGCAAGCGATGAAGCTGCTTCCGTCTTTCGTCCAAATGTCGATAATCGTACAGGTCGTCTATCGGATTGACGCGCCAATTGTAGCTCTCTGGCCGTCTGTCGAGCGCAACTGCGGCGTCCCACCACTCGCCATAGTTGGAGGCGTTCAGCAAGCTATCGATGAGTTGATCTTCTTCGGACTTCGAAAAAACGAAGGTATAGGACCGCTGCTTGATATGTTAGAAGCGGGTTTCCCCCAAATCTTGTCCTGCGACCTACCTCGATCCAAGTGTACACGATATCGGTCACAGCGAATAAGATGGACAGAAGTCCATGTCTCCGCACATCCGCTTGAGCCATCGATCCTTGTGGCAGATGCCTTTTCAATAGGCTTGCATGTCCTGTCGTTACGTTTGACACTTTGACTCGAGGCAAGGTTGCGATTCTGTCGACGAAAAGATCTGTTCGGTCCACGCGACTCCGGCTTTCACATGCAGACCTGCTGGCGTCCGCGTGCTCCTACTACACCTTCCACCCCGGCAAGCTCTAAGACATTGACTGCCAACGTCGTGCATCACCGAATCGACAGCGTGGAAGTGGTCAGAAGCAGGCGCTCATGTTCCATCGCGGATGCCGAGTCCAATACGAAAATTGAGGTAAATGTGCAAGACCATGTTGTTGATGATGAAGTGCTTGGTGACAGACCTCGGCACACCGCTTGGCGCTCCAGGGCAGGTAAGCTGCGGGTTTCTGCTAAGAGAGTCTATTAGACAACGACAACATCACGCGAGTAGTGACAATGCTTGATCTGTACTCTGGCTTTGCGATCTTCTGCTGTCTATGGGGGGCGACGTCTGGTCAGCATGTCTTTCAAAAAGGCGATGCGTACGCTACCACGGGCCACCAGAAGGACTGGCTTCCCCGCGAGACCCGTGATTACTGGATGAGAAAAGCTATTGAGACATTGGCATCACCTTGTGCGTTTGCGGCATTTGGCAGTGTCATAGTAAATCACACCCGAGACAACGACTTAGGCGATCTGATCTGTAGCGGTGCAAATGCCATAACCACAGGAAATCCCAGTTTGCACGGCGAAATCGCAGCCATCAACAACTGCTCGGCCGTCCTCACCGAGCCTAGTGGGCGATGGGGTCTAACCGGAGCAGAAGTATCCAATGCGTTCAGCAAGTTTACCCTCTATACAACTGCGGAGCCGTGCCCAATGTGTGCTGCAGCTATCCGCTGGGCTGGCTTTCGTGAATGTGTATTCGGGACGAGCATACCAACTTTGATCGACCAAGGCTGGTCACAGATCCAATTGAGAGCACACGAAGTCTTTGAGCGCAGTCAGGCACTAGGCGGAAGCACCACGCTTTTCGAAAGTGATTTGAACGAGACACATGCCCTCTTCGCGTGGCAATTCGATCCGGATCATGCTTGCCCGGATGGTTGCGAGAGACCACACAATTCTGCTGATACGTGCCGAGAGTCCAATGGAATGAGCAACACTCGAAGCGAGCTGTGATCTCGATGCTGTCTGACAACCACGGCAGATCTGGGGACTGATAGCCATAAGGACTTGCTAGCACACCGTGCTCACGATATAGGCCCATCAAGCCACACTCAACTTTGGCGTGCCAAAGTACATGGGCGTGACCGAGCCGTTGCTAAAGAGGACTTCTTGGGCCGTTCCAGCCAAGCAAAGGCCCCGGAAACTCGATCAGTCTCGCCCGGCACCGCCACTTCGACTAGTTCCTTGACGACGAAGCCATTCTTCTCGTACAGTCGCTTGCCGTAGACACTTGATCGCAAGACCAGATGTTAGCTCGCTGAGCAGCAGGCAGTATTCTTGCAGCAACAGGCTTGATGACATGAGAACATCCAGCTATATGTATCAAGACGTACCTGCTCTCCACAACAGTATCCAGACCCAAGGCGTCTGCCTGGTCAATTCCCCATTGGACCAGAGCCTGCCCAACACCTTTCTCCTGGGAACCTGGGTCCATAGTCAAGAGGTCCAAAGATACTAGATTACCATCGGTGCGTTTCAAGGCCCTGTTCCGCTATGGGACAGAAGAGTGTTAGCTACGGGTTAAGAACCCGGTAGACTAAACGTTACAGTATCGCAGTACCGAGGTATCTACATCCGGCAATCGATATTCGATATTCGATATTCGAGATAATAGCTACTTCTATTAAGTATGTACTTACTTCTAATAAGTACTAGCTATTTCTGATAAGAGTATGTAGCTACTATCTCGAATATTAAATATCAAGTATCGAATATCGAATGTCGAATGTCGAATATCGATTGCCGAATGTGGATACCTTGGTACTGCGATACTGTAACGTTCAGGCTTCCGCCGATAACAGCGCGGCAATGTCGCAGCACACGGCGCTGAAAAGAGGGGGCATGCTATCTGCAGGCCCATGCCCCCACCTTTCACTTCCTACCTTGGCAAGGAATACAGGTACCATATCTTGATAGTGCTTTTAGTCTGCTGCTGTTGGCCAATACCTCGCGTCAGACGTTGTCGGTTCTGGTAAGGCGTTTTGGAATATCAGCCATTTTGCCGTGCCCGCAATCTCGTTCGTAACATTGTCGACGGCCTTGAAAAAGGTGAGGTGAGGGTCGGCGTTTTTGATGTCACGTAGTCGTTCTGCTCCGTGCTTGCGTCCTTCTCCAGTCCTGTGAGATGGGTACATAGCATTGCAAACAGGCTCGTTAGGCTGGATAGTAAGTGATGTGATCTCGAAGCGCTTGTCCATGTCGGCATCGTCGGCTGGAGAGACTGTGACTCCCATATTGACTGGACAACGGCCGCGTGTTGTGAGCGCTATTGAGTTTGTATTGGATTTTATCCGAACCTTCACTTTGTTGTGGGTTACACCATTGGCATCGCTTCGTGTTTTAGATCAGCCAAAGTGCAGTACATGTATGCCTTCCTCGCTCTAAACTGGACATGACATCTGTTGACGCAGCCTCGAAGTCAGAGTCCAGTGATCTGTCCAAATGGCATGCCTCCCGCCGCAGCAATGAGCTCCATCACGCATGATGATTGAAGCTGTCACGGCTTTCGGAACAGAACACTTAGCGGCCAGCGCTTGTACGTCGAGGTGAGCTGGTATTGCAGTTCTGACCAGATACAGCAGCAATCATTGAAATGTGGTATCCTAGAGCCACTGATGTGGAGCAAGATATCTCTGCAACCGGAAGTTTGTCACTGGTCTGGTCGGTCGCAGCGTTCGCTTTCTCCTTAGTAGGGCGCGTCCCGATCTGGTGGGGAAAGCGAGCTCATACATGTACTCGACATCGCCCAAGCTAGGAAGCTCTCGATGACGAGCATGCGACCACGTTGCAACAGGTAACGGTCGAAGATGAGACGCGTTATGCTTCGTCTCAGCGGTCTTTCATCGCCATCGACGCTTCGGAATTCCATCGCTCTCCAACCTCAAGCCATTGGATCCGCGATCCTCGCACGACAATACACCACTACCATGGGATCCGTCGGAGAACAGGAACGCACATATCCATTAAAGAGGCCTAAAGGCCATAAGCCACCTGTACCACGGTGGAGTTTGCAGTTCCCCGAGTCGATCAAACAGGTCTACACACTGTACATTGGCGCGCAATCCCGTCATGGCAACGAAGAGGCACGGTCTCAAGCAGAAGCAGTGATCGAGAGCATTCTTGGTGATGCAGATATTGAGGCTCCGGTCATCGACACATTCAGGGTCACGAACGGCTTCGACCTAGTGGGCAGCAAATGCTGGGCAGTGTATTGGCAATATGCAGATGGATTCGAGGCTGCGCTGCGCAGACTGGACCTTGAGAGAGTGTGGAGCGCTCTAGGCGACAGTAAGAAAGACATCGGACTATGGATCGAGCACTTTGTAGCGTAAGCAACCTCATGTACAAAAGCCCTAGTGCGATGCCTGAGACGTCTTCCCCAGGCGCATGGCCTCTGTCCTTGTTTTTGAGACGCTCAGGCTAACATACCTTGCCATTAGGCCCGTGGAAAGGCTTGAGACAAACTACGCTCGTTTGAACCACAAGCCCGGCCTTGCACAGTTACCTAACACGAAGCAGCCTTCCCATGAGGCGACGGCGTATTGGGGCGCTGGAAGAGATCGCATCCCGGCATCCGCGCACGATCTGTTCGAGGCCCCCAAAAACATACCGCTACCATCGTCTGTGCCGACTGGCTTTGGGGAGAGGCTCACGGGAACGAATTACGACAACATGTGCCACATTCGCAGTGGCCAATGGTGAGCAAGGTCAGGTGCAGTAGCCATTCTGCGATATCTGAGACATGCTCAGAATGCCTACGGCTTCTATCCCCTCTTTTTGAGATATATGGGCTGACATACCTTACTTTGCAGGTGGGAGAAGTGTGACGAACAAGAACGTATTGCCTATGAGAGTGATCTTGAGGTTAAGCTTATGGGCGGAATGAACTATCTGTGGGATCACCCCGAAGAGACGGGGACGATAGGTCTCCGTTTCCTGCAGAATCTAGATGGAGATGGACAGCCCATCAAGGAGACGTGCGGCGCCGGTTTCCACAAAAATTGGAAAGACCTAGAGCTATGGTCATCACGGCATCCCTCTCACTTGGCTATCTTCAATGGCATGATGGCTCATGCAAAGAAATTTGGCGAGGATCGTAAACTGATGACATGGCATGAAGTTTGGATCTTCAAAGCTGGAGAAGCGAAGTTCGATTATGTTAACTGCGATCCGAGGACAGGAGTGATCAGATGGGTTGACCTCAAGAGGCGGCCTTTGGTTGAGTAGACAGCACAAGTAGTTTGCCAGTGCGAAGGACGTACATGGTCTTCGGGTGTCGGGATGCTATTTCTTCCCTTACATACATTCGAAGTGATACGAGTGATTTCGCTAGCACCCTGTCCTTCGGTCAAGACGTGGACGACGGCAATAATAGTGATCCGGCATTGACAGACGCTGTATCATTGGTGCTAATAGAAGCATTTTTGCCACTCAACGCGGATCGGCGGAAGCTGCAACTCATCAATGTGCGCGGTACGTGTCGTCCTGCGCGTTGCTCGGTGTAGGCAGTCGTGCAGTCGCAGCAGCGAGTCTTGAACTTTTATGAACTCGATGTCCGTTAGTGCAAGCAGGTCGCCCACGAAGTGAATGGTTGGCTGGTATGCAAGTGGAAGCGCGGTTGATAGGTGCCCTCGGATACTTCGGGTAGAATCGGACTAGAATCGGACTAGTTTACCAAGCTGGCAGCAAAATCTCAATCTGCTTCGTTTCCCTTTCTTCTCCATCACCAGATCCCATTACGGACATCAACACCAACTCCACTCACTCTTCCTTCATTACCTTCTCCCGTTAGTTCTGTGATACCAGCACCGCCGCAATGGCCAAGGGAGATGTGGACCAGGGTACGTCGAACCGCCGAAAAGTTTTGCACGCATTGGAGGGAGCACCAGCTAACATGTCATCAATCTTCCAGGGGCCAAGACCTTCGTAAGTGATGATCATAGCCACGAGCGCTCGAGTCGCCAGATGTCAGCTGCGGTATCAGAGCTGCATCGAGCTCGACGGACGACAGCTGGCGCACTTCCGACGACGCTTGGCGCGATCCCCTTTCGCGGGTCACGTAGCTCACAAAGTTTTTAGATGGGCATGCCTGGCTTCATGGTCGACTTCTTGAGTACGTACAATCCCAACAACCTCCTGCGGCGATGGCAGCCAGCCAAGGTCGCAACGGCCGGAGTATCGCAAGAGCATAAGACAAGAGCTTGGAGATGTCTTGAAACAGCGCGTTGATGCTAACAACGTGTCTTTAGTGGGTGGTGTTTCCGCCGCCGTCTCAAAGACTGCCGCCGCTCCTATCGAGCGTGTCAAGCTTCTCATTCAGAACCAGGTACGCTGCATCACGTGGCCCGCAACACGCTTGCGACCACATCCAGCCGCGCTACGCACTTCGGCTATCGCGCGAGCAAAGAGCTGACCCTGATTCCTGTGTAGGATGAGATGTTGAAGACTGGTCGTCTC
>KZ108417.1:0-21987 GCA_002116355.1 Dothistroma pini CBS 116487
GGGGGGGGTGAAGTGAATGGAGCGTAGGTATGGGGATGGTATAGTTCGCTATACATACGTTGCTCCATGCCGGTGACAGTGCGAATGAGAGGGTGACGTAGCAATGCTGATCATACAATTCAATTGTACACAGCTCGCATTGTGCATGCAAGGCATCTGGTCTCTATTCTAGCTACTGTAATGCGCTGCGGTATCTCTGAGCAACTGTTCCTCCCATCAGTCCGTATAGCAACACTTGCAGAATCGTACATCGTAGTAAAGCAATAGCGTAGCGTAGTGTTCTGAACTCTTCCCTCTACCCTCCGTCTCTCTGTTCGGTAGGCCCTTAGGTACCACGGAACAAGAACTGCATGTCCTCCGGAGTAAGCTTCTCCATAGAAGTCTTGTCATTGTTGATCGTGCCGTTGATCATGTTCGCCTTCTTTTCCTGCAGCATGACCATTCTCGACTCCACAGAATCCTCGATGCACAGCCGAGTGATAACGCAAGGCCGCTTCTGTCCGATACGGTGGCATCGATCAGCGGATTGCCACTCTGCAGCTGGGTTCCACCAAGGGTCAACGATGTAGACTCTCGATGCCTCGGTCAGGTTGAGGGCGACACCACCGGCTTTCAACGACACCAAGAAGACTTCGCACTCGGGGTTGGTCATGAAATGCTCAATACTCCTCTGACGCTGGATAGGCGTCATGGATCCATCAAGCATAACAGTGTTGAAGCCGGCGCGGCGAAGACGCCACTCGATAAGCTGCAGCATGGAGGTAAACTGCGAGAAGACGATCGACTTGAGAGTCTGCTTCTTGGATCGTAGCTTGTAGAGGTCGTATACAAGCATCTCGATCTTGCTTGACGAAGTCCAGTCCTTCATGTTGATGCGATTGATGATTGAAGACTTCTTCACGTTGTCCTCGTCTTGCTCGATCTCCGCCTGGTCGAAATCGATAGCGAGAGGAATGTGGCAGCGTGGGCAATCAGCTTCGCCACCCTCATCCTCGACAGACTGCACGTAGCTCTTCACGCATTGACGGCAGAAGTCGTGTTTGCACTGTGATCGGATGGCCTCCTCAGCCACCTCATCGCAGATGTTGCAAACCAGGACATTCTGGCCCTCTTCGGCAGTCCTCTTAAGCAGAAGATCGGGATGATTGGCGACTTGACGCATCTGCATGATGAGACCGAAGATGTTCGCATAGTTGTTCAGCATGACCCCACGAGCAACATAAGTATCGAACTTGCGCGTGGTATCGGACATGATGCTTTGGGAGAAGTCGCGCTCAACATCGCCGAAGAACTCCTGGTGAAGGATGACCTCCTTCGGTGGCAATTCCATAGAGCTGACATAGTCGCGCTTCACACGACGAAGCATGATGCGAGCGGTGATCATGTGCAGCTTGTCCATTGCTTTCGTGCGATCTCCTGGATCCTCCGACTGCGTCAGAGGGTTGAGAAGCTCTTGGTTGAAGACAGAGACGTGCTCCATGCCAGTATGCTTGCAAGACTTGCACGTGTGGTCTTCATCGAGCTCCCAGTGTAGCATCGAGCATGGACAACGCTTGCAGAAATAGTCCGCGAATGGCCGAACTTCAAGGAAACGCAACAGCGAGAAAAACTCTCCGATACGGTTCTGGACCGGCGTACCAGATAGACACCACTTGTATGTGCCGTTGAGGGCGAAGCAGGCTTTGGCAACACCAGTCGTGCGGGTCTTGATGCTGTGAGCCTCGTCCAGGATCAGGCGATGGAAGTGGATCGCGTGAATAGGCGAGTCTTCTTTGATGATGTCCTCGCTTCGTGACCAGCCTTTGGTCTCCTTGCGGTAAAGTGACTCCAAGCTGTTGTACGAGATCATGATGACATCGTACTTCTTCAGTTCCCTGACAGACATCTTCTTGATCTTGGTGTTCTGACCATGGTAAACCAGAACCTTGAGCTTGCCATCGGTATAGTCGGTGATTTCGGATGACCACTGCATGAGCGCGACGGGAGGTACCACAACTAGTGTAGGATCTTTCTGTGGGTGGTCGGACATGATGAGTGAGACTGCTTGGATCGTCTTGCCCATTCCCATCTCGTCGCCGAGCAAACCACCCTTATACGATGAGTTCTCCTGCCTGATCATCCAGTTGAGACCTTCGAGCTGGAATGGCTTCAGCTTGCGATTGATACTATCAGGCTGCGCAGCTGGAACCGGCTTGATAACCTCAATGTCCTCGAGCGTCTTCCACATGGTCTTGATTTCTGGGTGAGCCTTCTCCAGCTTCTTTCGCTCTCGCTCCTTCCTAGACATGAGAGCCAGCGCTACCGTTTCTTCGATGTCAGCACCTATCTGGCGAGCTTGCAGTGCGGTGATGTTCCCGAACCGGCGGCCCCGTCCTCGCGCTGTGGCCCTACCACGAGCGGGTCGGCGAACAATACCGCGAGGAGCAGAACTTGAGGCAGCGCTAGCTCGTACCGTGGCCAGCGGAATGTCAGACTCGGCGTCACTAACGCCGGTAGACACGTCCTCTGACTCCGAGTCCTGGACCACGAAATCGTCTTCGCTGTCGCTTCCGCCGAGATCCTCGCCCTCATCATCGCTGTCCACAATCTTCAACTTCCTGCCAAGGGACTTACGGGCATCGGTGCTTGCCCTGCGTGGCGGCGTTGCCTTCTTGCTGGATGAAGCAAGTTTCTTGCCTTTACCCTTGAAAGCAGACGACTTTGCCGTTTCTTCCTTTGCTGCAACCGATCGTCCGCTGGAGCGCGCGAGTGGCATCGAGTCGAGGGACTGCACCGATTCGGGCTCACTAAGCTCGCTCTCTTCGTCCTCCGAATCAGCGATTGCTGTCTTGATGCGCTTGGCAGCTGGCAGTGGTTCAGCACCTGCCTGAGCATACTCCTCCTCTTGCAGACGCAATGCCATCTTCTCATCGTCCTCCTCTTCTGAGTCCTCGATCTGGTAGACGTTCTGACCAAGTGTTGATCGCTTTCGCTTCGCAGTCGACATGGTCGCTCCCCTGATCGATGTGGCTGGCGTTGTCCCAGGTGTTTCGTACTCTGCTGACGTATCGCGAGATGTGTCGGCGACAGAGGAGATGGACGAGTCTGTGGGAGAATTGCCCTTCGGCTCGGACTTGATGAACGACGATCGAGCCATGGCACCAATTCGTGGCAGAGCGACGCCCTTAACGACTCTCGTTGGTGCTGTTGTAGGTTGCACTACGTTGATCTCGTCGTCAGAACTTTCGACGTCAGTGCTGTTCGGGATGGTTCGAGAGGCTCTGTTCTTCGCGGTGGCGAATCGGGATGAGCGTCCGGACCGCTGCGATGTGTTTGACGGACCGGCCACTGTGATGTCGGCTGTATTGTGTTAGCAGCGGAGCAGAAGATAGTTTATAGTGCAAAGGCCGGGCTGTTAAGAGGGCGAATGCGTACAGTTTTGCTTGCCTCCTGTGACAGAACGCCTGGGTCTTGCCATGGCGGAGATCGATGCCCGAAGAGGCTAGAATGTGTTGTTTTCTGCAGCGTCGTTGGTGTTGTCTCAATATCACTCTTTGAAGGTGATTGTAGCAGAGGCGAGATCTGGTGGCAACGCGCACAGTGTATGTATGGAGAAAAAATCACACTCACCCGAACGGGAGATCGTGGTTCACGGCGTCAATGCACGATTGATGTGCACCTTTATTACCAATTCGCGGGGATAGCGCGCTCGACTCGCGTGTCGCCACCAGGGGCACTATACGCGTGGTCGTGTTTTGGCGATTGAACTCGGCGGGTTGGACGAGCAGCGCTCGTTTCCGTGTATCAACAAAGCAGTGTATCGTTGACGACTATGCTCCAGAGACGTCGAGGGCGGGCGGGTCTCGCTCTTTCTTTATTTCTTCGCGCCAGTCCAGGTAGCGATACAGAGAGTCGCGCGGACTCGCGCGGTCACGTGTCGAATTCTTGTGATCTTCAGCACATTTACATGTACAGCTATCCCCATCGTCCGAGCGCTTCTGGTTTACTCTTCCCATTCCGAGCTGAAGCGAGGGAAGAGATAGCGTTCTCACATTCAAAGACACTGTACGTGCATGCCGTATTGAAGATAGTGGGGCGTGTTTAGCAAGCTTCGCAAGAGACCCTGGTATTGGCGTTAAGTGGACTGACGTACCGAGCTCTCGAAGCTTCACAGCTCACACACATGTGCTCGTCAAGCATCACAACTTCTCATCGACCACTTTGTATTCCCCTCGACCATCATCACTGCCGAACCGACATCTCGAGCCGCCAGATATCTTGATCTACACAGACCGCACCGATCCTCTTCACTGTTTGCCGCAGCAGGCAGCCGACATCATGGTATGTGGTCTTCATTCGATTTCCAAGCTTCATACTAACACATTCCTCAGTCGTACTACTACGACGACACCGACCCGATGCAAATGTATCGCAGCGCCATGATGAACCGCGGCGGACGACCTCGTCGCTTTGACGAGTACTACCGATGCTACCCCATCGCCATGATGCCGGGCCCAGAGCGCGACGCTGCCAACCATGGCGGCAAGATCTTCCTCCCAGCCTCGGCCCTGGACAAACTCACTCAGCTTCATATCACATACCCTATGCTCTTTGAGCTCGTCAACGGCGCACGAGGCAAGAGCACGCACGCCGGTGTCCTGGAATTCACCGCAGAAGAGGGACGATGCTACCTACCTTTCTGGATCATGACCGTGCTTGGCCTCGAACCGGGCGATCTCCTGCAAACGAAGAGTACCGATCTACCACCAGGACAGTTCATCAAGCTACAGCCACAGAACGTGAACTTCCTCGATATTAGCGACCCGAAAGCCGTGCTCGAGACAGCGTTCCGGAATTTCTCGTGTCTGTCGTTGGGAGATGTCTTCACGTTCTCGTACAACGACACAGTATACGAGATTGCAGTGTTGGAGGTCAAGCCGAACATCGAGGGCAAGCACTCTATCAGTGTACAAGAGACGGATCTCGAGGTCGACTTCGCCCCGCCGGTAGGCTACCAAGAGCCACAGAGGAACAGCGGAACAAGTACACCACGTAGCATTGGTTCGACGATGGCAGGGAAGGGCGGTATGATGCACACAGAGGGAAGCATGGCACAAGCGATCAACTACTCCTCGATTGCGCCGAACTCAACAGAGGCAGCAAAGGGTGCTGCGTCGGTCAATTTTGGTGGTGCAGGTCAGCGCCTGGTCGCGAAGAAGGGCAAGTCCGCAGTCGCCACTCCCACCTCAACGCCAGGCACTTCGACACCCGTCACTGGCGCAGCAGGATCAGTAGGCATTCCCGGAATTGGCCCAGCCAAGACTGCTAAGAGACGTAATGGACCACAGCCACTCCGGCTACCTCCTGGCAAGCTGTTCTTTGGCTACGAGATCAAGCCACTCAAGGACAAAGATACGGAGCAGAATGCTGAGCAGGAGAAGAAGCACTTCTTCAGCGGTGAAGGGCAGACTCTTAGGAAAAAGAAGGATCAGAAGCCCTAAAGGCGGCGTCCGAATTGTGCAAAGGCGTTACTGACATGGGCAGCAAACCCAACCTGGCAGCGCGGTATTTCCTCGCGGCCGAGGAAGAAGGACCCTGCTCGTCTCACGAACAGACATAGTTTCGGCGGTCCCGATTGATTTTCAACGTTGGTGGCTGCATAGCGAGGCGTCTGGCATATAGGACTGGCACACGAAGGTGCCCCACTGGCACAGCGTGGCTTTAGATATCGAGCTCTTTATGAGCGAATCACGACTTTACGTTCACCGAGTCATGTTTCCCGACCTTACGTTCTCCGACTTCAGAGGTCATGTTCTTCGACTCACTTCTCTTCTCACCTTCCAAAATATGGATCTACTATCAAAGTCTGGACGGAAAGCAAACAAAAAGAAGATGATATCCAAGTCATTCATCGCCGCCGTCGCCGCGCCGGAAGAGGAAGCCCGTGAATGGAGCAAAATTTCAATCTGCCTTCCCGTTGAGCCCCAGATGATCCATCTGCTGCCGATGCACTTGTTATATTAAAGGCAAACACATCAACACGGAAAGGATGACGTAACAAGAAGTGTAAGCCCAAAAAAGAAGTTAAGAGCTGGACGCACGGCGACTATGATATCGTTAGATATTGTCTCATTCGAGCATGTCATCAGCATATGCTGGATTATGTATACTTACATCGAACGCCGGACCACCTCTAGCTTAGCCATTCTCTCGATGAGATGAATGCTAAAGAGGTATTATACCACTAAACCATGCGCCCGTAGAGCTGATTGGCTGCTGAGGGAATATGTGCAAGATATTATATATGTAGTTAGCAGCATGAATGCCAAGGGATTGGTCAGCCGAATCTGAAGCAACATTGAAGGCCGACCACGTGAAAAGTACATTGCAGGTAAGCTATGGGATCGGTACGGGCTATGGCCTGGCCTTAGGATGTGCTGCTGGTCTTCTTCTTAGCAGGATTGCCCACGGCAAGATACGGTATCACAGAAGTACATACTTCGCTCAGGTATCACAAGTAATTCCGTATCATGCCTTTGTGTTCGTGTCGTAGGAGTGCACATTAGTACGTTTCGAATTTTGACGAGTGATAAGTCGATTAGACCCATTTCGGACTTGTCTCATCCGACCGAGCATCGTCGGCCTTGCGACACAGCCTTACGATCACAAGACATTGTGGCGAGTCAATTACATCACTAGCGAAGCACTTCGCCCCTTGCAATATGAGTTGCCCGATAGAGGGTGTTACCACAGAGTAGCTGTGGGCCCGACAGCGATGGAAGCGCACATGATATTGCCGAGGAGTAACATGTAGGTACATATATTGTTGACGTTAATGTTTCAAGAGAAGAGAACGCGGTCAGGCAGTCGCGACCGCTGGGATGCCTGAGGTTGTGTTCCCGAGCCTGTTGGGTCGTTCAAAATTCGCGTCACTGTCTTCCTTCTCTGCCTACACATCGACGCGAAGACCGACTGATAGCACCCATTGCACGTCTTCAAGACTCAGGGATGCCGTGTGCACGAGCACATCAAGTCTTCGCCTCTGAGGCTCTTCGAGCATGTCGTTCAGCTTCTGGACCTAAAAGACCTAGGGACCCTTCTCCTTGTCAGCCATGCAGTTGCAAACCCCACACTTCAGGACATCTTTCGATCCCTCTACCAACACAAGCATGTAGACCCCATACAAGATAGTTTGCAGCGTCTCATTGACATGATCGCCGACAATTCATTGGCCTGCCTGGTAGAGAACCTCTTCCTCATTGGAAGAGGGACGATCAAGACACCACCAAATGTTCTATGTTGCCTACATTGGCCATTTGGACTTGGGACATGTACTCAAGTGCTAACGAGAAGTGATAGGGTCCAACCGGCCCTTCCTTGCCCGACTCTGAGGCATCTTTTGCTTCGATACAGGAGTTTACAAAATGGTGTTGAAGATTTGCCTCTCAAAAGGTCATGCCTGAGGCTGCAGCTTCGATATCATCCGGACCTTGCCATGGATCTCGTAGCTTGATAAACATTTCTAACTACGAGCACCTTATACAAGTCATAACGACATCAAGAACGAAGCCTTTATTTCATCTGCAAAGCTACGGCCTAACGAGGAAAGGCTCGTGTCCAGATTCAAACGCTGTGAGCGCTGCCTTGAATGTTTCGCTACCTCATCTAGCATAAGCTACTGCAGCTTGCGATGCAGCTCCGCATGCGCTAGGTGGGGTCGAAGTCCAGAACTGGTAGTCAAACGATTGCCGCCTAGAGGTTAATGTACCCTGGCGTACCGCCCAATGTCTGATTAAAAGACGTACGGGCATATGTCGAGCCTGACCCTTTCCTCCCACGTCAGACTCAGCGACTCTTACGTTTCTATTAGATTGTGCGCATGAACCTGCGCTTCCCAGTCCAGAGTTCCGAATCTATCCGCTGCTGCAACAGACTATCAGGAGTAGAGGCCCCATGGACATGTCTGACGATAACAAAGTCTTCTTAGACATGGTCCAGAACCATCCGAAGAGGCTCAAGACTACTGCAGCAGATGAGACGCTGTTGCGAGTGATCGCTTGTTGGGTCATTAGTCCAGATGCTGATGAGGTGCAACACACTCGCTTCGGAGGTATGATGATTGATTTCCCTGGTGGCTGTCGAGATAAGGGGCTTCCTTCGTCGTAACCTTGGGCTCGAGATTAGTATGGCGGAAATCGCGGGTCCGAATACCATGGAAGCATTCTCGAGGCTTGCTTCGCAAAGGCTGTGTGATAGGAAGAAGTAGACGAAGAAATATGTGTGCCGAGTAACGACAGGCTGCCTGAGGCGGAGAAGTTGAATGTTAGCGTCTTTGACTAATAGTCGCTCTGTCGCTTGTCATATCCCCTCGTCTCAAGTAGTCCGTAGCTATGACTTACTTGTGAGACGGTTGGTTCTGGGCAGTCTCCGGGTGATAGTGACAAGAAGTCGGACAGCAGTACATACATACTTTACCCGAGCATGGGAATCAGATCAGCGTCATGTTCTATCCTACCGAACTCTGCGCTCGGACGCCAGGAGTGTCGCCTTCATGTTACTACCACAGCCAGTTTCGAATTTCGAAAAGTGATGTGATATCCCCTTGTCTGGACCCACTTCGGACTTGTTTCATCCGACTGAGCTTCACCGGCAAGACATCTTTCCACATCTCCCTGCTTTCACACTTGTACGTCCATAAGGCTGTGCTCTTCACCTCACAACTCCTATCCCGTATTCCTCGTCCTTTCACCAGCGCGTAATGGTCCGCAACGTAGCATCAATGCAGTCTCTTCGCGATGAGATGAGCCACTTGACCGTCGACTCGCCAGGCCAACAATCCTTCTCGCAACCTGTAACATCGCGCAATTTAGCCGAAGCTCCACCCCGATCACTCGATGGCCCTGCTGCTGCCGTGCAGCTCTGCGGCAATGATGCGTACACCAAGAGTCTCATGACGAAGGTTGCTACGGGACAAGCTACGGGCGAAGAGATGGCCGCGTTCAACAGCCACGTGAATCAGGCACGGTCATTGCCGTCTGTACAGAACCTCTTGCAGCGGCCTGAGCAGCAGCGGTCTGCTGCACCATCGTTGTCCGCGCAGGGCGTCTCCGATGAGCCACATACAATGCCCATGGGCCTTCCGTCCGATTTTGGCGAGCAGTGCAAGCGGGGGATGGCACGACGTGAACAAGAGTCTGAAGATCTCAGGAAAATGCAGAAGAAGACGCAAGAGCAATCCAACGACCGCTCAGCTGCTTCACAATGTGGACTAGCAACAGATCGGTCATCGGACAGTCTCAAGACGGGCCCACAGCTTGAATACGAGCAGCAGCTCAATTTACTAGAGGCGCAAAACAAGAATCGGCTGCTTCTCGCGCGTGCCCATCAGTCAGCTGATCTCCAGCAGATCAGGCACTTCGAAGAGCAGTGCGAGCAGCAAGGACTTGACATGTTCATTGAACCAAATGTGATGCCGTTGTCTGAGAAGCATTCTGCCAGTCTGAACCACATGAGGGAGGAGACCTTCGCGGGACAGTGGCGCAAACAAAACTTAGGATCGACAGAGCCATCCTCGGAGCGCGACCCTAGTCACTTGCACGGACGGACTGCAGATGGGTGGTTCCAACATCGCGAGGACTGGAAGGCAGAGGAGAGAAGAAAGAACAGCCGGCAATCAAAAGGTCTTGCAGCCACTCACGCCGCTAATGAGGAAGCACTTCGCTTCCAGGCAGCAACGCATGAGAATGCGGCCAAGTATACCAAGCCCTTCTGCAAGTTCTTGACGGACAATCCGACTGTATTCCATGCTGTTGATGCTTTGAAGCATCAACTGAAGCAAAAGGGATGGACTCAGCTGTCAGAGCGCGAGTCTTGGGACATCATGCCTGAGGGACACTACTTTGTCGAGCGAAATGGCTCGTCGTTGATCGCCTTCTCTGTCGGAGCGAAGTATAAGCCGGGTAATGGTGCAGCTATTTTGGCGGGCCATCTCGATGCTCTGACTGCGAAAATCAAGCCAATCTCACAAGTACCGACCAAGGCCGGCTACCTCCAGCTCGGTGTCGCTCCATATGCTGGCGCTTTGAATAGCACCTGGTGGGACCGGGACTTGGGCATCGGTGGCCGTGTTCATGTTCGTGACGGCGACAAGATCGTGACCAAGCTTGTCAAGCTCGATTGGCCTATCGCAAGGATTCCAACACTTGCGCCGCACTTTGGCTCCGCCGCTGCTGGACCTTTTGACAAGGAAGCACAGATGGTGCCCATCATCGGCTTGGACAGCAGCGACTCCAGCAATACACTTGGCACCTATGCGGAAGATGGATTCAGCTCGCCACCCTTGATCGGCAGCATGGAAAGCAAAGTCGAATACTTTGTCGAGACCCAGCCGCCAGCTCTGGTGAGGGTAATTGGCGAGGCCCTCGGTCTTAGCGCAAGTGACTACACCGACATTGTCAACTGGGAGCTTGAACTCTTCGACGTACAGCCAGCTACTGTCGGCGGAATCAATAAAGAGTTCATCTTCGCCGGCCGTATCGACGATAAGCTCTGCTCCTGGGCCGCGCTTCAAGCTTTGATTGAAAGTCAGGAGAATGATACGACCAACAGTAGCATCATCAAAGTCGTGGGACTCTTCGATGACGAAGAAATCGGCTCGCTACTACGACAGGGCGCAAAAGGCAACTTCCTCCCCTCGACCATGGAGCGTGCAGTCGGCTCCCTCGCTGGCCACCATCCGAACTCGGACCTGATGGGCAGAACCTATGCAAACTCCTTCATGGTCTCGTCCGATGTCACACACGCCGTCAACCCCAACTTTCTGGGCGCTTACCTCGAGAACCATGCACCACACCTCAATGTCGGTATCGCCATCGCTGCTGATTCGAACGGCCATATGACCACTGACAGTGTCTCGACCACTATCTTGAAACGCTGTGCGGACAAGGTGGGAGCGAAGTTGCAGGTGTTCCAGATTCGGAATGGAACGCCATCAGGCGGCACTGTTGGACCTATGCTCAGCTCGGCGATTGGAGTGAGGTCAATCGATGCTGGGCTGGCGCAGTTGAGCATGCATTCGATTAGGGCTACGACTGGTGCGCTGGACCCGGGATTGGGGGTTATTATGTTCATGGCGTTCTTGAATGGCTTTGAGGCAGTGGACAGGGAGTTTCAGGGGTAGAGTGATGATGCATACGACCAAGTACGAATGAGGTGATTCTATGGTGGCAGCTTCGATGAATGCAAGAGTAATGATCAACATGAGAGTGAATTCCCCGGTACCGATCGTATCGTTCCTGCTGTAGCATTCCCAACGCACCTGCGACGCAGTTCTCGCCCGCTACCTTATCGCTTTGCCCCCGTAGAGAAGATTGCGCAACCGTCTAACATGTATCAACATCAATACTGCTCACCACCACCGCGGCCACCTCTGCCATTCCATTATCAACACCACAATGTCCCGTTCAGACATCATCACTTTCGCCTTCATCCATGCCACTCTGATCACTTTCCGCATCGCCGTCATCTACACCTTCCGATGGCTAGAGTTCCAAAGCAACAACCAGCAATTGTGATCCTCGCACTGCCCCCACGGACTTCTTGCCGATTGATATGTGAGTCTGCAACTGCATCGGTTCCGATGCTTTACAGTCTGACTTACAGAGTGCAGAAGGGGCGCAAACATTTCTGCGATGATGGGGATGGTAGGTGCAAAGGAAGGAAAGGTGCAAAGCCTTGGGAGTGCAGGTGGAGAGGGGACGGGCAGCTGATTGAGAGTCAGGTGTAGAGGTGGGAGGCAATACGGCAGGGCAAGGGTGTTGTTGAGGATCGTGGGAATGAGGTGGTGGAAGAGACGCAATGGAGGTGGGGTGGGTTGGACGAGGGTGTGAATTGAGGGACGGGTGTGAAAGACGTGGAGGGTGGAGATGACCTAGGAAGAGTTGATGTCCTCCAATGTATGATAACCGATTTCGGAGTCGGGAGCGGGTTAAACACGCACTGAAATGGTATGTCGTGGGGCCTGAGACGAAGCAGCGAATACCAAGCAAATTACATTTGGGCGAATAGTCTCATCATCACGGGTATGAGTTTTTTACGTCCTTTCCCCATCCGCCTCCCTTTCTGCCCATCATCCTCCCTCTTCCCCTTGCCTCATCTGTCCCAGTCTCCACGCCATTAAACAGCATCCCCATCCACCAAATCATCGTCCCTCTTCTTCCTCCCAAACCTCGCGAGACTCAACCTCCGATTCCTCTCCTTCCTTGTCTCCGCTCCCGTATCACCCGTCAGATCTGTCAGCCCGGGGATAACAGTCGAAAGATCACCAAGCGGGACCCGGATCGGGAAGTCCACGGTTGGCAGAACCAGCCCGGCGAAGAGGTACCAGCCGAAGCAGCAGGCGCAGAAGAAGAGGGCACCGGCGGTCTGGGGAGGTGTTAGGGGAAGGAAAATAAAACCGGAGGGGGGGCAAGAGGAGGGCAAAGACGTACCAGTTGGCAGTTATGAGCCCTTTCGGTGTTTCCATTGGCTAGTTCGTAAAAAATCCCAGCGATGCAGCCGCAGGCCGGGACGATGCAGGTGAATAGCAGGACGAAGAGGACGTTTGTGCGGAAGGTACAGACGTAGAACCAGAACATTAGAATGGTGAAGGCGACCCAATAGTGGCCTGTGAGGAGAGTCAGCTTATAGGAAGAGGCGATACTTTTGCGTTGCGTTGGGTTGGGATGTACCGTAATCTGCTGCGTATATGGGTGATGACAAGCCAGCAGCCGGATCGTTGATGGGATCAGAGGAGAAAGAGGCGAACGTATTAAACCAGGGGATGAGTTGGGCGCCGTAGGCGGCGTAGAAGCTTCCTGTACGGAAGGGTCAGTAGCGCTCGCGATGCATTGTTGTCGATCCAGATTGAGACTTACCGAACGACATGAACACCAGGAATGGGAACGTATTGCCCAGGAAGAACTCAAGCAAGCCAGAAACCCACATCAGCACACCACCATAGAAGATGACATCGGCACTATTATAACCAACGTCAGTAACATTCCAACCCACGCGACAACGCACCAACTTACTTATTCGCACTTCCGTATCCATTACTCTGCCTCCAATCCATCAATTGCATCGTAATCGGCATCAGACTCATCTCAAACCCAATGATTCCCAGCGGCGTCGGGTTTCCAAGAATTTTCTGAAGCGGATGCTTCAGTGGTGGTCCAACAAACTTCGGCTGCAGGTACAGGCGTTCGAACAGATCAGAAGAAATGGTGACACTGCCGGTTCCAGAGGTCTTGATCTGCTTGAGCATAGTATCGGGATCACTTCCGTCAAACGACTGGTGCTGTTTGCCATTGATTCTGTCCGCGTGGTCGGGATCTTGGTAGTCGCGTGCGATGCTATCGCCAGGTTCGCGTTGGGAGTCCATGGTTCTCAGCTTTGCCTATAAGGACTTAATTGACTGATGAGCAATGAGCAGCAGGTCGATGTTGAGGGCGATTCAGCTGGCGACGCAACAATCGAGAAGGTCAAGACCACTCAGCATATGAGGCCAGAGCTTCAATATTGGTATTGAAAAATGTGCGGAGAATCCATGTCATTGTCAGATGACGTGACGCCCATTCCCGAGCTGTCCTGGTATATTTTCCTTTGGTGCGATGATGCGGAGGTACCAGGTGCTGGGAACAGTCCGTGGAAGCCGGTCAGCCGTGATCGCACGGTTTCGATGGTATTGGGCCAGGGATGTGTCTATTGAATCAGGTCATTGTGATCGCATTGATCCCAGGGTAAAGTTATCGCTTTCGAGGTACGTTGTTCGGACAATGGCGCTTCCAGCATCGCGATAGGGAACTGATCACAATGTGCTGATCACGACGGCGATGATGAGGCAGCCTTAAGCCGTCGCACTACGTGGTGAAGACGAATAGAGGAGGTGAAGTCGAACACGGATGCGGAGTACCTGGTACTCCGAACACAACCAGGCAGGGTCGAAGCTTGAGTGACAGCTCGGGGTAGCTGTGGAGAAGGCTGAAGGATCCCAGCATATGCACAGGACCTCGGAAGTGGCCGGGCGTGAAGACGCTCACCATTGAACTTGGAATCGCTACGCGTGCAAGAAGTAACGAACTTTCAGATACCTCCGCTGTTGAGAGTCGTTGCGAATCACCGAACTCGTCCGTGCAACGCCTCCGAGGCTCGCAAGGACCGTAACATTCTGGCCCAAGGCAGTATTTACCTTTCACTGACACGACCTCCTCCAGGACTCCTCTGCCTTGCTAATACTTCCTCGACGAGCTCGTCCAGCTCCCTGACCTCAGCATCTCTGTGCCCTCTAGAAGGCTCAAGCTTTTGGTGCAGTAGATCGTACAGCCGCTGAACTTCTTGGCTGAGAGTCGCAGTCTGTGTCAGCAATCTTCGACATCTCTCGTGGATGAGTTCGAGAAATTGAAGCTCCAAGTCCAGAAGTGGTGCTAGTAAGAACTCTGGGGAATGTGGGCGGTTCGCGGGCTGATCAGACATTATTTTTTGATGGCAAGCTGGCGATGTTCGGAGGAGGTTCGCAACAGTATCGCGAAGGCATTCTGCAATCTCACGAAAGGCTCGTTCTAACACTTGACCTCGCCGACGCACCCCCTGGATATAGTCGAGCATCTTGTCCATCATAGCTTCGAATGCCTGTAGTCGCAGGTACATTTGCTCATCGAAGCGCGGTTGTGAGCGCATATGCTCATCCAGCGTCTCCTGGCTCAATTGCAGCGAGTCGTGGCTCCGGCCTGTTCCCTTCCATGAACCGCTGTTGCAGCCCGGGTTCGGAAACTTCACTCCAGCGACCGTGATGTTGTCCAACATAACTTGCTGCCTTCTCCTGATCTTGCGGTTAGAGCGACGCTTGTGGGATTACCGATGATCATCGTGATACCGATACATGGCTGCGGGATAGTGGGCTACGTTGAGGCGGACGATGCGCACCACGTTCGCCGCGGTCATTGAAGACGGCGACCAGATCGATTGTGTTTCACTCATGCGTTCCAACACCGTTCTCGCCAATAATCTTCACGAGCTCGTCTTGACAAGATTTGATCGCACCTCTGGCAATTGCCCACTCAGACTTGTCGTCTGTTCGAACAGTGACTCTGCCGCCATCGTTGACCGACCTCTTCAATCTGCTCTCGAGGTCTGCGAGAACTCTTCTTGCATCTTCCCGCGCGGTCTCAGTGAAGCCTTCTCGCTGATAAGTCCACCTCTTCTGCAGTCTTCGTAGTGCCCACACAAGGCCTAGCGCTGCGATTGCGCCTGCCTCGTACAGTGCCACGCCACCAGATGCTACCCAGAGCCATCCAGCCAAAGCTGCTGATCCGCCGATTGTGCTGAGCGAACGAAGCATCAGTGCCTGAGCTTTGCGATGCATAGATGGCACGAGCCGATGCAGCATTTGCTGACGTGACAGATGAATGGTCTGTGGCCAAGGCGGATCAAACATGGCTTTCAACCCGCTCTGCTCCTCGACACGCGCCAACATTGGTGGCAGCTGCATCAGCTCTGCTACAGTTTCGACCTTACCAGATTGCAGCTCTCCAGACTGCACTGCCTTGTACTCGCCGATCTCGTCCTTCATGACTTTGTCCAGAAGCCCAGATTCGGCTGCTGGATCTGATGCTGATTCGCGCTTGAGCTCGTCCACTGTCGCTAGGCCAGCCTCAACGATTCTGCCGCTGAGGAAAGCAAGGTTCTGTTCTGCTTCCACTAGCCAGCCACGACGCAGCACATCACCTGCAGAAATTGACACTTCATCGATGCGCCAGAAAAGGCGCCACCACGTCGTCCTGCGCCAGGTAGGTGATAGTAGAGCCGAGCTGAGATTCACTTGTAGGTCTCGATGAGCTTCTTCTGACCAGGCGCTGATGGCGGATTGTAACGATTGCCGCTTTACTTGCGGCACAGTGAGCGTGGTTGATGAAGTCTCCGCTGATGCTTCTGAGCTCGTCACTGCATTACTGGCGCGCGACAATATCGAATCGAGCATGTCTGCTACAGCTGGCTTCATTGCGGGCTCGGTGGTCTCAGCTGGGTGCGATATCCAGCTTGATATGCTCTGTACGCGACTTGCATGCCACTGATGGCTGTAGACGGCGCCGTTCGCGTTACTGTCGCGGAAGAGAGCCAACGCCTGTTCGGCAAGCTCAATGTCGATAGCACCTGGCTCTTGCATTTCACCCAAACCGCGCAGAGGCAGACTCAATGCAGCATTGATAAGTCGGCCGTCGACCAACAAAGCCGGTAGCCTGCCGAACTCTACAGCACCGCTGACACCCTGGGCCAGTATCAATGCTCGGTGCACTGGGTATCGTACGAAGCCAACTCTGCTTCCCGCTCCGGGTATTGTGACAGGTGGAACGAGAATACTTTCCTCCAACTCTCTCGCGCCTTCTGTTACATCTGAGGGCACATAGCCGCTAGCATGCAATCCCGAAACCAAGATCTCAGCGTTCCATCTTCTCAGTCTGGGGCTTGGTATTCTCATCTCTTGCACCACAGGCGAGCCGCCAAGCACTGCCGTACCGTCCTCTGCCTCGCCGTACTTCAACAGTATGCCCTTGCCTTCATCTTCATGTAGCAGCCTTCTTTCCCAGTCTGCCTCATTACCGAGTTCATCTGCCAGCAATGCTCTTGCCAACTTTCTTGCCGCGCGTGCTCCTTTCGCTCCAAGACCGAGGAATGCAATGCGAATGACTGGATCGTTGCTCTCAAGACTCCTTAGTGCCAGCTGTAATCGTGAAAGGTCGACATAGCTGCTGGCCTTGTCCTGCAGCAGAAGAAGTCGCTGATGCAGTTCACGAAGTTCAGCTGGCACTGTCGATGGGGCATTGACAGCTGTTCGTGATGCGAGGCCGGTACCATTGCTTGCGTATCGTTGCGAGATTGCAGCTTCGACATGCTTCCGCTGCTTGGGACCAGGCTTATGTCCATGTACTGAGGTGATTTGACGCGTTGCAAAGCTCCGGCTGCTTGGTACCGGCTTGCTGGAAGTATCATTCGTCCTTGATCGTGTCGTACGTTGGAAGGCACATGATGGGCAGACGTAGGTCTCTTGCCAAAGCAGTTTCAAGCTTGTACCGCTCAGTGCAGTACGAGGCGGCATTGGAAACCTCTTGGTCAGTAGTAGGAAGCAGAAACAGTTACAGAGCAGCTTGAAGTTGGCTGTAGCACAAGCTTGCAGAGCCGAGCAATCGCCGAAACTCGTGGCTGTTGACGAAAGAGCGTGCCGTCCATACACAAGAGCTCGACTGTCTCTCACTACATGTTGCTCCGACGGCAATATTGGAGCTTGGTAATTGCTCGAGAGGCGCAAGCACGTGACCCGTTGCTTCGAGAACACCAACAAGGTCGAAGACACCTTAAACACTTTACCATAATTGAAGTCAACATTAGCCTTCGAGATTGCGGCAGCAACTCTTTCATCCACAGTTGTCTTTCCTTTGCGACTCTCGGACATCTCATCAACTTTACAACACAGGAAGTGGCAGCTATCAGGCCAATGGTCACGACGAAAGACATCCTCGCAGGGCCCTGCCATCCACAGGATGCCTGCCTCCTCTTCACACGCCTGCCAGCAGAGCTCAGGACATCCATCTACGAATGTGCCTTGACAGTACAACCGGACGACGAGCATGGCTCTGTCAGACTCATACGCCATCTGCCAGGCGAACACGCGCCGCTGTCAGTCTTGACCTTACTCGAAACATGTAGGCTGGTGCACAACGAAGCTCTTGGCATCTTCTTTCAGCAGAATCGCTTCAGGCTCTCCTTCAGAACGTCACTCGCCGCCGGAGCTGCACCCAGAACTCCATTTCCATACGTCAGTCCCAGCCGCTCCATCTACATCCATGATCTGGTTGTGAATGTGGCGAGTTTCGGCTCGGTAGAGCTGGTCTGTAGACTGCTAGCCCAGCAATTGCCAGCACTGCACTATCTTCGAATCATTCTTCGAGATGTGTATGATCACTACAATGATGGTCCGGATCGAGATCGAGAGCTGCTGAAGGAATTTGTCGAGGAACGTCAGTCGTTCAAGCTCGCAGTCACGAAGCTACGCGGACCTTTGAAGCAGTTCCATCTGATCTGGGAAGATTTTCAGATGCTGGATCACCAGGAGCCACGAGGCTGGCGGGAGTGTGGAGAGGAGCTTAGTCGAGAGACGGGCATGAACATCTACCTCAGTCGACGAGGTCCGGTTAAGCTAGCTGTGTCCTGAAAATGCTGAGTCAGAAAGTTGAATCAACCTTGAGGCCTGTGTTGCCAGGTTCTGGGGTCAAGACGCACAGGAGCAAGACTCTCACGAAGCAAGTACGCAGCGCTCTAGAGGTTCCTGGACCTAACCGATTTTGTCAGAATCATGCAATATGTCGGCTTGTAGGAATCATGTTTGTTATCTGATCTGTCGTGCATGGAGCTCGAAAGATAGTGCGAGCAAAATGTCGGCATCAGAGGGCAGCAAACAGCATGGTTTCCATCGGTGCACATATATATACCGCAAGCATTGCTCATCATGTTGCACTCGCTATTAAGCTTCCTTGGATCATGGCGACGGCTGACAGCACAAACGGAGGGAGAGCATTTGTGCTCGGTTTTCATGGCGAAACAATGAGTGATGAACTTCGAGATACCCCCTTGACGTTCGAGAGGCTCGGCTGGGAGACTCTCCAGATCCTGCTAAATCCTGGAGACACCCTGAAACAACTCACCGATAGTATAGAGCGAGGGATCGACTCCGATGTGCCCGGCAAAGACAAACAGCTTCTACCAGCAGCCTCGACAATGAGCGACCGTGGAACTTTATCAGCCCTCGCAATCGTGATTTCGTCCTGTGGCAGAAGAGACAGTCTCCTTCACCGTGATGGATTTAGAAATTAAATTCCTGTACTTCTGTAGCATTAAGCAGGATTTGGGGTCAATCCAATGTGCAGCCGTAATCTCTCCCGCCTCGTGGCTTCGCTTCCCGTCTTCTCCGCATCCAGTTGAGTCAAGAAGTCGTTCATTTGCGTTACTGCTGACGTGTAAGTAGATACCTTTACAGACCCGATCATCCAGAAACTTACAACTCAACTTTCCAACCTCCTTCCCGGTCTCTGGAAACTTGTCCAATGACTTGCCAGTTTTCAACGACACGAAAGGCATCAACTTTTCATCACCGCTGGTGATCTTACTGTTTGCCACTCTGGCAACGTTGTTGGCATTACTATATTGGATCAGTCAAATGAATCATCCGAATGGAGTGGGTATCTGTATACACTGCCTTCAACCTCGTCTCCAGCTTCTCAATCGCCTTGTTAGCATCACCATTCGCCGTCGCACTGTCTCCAGCGAGCGACTCCGTCTTCTTAGCCACAGGAGTGATCCTCGGCGTTGTAGACTTGTTCACAGAAGCAGCTGGTGGGGTTTTGGTTGGGGTGGACATGGTTGATTTAAAGTTAAAGAACGAACCACATCGACGAACACAACTTTGAAGAATGGGATTATTCGATTCCTACCTGCCCTTATCATATCTGCATGCAACATGTGTGACGCAAGTCGAGCCTTGTCCAAGTTTCACAAGCACTGTGGCGTCATGGTATGGAGTCCATCAGGGAACCGAGAGGAACCCTTGAAAGTGGCTCTAGGAAGGCAGGGGTGTCGCTCCTCCAGGCTCGATGTTGCTGTGCTATGCATTGAATTGAGTGCGTATGTAAGTACCAATGCCATGTCGGACGTGAGTGATGAGATGGAGAAAAGAAGGAGCCCATGACGCAAACACGAAACTAACGCGCTAATCGTTTAGCGCGACTGGCGCGAATCCCGGCACGCTCGGCGACGAACCCGATGAGCGAGAATTCTCATCAAAGTCCACTTCTCTACTCTCTGAAATTCACCCTTAACAACCTCGCTCACCGCTCTCTGAACGACACCCGTACATTCTCCCCCGGGCCGGGTCTGAACGAAGATACAATCTCGGGTTGAGACTACCGTTCGCAATGATCCTACCCTGCAGTGTCCTTGTCTCGCGTTAACGTCAGTGAGGGTGCAGACTTCGGAGCCGCCTAAGCATGTGCCGTGATGGAATGTTAGCATCCTACTGTGCTGTAGTGCTTCTTTGTCAAGGACGTTGGGCTATTCGCCGAGAAGCAGAGACACTCGGCGTGTGCTGTGCGCAAATTGGAAGGAAAAACTATGTTTTTGGTAGAGAATGGGTAGGTACTCTGATCTTATCTTGCCACTTGTTTGAAGGAGGACGCTGTCCACGTCCATCCGAATACATGGACCTATTCCTATGTATGAACGACGTCTGTTGCAACGGGGAAAGTATGGGATAGCTGCGGCGGTTGCGCGCTCGTCTTTTGCTAGGTATTCGTGGATCTGAACGCGGAGCTTTGCTGGTAGGTCAAGGAGTCCTTGCTGTCTTTCGTTGATATATCAGCCGTCGGTCTGGATGTAGATGCCGTTACGAGAGCAGCAAGTGGTAAAAGTGATGCTCTGAAGGCGCTTGAGGGGGGAGGGACGTTCATGTTCTTTGTCGTGGAGGAATGATTGCTTGAAAGGATGTGGTGGATGCCTTGAGAAGCCGAAGGTCAGAGTGAGAAAGAAGATGCGTGCATTATGTCCACATTAGAGAGTGCGCTTTAACAAAAGGACACGCCAAGTAGTAGCTCCAAGCAAAGCGCCTCCGCTTCAAGTTTTCCGTATCATCTTTCGTCATCCGCGTCATTCGATCTGAAAGGACTGTTTCCCCGTGCGTAATTACTGTTCATATATGTTCTGTACACTGTCGCTGTCGACTATATACATTTTTTCCTTCCCACTCCTCGCCATTAATGACCGTATCCGTAGGCAGAAGGCTGCGAGCCCCAGGTCGAGGTCGAAGTCGAGCTCGACTGGATGCTGCTAGTGTATGGTTGTGCTCCCCAAGTCGAGGCCGAGGTGCTGGTGTATGGGTGCGCGCCCCAAGTCGAGGTCGGAGTCCAGCTGGACTGAGTGCTGGTGCTGCTAGAATATGGCTGTGGCTTCCAACCAGAAGGCTGGGGAGCATGGTGGTATGGCTTGTGTCCAGATGGAGCTGAGTGGCCGCCGGTTGGGTTAGGCGTGACGGTGGTAGTGTCTGGAATTGGATACCATGATCCTGGCTTGCCGCCGTGAGTGGGCTTTTGTGGCGGTGCAGTGTAGGTGACGGTCATGGTGGTCGTGTAGTCGTACGGAAGGGTGACAATAATGGTTTCCGTGGCACAATCCTTGCACTCGCCGCCTGTTGGAGGAGTGGGCTTGTTGTCAACAGCGGTGACGGTCTGGATAACTGTGACTGGTGCTGGGCAATAGCTTTGGCCAGGCGTGCTTGGGACGCCGGGCTGGTTAGGCTGTGGCTGTGGTTGCGGCTGCTCATGGCCTGGGGCACCCGGGTACGATGGACTGCCGGGTTGCTGAGGCTGACCTCCAGGAACGTATGGTGTTGGCGCTGGGTAGACGGAAGTGTCGCATGAAGTCGTGGTGATCGTAACGTAAGAAGTGGAGAGGTAGGTAGTCCACCAGTGCTGACCGTTCGAGGAAGTCTCTGTGGAGCAGGGCACAAGAGTCGGGACTGTCTTCGTGATCGTGGCAGTCTTGGTGGTCGTGAGGTAGCCAGTGACGATTTTAGTTGTAGTGAGGCTCGTGGTCGTCGGAGGCTGTGGGTGGTAGCTTCCGGTAGAGTGTGGATGAGGTGGTTTGGAATATTCGCCGGTAGGGTAGTTCGGCGGAGGCTTCGGGTGGCCACCGGTCGGGTATGGGTGAGGCTCATACGGAGGAGGGACTAGGTGAGGATATCCACTTGGAGGCGGCGATACCTTTGTTGTCGAAGTGCTACAGCTGGTGCTAGTGCTGCTGCTTGAGTGCGAGTAAGGTGGTGGCACGACCTTGGTTGTGGAGCTCCAGACGCTGCTAGAAGACGAAGACCATGGGTATGATGGCGGTGTCTGCGACCAAGTGCTGCTTGCCACGCTGCTAGAAGACGAC
>KZ108417.1:25093-201056 GCA_002116355.1 Dothistroma pini CBS 116487
GGCACGGTGAGTACCACCACCGGACACACGTGGGATACGTGCAACGGCACGACCTGGTGATCTTATCAGTATTGATGCCCTTGATCCTCTTCACCATTCGCCTGATGCTGCCATTCGCTGCAATTCGTAGTCTCACGTACCAGTACCCCAGGACTCAGCACTGGTCTGGTGGCCGGCCTTCTCACTCACGGCGTATGGCTGACGCTTGTTCTTCGCCATGCCGGTGTGCACCTGCCTGTGGTGGTGTTAGCCATGTTGCCCAATTTCTCCTCTCTCGTTTGGCGGGTATGTTCGTACTGGACAATGTCCGATCGGATCGGGGCCTTGAAGACGGCAGGCAGGGTGAGGGTGTCCTTGGAGGCGGCGCCATCAGCACCGTGGACGGTAACAGTCGGTCTCGAGGCCATTGCGAGTGCTGTGCGGTTAGTATCAACTGACGTTCGTTGTCGCTGTCGAAACCTCAGTAGAAGCGAGCTTGATCTCGCGCGGAATTCTGTGTGTTCGAGCTAAAAGCGGGACTGGCCGGTGGAGAAATCTTGGCGGCCAGGAGCTGCCTCGCTCGATCCTGACCTTCGAAACCACACCATTATAGAACGCATAAGAGCTATAACTCACACATGGCGACCACATGAACGATATTTGTTTTGAAGCTTCGATACTCGTTTCTCACCGCCTGGTTGACTGATTTCATATCTACTCATACAGTCGTTTACCATCATGGCCCTGACCAGCTTTCTTGCACGAATCTTACACATGGTGATGCTCGCCTGATTCGACTGTTCGATCATGCTTCGATGCAGCAACCGGTGACAGCCTTTCCGGCGTCAAGCCCAAGCTCGCCAGGCTCGCCGCAAATTTATGACTGGTCTATCGGGTTCCCGCCAATGCCACTGTCGGACTGCCTGGTCCGGCTCTTTGCTCTCATTCAGCAAAACTGAGCTATCACCCGTGTGGTCCGCTCGCTGACAATGTTGGTAGGGTGAGCTGCTCTGCTTTCACCACATCATAGATCGCAGAAGAGAGAATGCTATGCCACAGGCTTATCCACCACCGGTCTTGGAAATGTGCCAGGACTGCCACGTATTCGAGCAGCACCGTGAGCGCCATCGGTCTATGCTCATGCACTTGCTGCATAAACTCCTCAGATACCAGAGCCGGAAACCATGCCATCGCACGAACGTCCTGTGGGTACCATCGCTGAACTATCCTGGCCTGCCTGAGTTGAGACAGTGCTTCGGCGCAAGCTTCATCGAGGTCTTGATGTTTGGGGAACCCTGGGGAATTCCTCCTCGACTGCAATGCCAATAGACCAAGGCTTGACTCCATCGACTCGTCTTTTGGAAAGAGCGCTGCAACAAGCTCTTTGTTTGCGCCGCTTTGATGCTGCTCCCACATCGCTCTTGGTCCTCGGAATAATACGAATAGATTGTTAATCTCCTCCAGGTTCGGTCTTGTCTTGGCCGAAAGCGCTGACGAGAATGCCACGATGATCAGAATGGCAGAGAACAAGAAGACAACATTCTGCTTTTGCTCATTCTCCTCGTTGGCCATCAGCATCTCCCGAAATATCGGCAAAGCTACCTGTTGATGATGAAGTCCACGAGCACGGAATTTCGTCATCGATGCAGCATGACCGTGGGCCGCCGCTACGCACGCAAGGTCCATAGCTGCGAGAGCAAGCATGCCGTGTTGAAGGACTGCATGGCTTTCGGCGATGAGCGGCACCTCTACTTGCCAGATTCTGGGCGACTCTGGAGCAGGAAACAGATGCAGAGATGTCGAGGTCGAATATCTATGCATCAACACAAGGTCTAGGCTGTCGAATCGATCCATCTCCGGGGCTTTGTCCGTACTGGAGCTCCCTTCCGAAGATTTCTCATTCTGTTTGGCATTGTCGGCTAGGTATTCGCAGGCAGTATTGCGACGCCGGCAATTGTTGCAAATTGCTAGCGATCAGTCAGCACAAAGAAAATGTTCTGCAACGTGTAACCGATCATACGTCTTTCTTCACCACACTGGCGGCTGAATCAGCACAAAGAAACCTTCTGCCATGTGCAATCGCGTGGCGTACCTTCACATGCCTGGCTTTGCATGCTATGCACCCTGTCCTCGTCTTGCCATGGAATCTACGGCTGGGCATTCTTGGGCGTGCGAAACGGAAAAACACCACCAAGCGATCCCTCCACTCAGCAGCAGACTGTACGCCTCACGATATACGAGATCTGGGGTGGTCGCAGGCAGTGAGACTAGAGGAACAAAGCGAGTCTGACCTTCTAGTTATTGCGTACAACAATTGGTCGAGCCAGCGCCACCTCGGTACGCTACCACAGGTCGGCTTGCTCTAATCTTGATCGTTTCCCGTTACGACTAGAGTACGACGCCAAGGCCCGCTAGAATCCACCACACGTTCTCGCATCTCTTGCGTCTGCGCTCACGGTAACGCAACATCGGAACGCTGTGAAGCGTATGGCGACACTACTTCATGACGACGTATACGTGGCAAGGAGTTAAGGTAAGTCTGAATCTCAACATCGTCACTTCACGATATAACATTCCGTTCGCTTCATCGTACTTTCTCGCGCAAACACAGACACGAGCAAGGATCTCGGCGCCAGTGGAGAGTACATCCCGGTCGTGAGACCTTCATCACCACAGACAGGCTTCTGACACAGACCGCATAACGCCCAGTACCTGGACTATGGGTTCACGACGTCTCTGTACACAAGTCACACCTCAATGTCCTGTTGAATTGACGACCTATGGCTACCGTCCCAATCTCGCCGGCAACAGCATCCTCCTCGCAGTATTCGGAATGTGCACACTAATACAGCTCGGCCTTGGGATCAGATATCGTCTCCCTGCTTTCTGCTCTGTTGTTTCGATCGCATGTGCGCTGGAATGTGCAGGCTATAGTGGAAGGCTGATAATGAACGATAACCCGTGGTCGAGTGGTGGATTCAAACTTCAGATTGTCCGTCTTATCCTCGCACCTTCCTTCCTGGCTGCCGGCATATACCTGACTCTAAAGCATTTGGTCATCGTGCTTGGACCGCAGTATTCTCGGCTTAAGCCAAGACTATATACCTGAATTTTCATCAGTTGCGACTTTGGGAGTATTGTGTTGCAGGCTGTAGGAGGGGCCATTGCGGCTAGTGAAACGGAGGCGCTCCTGGACGTCGGCAATGGAATTATCATCGCTGGTATTGCTTTTCAGGTCGCAACGATGGGTGTCTGTATATTGTTGGCATTGGACTTCGCTGTGAAACTTTGGAAGTCAAGAACACGATCTCCCGCCAATGAGGACGCTTTGGAGAAGGTCAGGACACACACGACGACCACCGCTTTCTACTACTATCTGGGCTGCATGTCGGTCGCGTTCATCACCATCTTCATCCGATGCATCTATCGTCTTCCTGAGATGGCGGGTGGATGGGGCAATCCCTTGATGAGGAATGAGAAGGAGTTCTTGATTCTGGACGGAGCTATGGTCTCCGTTGCGGCCGTACTTATGACAGTCGCGCATCCGGGCATCTTCTTTCCGGAGATGAGGATGAAGAACGTTGAGAGGCAGAAGCAGCAGGCAGAGAAGGTGGGGAGTGGGAGTGGGAGTGGGAGCGAAAGTCCTTGATGTGACGGGGAGGGGTAACATATCGACAGCAAAGATCCAGGCAGGACACCAATCTGTTTTTCGGCGTACGCCTTTCGGTATAGCGGCGGCATGATCTTATACAAAAATATACTGGACTTACGGACCACTTGAACAAGACCAATATCGTTCATCCGGCTCAATGCCGAGTTTTAAACTGCGGACCATTGGCTGACACACGAAAGACGGTAGTATAAGGGAACATGCATGATTGAAAGCGGATCGGGTATGAGTCTATTGACATAGCCAAACGGTGGGCAGCATTGACTCCATGCAAGGAATGCGGTTTGGAACGCGGCAACACGAACACCTTGACTGCTCGCAAGAGTCCAACACAGGCGGTCGACAGAGCATTATAGGTCAGAACAAATAACACTAGAGCACATCTACGAGGCAGCAGTACTGCTCGCTTCCAATGAAGTAACCAAAGACACGACATACCTTAGCACCATCAACACAAGCATCCAGCCCTAAGACTCCACCACCAAGGCGCCTCGCATCTCACCACACCCACTTTACCTCCTCAACCATGCTCATTCCGATCCGCTGCTTACCTGCGGCAAACTCATCTCGCACCTCTTCGACAAATACATCAAACTCATCTCCACCAAAGTCCCCGACGAAACGCCACTGCTAAGACCGGCAAACCTCGAACAAAGCTGACGGATGACGGGATCGCGATGGATATGACCGGGGTTGGAGCGGCATTGTTGTAGACGCATGATGTCGACGCATGTGGATATGGTGGAGAAGATGTTGGGGTATGGAACGATCGAGGCGAGGGGGGGTATGGAGACGATTATGAAGGGGGAGGATACGAGGAGTTTGTTTTATGGGAAGAGGAGATAAGGGTCGGGGATGGGAGGGGACGGTAGAGAGGAGGGGGATAGTGTATGATGTGTGGGTGACATGGGAGGGTTGCTGTTAGTGCAGAAGTGGAGGGACATAATGTGCTACAACACTATGTCATCACCGCAGTAGTGACTGCTGCATCTGCCAGATCTGATACGAGTTGAACCGGAAGTACTTTGGTTTGGCGCATGATCGCACACCGTTCACGCTAGCGCAATACGTACCGACTCACCATGGAGATGATTTTATACCACCTGCTCAAATCGACCAGTCGTGAACGACGTTTCGCATGATCGCGCGACCTTCTTGCACCCTTCAAATATCACCAATCACTGACCAGAATTTAACATTCGCGACTGCTATAATGACTACATCTTCAGCCTCACACCCCTTCCGACATGCACGCCTACACAATACCGGCGATCACTAAGTATATGCACAACTACACCTTTCATCACTTAGACTCTCTTATACCGTTCATCCATTCCTGTTTCCTCTTTCACAGTCTCCACCACAACCACTCTGCGACGACTTTGACACACAACAACCAGCAATCGCAACACTTTTACCTTGCAAACAACTTGACGATGTCTTTCCCCTATCTTCCACGCGGAAGCAACTATGACACCATCAACAGGATCTATCTGGGCTTCATACTTGACGGGAGAGTCACCCCACAAATGGCGTCTCTGGGGATGGCTGGATTTGGTGGTTATGGGATGGGAGGGATGGGAGGGATGGGAGGAATGGCAGCGATGACAGGGACGGGCGGAATGGGGATGAGCGGTATGGCTCTGGGTGGCGCTGGCAAGGGCGGCGGTCGTCTGGGCCAAGGCCTGATGGGTCAAGGTGCCCAGAATGGTATCGGTGCTCACAACGACCTCGGCGGGCAACAAGGCGTTGGCAATCGGAAGGGCTTAGGCGGGCAGACTGGTCTCGGTGGACAACGTAACCGGGGTCAGCAAGGTCAGCAAGGTCAACAAGTTCTCGGCGGCGGTCTCGGTGGTCTGGGCGGTATGGGTCGAGGCCACATGAGCTGTCGTCAGAAGCTGGCCGCCGCTGGCCTCATGGGAGGAGGTCTGGGCGGGATGGGTCACGGCATGACGGGCGGCTCCGGTGGCCTTGGAGGGATGGGCTATGATGACGATTCCGACTCCGACTCTTGACTACGACGACTGAGGTCGAAGCCAGATGGCCTATGTGTCCTGCATCCGCGATCGATTGATGGCGTCAATGCTCTGGCGATGTACTCTGTATTTTAGCTAGTCTGGTTGGTCTAATCACGAATTTATCATGCTCCACAAGCTCTCCAATGTACCTTGTCGCGATGCGTGTGAGCGACTTACGCCTCGATCGGTCCTGGTGTAATGGTATGTAGATGACTTTAGAAGCTGACTGTCATTCGCATCTTATAACGTGCCATTCATAGGCGCCAGCTCCGGCCAAGCAATGTCATTCCAGTCTAGCCATGAACCTCCAGTCTCCATGGAATCAAGGTTGATAGCCGGCTGATTGAGAAATCCACGCAGCGGCGGAAGCCGCAACGAGCCATCGCTAGCACTCGGCGTAGCGTAGTCCGGTACCGCAACCACCTGCGAGCCTGAAAGGCCACCTAATGTGGTCGTCATATCTGTCGAGCCATTGCCTTGAGTTCACTCGTTGATCGTGTCCGTCAGAACAACTTTGAGAGCCGTACATACTTACGAAAAGAATATAGATCTCCACCAATGCCAGGCGAGGCCTTTCGCTAGGGATATGCACCGTAGCCATTGCACGGATAAAGTACTTTGCACGAGGAAATGCAGAGTCCAGGAGCGTACAGCGACTGGGGTATGCCTCACCGAGCAGCGCAAGCAGTATCCAAAGCCGACATACAGAGAGCCAGTCAATTGAAGCGGAATCCTGTATCACGGCGTTTACGCTGGCGAGTACTGATGATATCGATTCGAAAGCAAGAACTGTGGCATTGGGGAAGGTTTTCCTGTAGTCTGCGCCAAACGCCTTGCTGAACGCTGCAACAAGGATTCTGGACTCTCAAATCGAGCGCTTCGACGGCGGCTGTCCGTTTTGAGAGCCGCAACACGCTTCCCAGCGTGTAGCCTTCGCATGTCTGTGCGAAGCACTCCTAAGCCGCCGCGCTCTCCGCAACCAGGCTCTCCATTCTGACATCACTGGCCGCGCCGCTCTCTGCGTGTCCATTCTCTCCACCTGCCAGAATCTTCGTCTTGACTCTCTCATCCACCTCACCTCCAGGGCTCCAGCTGACCACCTTGCCGTCCTCGTCTACAAACTGCCATCGATAACGACTCAAATAATGCGGAATGGCGGACAACTGCGGTCCATACCGCTGACTATTATCATAAAGCTCAAACAGCGGCACAGCGAGGAGCTTCATATTCTTCGGCACACTCAACACCTTCTCCTTCGGGAGCTGGATGAAGTACAGCTTTTTGCATTCTTTCGGACGCGTTACATGAGGTGGTAAGAAGGGATACATGAACGTCTCGAAGTTGGGGCGGTACCATTGAGCGATCGTGTCGAAGACGTGCCAGTCGCGGTCGTCTTTTTCGGCGAGGGAGCCGGTGGGTGCGAGGCGTTCGTTGAGACGGCTCTTGAAGCCTTCGATTTCGTCGACGTCGTGGGGGATGTAGTCGCCGGGGCTGTGTTGTTAGTTCAGACCTTTGTTCCATCTTTGAAATACGTACAGCTTGAAGAAGGCATTGGCGATCTGCAGCATCAGGACGTGAGGGTGGTTGTGTTCGTGGCACACGAGAATTGCTTCACAGGAGCGGCGCATGCCATGTTTTTCGTAGTATTCCTCCAAACGCTTTAGGCGGTCTTTCACGGATGCATCTTCTTCTGGCTGTGTTTCCTTGGTGCCGAATGTGTAGTTACTGAGAGGGTATAGTCGTACGGCGGGCTGCTGGCGGCTTTGGAAGGGTAGAATGTCTTTCGCAGGGACGGAGGAGAGCTGATGCGCGGGGGTGATTGTTGACATGGTGGATGGATGTCCAATGGTATAGAAGGTCGCATTGCGCGCGAAGCAACATTCATCTGGGTTGCGCGCGCGCAGCTGTCCGAAGCTCCCACGCTAGTGTCAGATCGGCGTTAGGATCGGATCCCTGTACCTGCCAAAGCGGGACCGATCTTCGGCATGCCGCTCTAGGGAAGTGGCAGTCCTCGTGATAACAACAAACCACCACCTCTTATCTTCTTTCGCATTCTCTGCTAGGCAAATACAACACTGCCATATCAGCATCTACCCATTCATAACCTGACAGCAACAACACACCATGTGTCGGTAAGGCCTCCCATCCAAACACAACATCACAATTGACTTTCGGCACATCCATGCCACTGCAATTAAGCTTATCCACCTCGTGCCACCCCGGTGGAAATGTCATACGACACAGATCACCACTGACTCCACCACAGTTGGTTCGCCTACATATCGGCAACAGAGCCTTGTCTCCTGGAAGACGTCCTCATCTCTCCAAAGCACTCCCTCGTCAAGCAAGTCTCGGACCACTATCTCCCTAAGCTCTTACCCCACGGGGCAGATGGCGACTCGGAGAACGATGTCAAAGCACGCAACATTGTCATGAAGTGAGATCATCCCTACCCACGCGACTGACATCATCACATACTGATACACCCAGCTTCGACGGCCTCGGCATCGCCTGGTACACTTCCTCCAATGCCGATTTCGAGCTTGGTAAGACAGGCCAGTCAGCCGATGGATCGCAGAAAGAAGTACCATCCTCCCTCGATGCAGAGTCGTGGCAAGTCGTTGCTAAACAGAAGCTGCAGGGCCTGCGTCCAGCTCTCTACAAGACGATCCAGCCTCCCAGAAACGACTGCAATTTCCTGTCAATATGTGCCAACTCCGAGACCAAGGTCTTGTTCGCCCATATTCGTGCTTCGTCGGGCACGGCGATAGCCAATATCAACAACCATCCGTTCGTCTTTGGTCGACATACCTTCATGCACAATGGCGCTGCCAGTGATTTCCAGGCCGTGAAGAGGGACGTCGTCAATGAGCTTTCGCCGGCTGCGTACGGTCGTGTCTACGGCGGTACAGATTCAGAGTAAGTCATGTCATCTTCTCTTCCTAACCGCAGCTAATATTGCTAGACACATCGCCGCCCTCTACATGTCGTACCTCACCAACTTCGGCACCGCCTCAACCTTCGAAAAGGATTACCCCATTACCGAGATGGCCACTGCAATGCACCGCGCCGTCGCCACAATCATGACAATCCAGCAAAAGACCTTCGGCGACAAAAAGCGCCCAAACTCCCTCAACCTCTGCGCCACCGACGGAACCAAACTCGTCGCTTACCGCTTTCGCAACCACAAAACTTCCCAACCTCCTTCCCTCTACTACAGCACCAAAGCCGGGATGACTCTCAACCGCAAGTACCCCGACCACGCCAGTGGGTTTGAGACCCCGAATCGATGGGTCGGGCTGCCGGAGGAGCATCATGGTAAGCACTTGATTGTCGCCTCTGAGCCGAGCACGTACAAGGAGGAGGATTGGGAGGTGATTGGGAGGAATCAGTTTTTGATGGCGGATGCCGATGGCGTGTTCAAGCTGGAGGATTGTCCTTACTATGAGGGTTGGGACGCGGTTGATCCGCCGCCGCCACCGCCGGGAACGGCCATGCCGTAAGGCGAGGTCGGAGGGCTTTGAGGAGAGCTTGAAGGGAGGTAGGCTGTCTTGAAAGAGCTGATGCGGGACGAGGTTGATACCCTGGTCATTCAAGGGATCTAGTGGACGTTATGATGGTATGAAGACATGATCACTTCTACGAGATTTTTGAAACTGTACGCCTCACCTGCGCTGTCACTGCTTGGTGAGCTTGACTTGCTATGTTGGACATTAATCGAGACGGGAAAGACGATATCTGCTATATCCTTGTAACGTGCTATATCCTTGTAACGGTCAAATGCAAAGCCCCATGGGCCGTAACTCGTAACTTCATTCCTTCGTCAATTCTACTCCGTGCGCTTCTCACCTACAGATGATGTTAGTCGGTGCGAACCACGCATGACCATGGACTGGGGGGACTTACACAGTAGGCAAATCACCAATTCGAAAGTGGCGATCCTCCGATTTGAGAAGTCCCATGATATCATCTCGCTCAGATGGAACGGCTCCTCCCAGACTGCGGGCATCGAGCAATCGCGGTCCAGCTCGTTTAGTCTTTGATGGTGATTCACGAGCCGCCGATTATTCTGCACGATGAGCTTGTCTCGAAGGGGATCGCAATCCCTCATGCGCAACAGTATTCCGGTATGGACAGGCTCGAAGTCGGCCAGGAACTCAGCTAATGTCATGCATTGACTCCGAATGAGTGCGGCGGCTTGGGCGATGGCCAAAGGGAGATAGCCCAATAGAGCCAAGAGCCTGATTGCAATGTGGTCTTCGTGGTGACCGGAGATGCCTGCCATATGCTTAAGGGCGGGAACTGCTTCGGCTTCCGTGAAGGGGTTGATCTCGATGTCTTCGATTGTAGCACTGAGGGAGGTAGGTCTTTTGCCGGTTCGTCGCATTGTCTCGGCTAGGTTGCGATTTCTGGTCGTGATGAGGATTGTGCCCTGGCCGGAAATATCGAAATCTTTCAGGAGATCGACATCGTCGACGTTGTCGAACACGATCAACCATTTGTTGCGTCGGTGTGAAACACGGCGATGGATTGATGGTGGCTCCAGCCATTTCATCGCTAGCTCTCGAGAAGTCTCCGCATGGTCCGGATCTGTATCGGCCAGGAGACCGAGCGACTTTGCAATTCGATGGAAAGACCTGTCCATACCTACAGCACTGTCGGCTTGTATCCAGAACACAGCATCGTACAAGCCCTGCCAGCGCTTGACAAGCTCGCTCGCGATACAACTCTTCCCTACGCCTGCTATGCCGTGTATCACTATCGTCGCTGCCGGGGCCTGTGCAAGTCGAGCAAGAACTTCTTCTCGTCCATGGAAAGTATCAGAGCACGCCACGGGCATATTGAGCAGGATTGTCGAAGCCTCACTAGTCTTTGTGAGAGGTAACGCAGCCTTGTGCAGCGGCGTCAGGGAATCTCGGCAATGCAGCTCCTGCTTTCCCCGCCAGGCAGAATCTGGCTTCAGAAGCTTCTCGACAAGTTCCACGTCTGGCAGAGACGTGGGGTACGATGGGGACCGATCGTAGCACCTTGATCCACGAGAGATCGTGGCAGGAACCGGTGCTTTCCAGCAGATGCTCTCATATGGGTACAGGTAGCCTGTGGTAATGAGCGCACATAGTAAAGTATGCCTGTCAAGCATCCCTAAAATGCAGCCATCCGTCGAGGACGAAAGATACTGCAGTGAAGGTCGTAGTTCATAGGACCCCTCTTTCGTCTTCAGATATGGGCGTCTTGAGTAAGAGGAGCGTCTTTGAGCCGAATTTCTCGGGCTGTTTTGTCGAGCAAGCAACATCGACCGTGTGTCACGAGTGCATGCTCGAGCCGCTGAAAGCCAAGTCAATGCCAACTTTCTCAGACGCCGTAGGCCCCTTACTACTTTCGAGTCTCGTGTGAATAGCTCATCCGTTAGTGATGCCGACATGTCCAACGCTCGCGGTTGACTTTTGGAAGGCACGATCCCACAGGACCTTGCATCACGCCTCAACTGGGCTTTCCAAGCGCGTGAGTCGTACTCGACGCTGTACAGTGGGCTTGTCGCGATAGCGACGCATCGGATGGTCCTGCGGTCGTTGCAATCTGACCACACGAACACAAGCTGCGCCATAGGCTCAATTCGCGGCGGATAGAATCCATAGGTTGTCCAGCGTTGAGCGCCCGTGGTCAGAGTGCCCGATCTACTGTACAAAACCATCGAGCTTCCACTAGGCAAATGGTTCTGGCGTACTCTGTCGTTAGAGGGAGGTAATACTGCCCACAGACTTCCAGCGACCTCCGCAGCAGATGGTCGTTCTCCAGGCTTCGCATCAAGCATTCTATCAGTGATTCGGAGAACCAAGTCTTGATGTGCTTTGGACGCCCTTGATCGTAGAGATGTGATCCAGTTCTTGAGTCGATCAATGTGTCGATGGTAGACCGACGAGTCTTTGCGCGGCTGCTTATAGAATCCTAAAAATTGGCTCAGGCTGTTGAGCGGCAGCCCAACGTCCACAGTTATCAATTCGAGGAAGACACACCCCAGCGAGAATATGTCCGCCTTACGACCTCGCGATTCACGGCGAGCCACCTCAGGCGCGCAGTACTTCGGTGTCATGAATCCAGGCCCGCTTGACATCGAGCTATCTAGTGAGAAGTCAAGAGAAGTTCCGAAGTCGGATAGATACACCGTGTGCCCACTGATTAAGACATTGGCAGGCTTAATGTCTTTATGTCGACAAGAAAGACTGTGCATGTAATCTACTGCGGACGCCAGGGAGTAGTACCATCCTTGCATGTGTGGCCGCTTGTTGTACGCTGCTGGCTCGGAAAGGTACTCTTTGAGGTTACACTCAGCGACTGGTAACATCAGGATGTTGAGAGCTCGCTTCTGATAGTACGCAGCTATGAACCGAGGGATATTCGGATGTTTAAATTTCTGGAGAAGCTCGATTTCGTGAAGGTCCGGCGGTTGGCCATCATCTTTTCGTCGGATACACACCTTCCGAGCGAAAGACTCAGGAGATGTCCGTAGCTGAACTTCATCAACGATTCCATAAGCTCCGTGGCCGAGGTTTTGAATGTGCAAGAATGGCAAGCTGGGTATGCTGGTTTCCAGCCACGAAAGCACAGTGTCCAGATTTCGGTGGTCACAGGTGAAATGCCAGATGTGATCATAAGAAGAGTCCATGCTAACAATGACGATGATGAACACGGCGCGTTTGTACACGGCATCGCGTATGCATGCGTCTTTGGTGCCCTCGCACTTGTAGTCGATCCAGAGATAGCGGTACCCCATATCTCTGGCCAAGGTCATGGCTCGCCTGAATGGCAGAGGTAGGTCATCAGCACATAGTTGTTGACCAGCGTGGGCAAGGAAAGTTCTGTGTGGAATCTGGCGAGCCCCTGGGTATTCTCGTGCGGCCCAGGAATATTCGAGAGCGAGATATTTGGCCTTCGCTGGTGCTGGGACAACTTCGTTAAGGTGAACATCGATCAAGAACTTGGGTCCCACAGCAATCTCAGCACCACCACTGAGATTGTTCTGTGTCGTCAGTATGCTTTTGCGCTCTCTGTGACTGTTGTCAGCCGCGTTGTGCTCAGAGCTAGCGGATGCTGTGGTGTTCACAAATCCAGCACTTGCAGAGTAAGAACTAGTTGACCGACTTGGCCCCTGGCTGTCGTCTTCGTCGTCGAACGGCCCCTGACGCTTGAATCGCAATGTCCAAGGACCATCTGAGCTCGGTAGGACGCGGCCCTTGAGATGATCAAGACAATGCTGGGCGAATTCGGCGTACGAAGAGAAAGTGTGGCCGCAACGCACTCCGCATTTGCTGAAGGGACAGCTAGTGGGGTACTCAGCGGCGTAGGGTACGTACGACTGGTCCCGGATCTCATCGTGCCTGCCTTGGCGAATAGTACCGTGATCAGAATGAATACTGTTGAGATGTGGGGTGAGTTTGTCCTTGCGATGGCAGATGAAGCTTCGGCCAATACTTCGGCAGAGCACGCAATGCCAGAACTCCTGTGGAAATTTGTTTTTGTGGTGCCTGTGCCACGAGTCTTTGTCGCCAGTGGAGTACGTGCACCCTACGCAGCATGGTAAGGCTTTCTGCATGTTTCCGCGTGCGGCCTTCCTAGACTGTGAATTCTCACATGCACGGATGTTCCGCTCGCTCGCGTAAGCTGCAACTTCAGCTAGCACATTGCTACTTCCGGAGGCAATATGAGTCGGCGCGCCCATGGCATCCGCTGCCTGTGATTGATCCAGATTCGGCATCTGTGAAGATATATTCAAGTTTTCTGAGAACCATGACCTCACCGTCTCGACGCTCAAGTTCTCGAGACTTGCGATGAGTTCGATCTCTCTCTCACTTGGAGGCCTTTGCTGATTCTGGCAGCGATTACGCCAGAAGTCAAGTGTCTCATAGGCCGCAGGACTCAAGCCTTCCCAAGTCTGAGGAGCGTGACGTTGATGTGCGGAATTCCCATCTTGCCACCCATAGGTATTTAAAGGGCCTGTGTCATAACCTGGCACATCACCAGAGGGATCATGGTTCGTGACGAGATGTTGTTGTGCCTGCGGCGGCTCAATGGGCGGACCGAAGTATGATCCACCGGTATGAGAGCTTCCTGTTGTGCCCTGGGTGCTGAACAAGGGGCTACTGTCGAACTGACTGGACATCTCACTGAACCAAGTATCGTCTTGACTTAGACCGCTATCAACAGTTGTCTGATTGGGTTCAACATCGACTCGTCCTGACCCGAGGTTGGGTAAAAGGTGGTAGGCATCAATCTATGCATTGTCAGTGGAGATAAAGATGACGGCTGTTGAACACCTACACAAGCCATCGGATTTGCACTGACTTGACCACAGTCTGTGCAGTAGTACCAGTGCAAACATGAAGAAGACCCAGAGGTATCAAAATCAGCTGCATCCTGGCGACCCTTACCCTTCCCAAAGGGTGTCGGCCAGCCACCAGCACCGGGAGTCCCTGGCGCTCCTGACATGACGCCGCAGATAGCCGCTTCCGGTTTGGTCCCACGTGCAGGGTAGCTAAGGTCTCGGAAGGACGCCCACGCGGTAAGTCGAATGGCTAGAAAACGGTGTCAATAACGAGCTGCAACTCTCCGTGCCGCATGTGGTAGAGCAGTGAACGTCAAGGAACACTCCAAAAGAAACATCACTCATCTTTGGCTGCCTCCGTTATACAACGCTCACCTAGGGCGACGACTTGGGCGGCAAAGGGCAGTGGTGTCTGCCTTGATGCCTCCTCAAAACTTGCTACAATGGCCATTCGCGCGTTTTCTCATCGCCTTGACGTCCTCCAGTCGCAGCACGGAGCATCAGATTGCCATGTAACGTCATCGTGCTTCCCACAAGCGTATTTTGAGCGGCGAGGTAGTGTCAGGAGGGTATCGTCGCCCTTTCCAAGCGGGAAGTAGCGCGAGGCCGCCCACCTTCGCCCTCTGGGGTGCTGGCCGTGCTGGCTGGCCACATCGTGATGACGAACGAGGCGTAGATGTTCAGACCTTGTAGATATGATTCGCGGACGACATGGTGGATGTGAACATGCAGAAGACGGATTGCGAAAGTAGAAAGCGAAGAAGTGGAAGTCGCCAAGTCGCGTCGTGAGTTTTCTCAGATCACCAGGCCCCATGAGAGACTAGCTTTTACAGGAGATACGAGGTGGACTCACGCGTCTGAGACAATATCCAAGCTTATATGTACTCAAAACGTCGACATCAGTACTGCATACCGAACATTGCAAAACATCGTCATCGGTTTCGTCTCTCGCCATACATGCGCCGTAGATCTTCTCAAGTCGTTTCCTCATCAACAATCTCCTCGACCCTCGTCATACCTCGAATAGTATTCGCAGAGTCGATATCTTCATCGTCCACCATGGGAGAAAAAAGCGACATGGCGTACTGGCTCTGCACTCGCCTTCTGTAATGTTCAGTGGACTCGCGCATCGGTGCTCCAGGTCGTCCTCGAGTATCTGCTTCGTAGCGGGCGAGACGACGCTGCAGTGCCAGCATGGCTTCCTCGGATCCTGTGGAAGACATTTTGTGATTGCTATGACTCGTCAGTAATGCGGCTCTTCTGTTTGACTTAGTTTTGGTACTTACCCATGATCCTTTTGCTCTTTCAACGCTTGCTGCAAGTGCTGCAACAAGTCCAGCTTGCTCTGGCGCACTTCTTCTCCCTCGTAGTTGAGGCGCACATCGAAGCTGATGTTCTCTCGCAATGCTAGTTCTTGTAAGTCTGATCCGCTGAGGTCAACCGAGAGCATCCTGTTGAAGGTTAAATACTCATGGCGTAAATTTCCATGGAAGATTCCGAGTGAACCACACGAAGCCTGAGCCCCACAGGCCTGAGCCACTTCTGCTGCGGAAGGCCGAAGTGATGGTTCGCTGTTGACCATGCGTTCAGTGATGCGGACTGCTTTGGCTAGACTGGATTGCAGATGAGTCCTGGCCAGTGATCGCAACCAGATCTCTAGCTGCGGAATGCACTGATTGTAGTTCGCGTCTTTCTCGCTGAACTCGTCGGCGAGACCGATCACGCTGTGGAGCATGTCCAGAGACGATAAGGTCGCGATCGCGATCATCTCGGCGAAGACACAGCCGAGCGAGAAAACGTCGGCGGGTAAACCTCTATCTCCTTGCGCTGCCACCTCAGGCGCTGAGTATTTGGGCGTCAAGAAGGCGCCGTCTCCTGATGTCGTCGATGTGCTCTTCAAGAGGTGTAGCGATGTGCCGAAGTCTGTCAGAAGAACGTCGTTATCGCTGATCAGAATGTTAGCGGGCTTGATGTCCTTGTGCCGATAGTTATTCTCGTGCATGTACGCTAGTGCACCAGCCAAAGACACGAACCACTGCGGCAGATGAGGTTTTCTGGTTTCGTTGGGGTCGGCGAGGAACTGACGGAGATCGCCATCAGCGACTGGGGACATGAGAATGTTGAACGCTGTCCTGTCGCAGTACGCGGCTTCGAACCGAGCGATATTAGGGTGATGGAGGCTCTGCATAATCCTGATCTCCTTCAGGTATCGCGCTCGCTGAGACTTCTTCGTCCTGTCTCTGAGAACAATCTTCCGGGCGTAAGTCTCGACTGGCGAGCCTGATGAACTGGAAGAGGCGAGTTTGACTTTGTCTACAAAGCCGTAGGCACCTTGGCCGAGAGGCTCCACGTGTTTGAACCAATCACGATGTTCGGACCAGGACCGTATCTTGCGAAGATGGACAAAGTCGCTGGTGAAGTGCCAGATTGGTTGCGGATCGTTCTTGCGGAAGCCCATGGATGTGATCAGCATTGCCTTCCGGTAGATGTCATCCAGACTTGCTTGTGGCATTTTTCGGTAGTTGACCAAGTCAGACCAGAGGTAGTCGAAACCCATGTCTCTTGCAATCTCGATGGCTGCCTTGAGGACCGTCACAACTCCATCACGGGCTGGCAGTGTAATGTTCAAGTGAGCGTGCAGCTTCAGACAAGTCTCATGGGGCAATGGCTGCATCGACTTGATATTGCAGTCCAATGCCAAGAACTGAGGAACGACATCGGGAGTGACTAATTCACCCTTGTGAACATCAATAAAGGTGAGTCGGAGCTCATTCACCATGAGAGAAGGCGATGGCGATGAGTCGGAGTCGATAGGTTCAGTCTTGACGACGACTTCGCATGAAGCCGCTTGGTGCATCCTTTGTCTTCCACCTGAGGAGTGCTGTGTTCGTGACTGACCACTGCTACTTGAGTGTTGGCTCGATGTCGGAGCACTCGATCCACTCGATGAAGAGCCATTCGAAGAAGTGCTGTTACTGTCCCCAGTATACCCTCCATCTCCAATGTCTTTGTTCCGTGGCAGTTGAGGCTGGTCATTCAGGCCACCCGCGTTATCATTGAAGTGCGCGATCCAATGGTCGTTACGTTCTTTCCAGGACTCGAAGATATGGCCGCATGGTTTGCTGGTCGAAGGCAGAATGTAGCTACAGACTCTGATGTAGGGCGCTTCGTAAGCCACCTTCGATCTATCGCGGAGCTCAACCTTGTTGTTTTCTTCCCTGCGATGCACCGAGTGGATGTGAGGAAATAGCTTGTCGCGCCTGTGCGTGATGAACGAGGCACCATTGTTGAGACCACGGCAAGAGATGCATGCCCAGAAGTTCTGGGGTTGTTTAGACTCTTCGTGTCGCTCCCAGTCAAATCTACTGTCCGTGGAATATGTGCAGCCCCAAGTGCAATGGTATTTGCCGATTGATCTCCCAGGAGTGCAGTCTTTAGTGGCAGCGTCGTTGATGTACTTCCATATCATGGGAGATACATCCATTGCGCGAGAAGGCTGTAGTGCATTGACTTGTTGTGGGGCGGGTCCTGCGGGACCCTCATGAAGGCGAAGCTTAGCACCAAACCACAGTGCAACCTTCAGTGGTGACAAGTTACACGCAGCAGCGATGCTCTTGAGTTCTTTGTCCACCGGGAGGTGAGAGAGCTTTTGCCAGTGCTGGAGTTTTACTTCGAGCAGCTCCGTCTGCTCGCGGTTGAATTGCAAATGTTCCGATGCATCGTACAATTTTCTTGTCTTGTGAGTAGGCTGATCAACTATGTCATCAGCTGTTATGTCGCGTCTTGGTCTCTTCCCAATAGACTTGGGCACATCGCGACGCTTTACGGCAGTGCCATGAAGTCCCGCGCCCATATCGTTAGGGTTGTCGTTCTGAGCAAATGGTAAAGCGTCAGAGCTCCGGGGTATTTCGATCGTCTGCTCATCGACCGTCTCAAGGCGCCCTGTAGACACTGGGAGGTGCAGGTGTTCACCAAAGGGAGATTGAAGGCAGTCACCCTGGGTGTAGTCCTGTGATTGGAGAGGCTGTGATACGTAGCCGCTTTCTTGGGCACCGGGCTGAGCAATGGGATTGCCGTAGTTCGGCAGATATCCGTCTAGTGTCTGGTTGCCGATGTAAGATTGATCGGTGCCTATCGCGGCGTCCCACTGTCGCCAAACACTGTCAGCATATGCTAGGAGGTCAAAAGGGTAGACTCACATTGATTATATCGAAGTATGGCATGTCTGAGGGCGTGGGTACTGGCGATGCAGGATACATGCCAATGCCTTGTCCGACGGCCTGATTGTTGCGGATCGCTGCACAGACGCCGCAGACGCCGGGTTGGTGGCAGTTGCACTGCTGGGGCGAAAACGACATGTCGCTGCAGTTGCCCGAACTAGGTAATAAATTCACAATGAGCGTGCTAAGCCCACGGAAGGACGACGGTCGCTAGTCGACTACGTTTCTGGTGACTGGGAATGAGTAACAGTGTCGAGCAAGGGAGGCCTACAAATGGGAGAGAAAAGGAATGTCAGTGCGAATAGCGCCGCGAGGAGACCTGATCAGCTCTTCTAGGAGTCGGGCGCGATGGTAGAGGGCGCAAGGCACCTTGGCCTCGTCGACAGCAAGGCAACGCTTTAGACCAACTTAATCATGAACGAAGGCACGTCATCAGAGGGCGAAATTCCATGGTCCATGTTGTTGTGGGCGTCTTCCGGTGTGCGGTATTGCTGTCAAAAGGGTCACGGGCGTGGCTGTGTGAGAACACGCCGGCCACAGCTGCTGCTTCGCCCCGTCCGAATCCTGCAGGGCGGACACAATTCAGCTCCAGCTAATGTGACCGGTACAGTCGATCAGGTGAGTACTCGGGGTATGATATCGCCGGACGGATGCTGCATGGTAGTATACTACCACCTGGACGGATATCGCTGAAACAAGGAGGAGTCCGAGGAATCGTTGATTGAATGTCCAAGATTTCAAGACCGACCGAAATGACCAGTCACGTGATGATGATGAGAACGTGATTCCATTGGCAGGAGAGCTTCGTCTGTGTTGATCTATCTTGCTGCGGGCCATGGCATGACACTCTAGAAGCGCAGCAACGTCCTCGATGGCATGGAAATGACTATACCGCTAGAATCATAAGCTCTCTATCGGCCGCCTCGCTGCGACTGTCCAGCACTGCCCACGTTGGAACTCGTCCACGGTTACGAAATGCAGCACGATAGCAAGGCTATCAACGGTCGGAACAGCGTTAGCTTGAGAGCATGAAGAGCATGTCAATATACAGATCTCCTGCTTTCAGGATGTAGGTCTTGATCAGGATGAAGAGAAAGGAGAGCCATGGGTGCCTCTGCAGCCACACGTTGTACGCCTATGAGAATCAGCGTGTCGAAATCCCGGCTGTCAGTACATGTAATGCATTGATAAGTCCTTGGAGTTGACGTGTGTCAATGTTTGTTGAATTGCACAGCCGAGGTGGCATGAACCGCGTCGAGCGGACATTCACTGCCGAGCACATCCATCACATGCACTGTTCTTATGCCCAGGCTTCCAGGGTTCTTCTCTGCTATGTCTGTACCACCGGCTGTCTCGCTGTGGTAAGTTGGTTTTTGTTCGATGGCGCGGGTGAGCTCACATGGTCGGGCATTGCAACAAATCATTCACGACCAAGCCGTGTCACATGCATTGACATTCCGGATCCAAATCCTCTGAACGCTTACTTTCCTTCTCCGAGCAGCTCCCATGTGCTCGAATTTCCGCTTTCCGATCTCGACCAAGCTTGTCGCAGCCTGCATTCGAGTATTGCCACAGACTTCTAATGCGAAGTCGCGACTCACCTCGACGAGGACGCAACCATCAAAGTGCGCCAAGTCTACAGAGAGCTTGAGGTAGTAACCTGCAACCACTTCGCACATCTATTCTTCTCCCAGCGGGCATGGCTATTCACCGAGTACAGTCTACGCCGACTTGTGGAACTCACCTCTCAGCCTGGCTTTGCTAAAGCTACGAAGTTGATCGAGCTTGTCCCATTACAAATGCATGGGACGAGCGACTCTAAGCTCATAGAGAGAGATCTCGCCGTATGGTTCCTCTCGACATCGAGGCCTACGAATGTGAAGAAACAGGCAACGAGGATCTTCAGTGTCCACTTGAACCTGAGTCGCAGACGGTCGACGGTCATGATGAGTCCGACGAAGATGATTCAACCCACGTGCAGATCTTTGAGCACTTCGGTAAGGCTCTCTTTGGAGATGCTACCAGCGATACTTGGGACGACGAGCGGGAGCTCAACGAGGATGAGGTTCTCGATGGCGACAATGAAGATGAGGATGACGGACCAGTTTGGGCTCCATTCCAGCCTAAACAGCAAAGACACCTTTCCAAGCCCATCGAAGCCAAAGGAACCTGGCTGAAAACAGAGCACGAACTTCGTCATAACGGACTCGACATACAGCTTCTAACCAAGATCTTCGATAAACACTCGCGCATCCAGAAACACAGTACCCGATCAAAATCACCCCCGAGGAAACGCCCATGTCATCCCACTTTTCCGAGCATTCACATGAAGCAAGTGCAATAACCGTAGCAAGGGCAAAGTTCGCGATCCTTGGACATCTCCTCTTACTCACTTTTCAAGAGCTTGACAGCGAGGCAACGAGAGCACTCGTCCGATCCCAGGAACCCAAGACCCGTGCAGTCTCCCCACTGAATTAGATTGTAGGGCTAAAAATCCGTAAGCACGGTCTTCCTGAGCATCGACGCAAAATTTGCTTCCATGAAGCCGTGATGATGCTGAGGCAGCATGTCCGCCAGAAAGAGGAGGCGCATCAGTGTCTGGCACTTACGAGCCTCCACTGGGCCTGGAGGGCTGTACTCTTTATCTATTGTCTGATCCCGACGCGCCAGATGTGCTATCTCGCTTTCCTCCTCGGGGCAGCCTTCTCGTAACATTATGTTCTGCATCCTGCCTCTCGTTGGGGATGAATCAGTCACTCCTTGATAGCTGCCCGCATCCCTCTCTCCGCTCCTGCCATCTTCAACGCAGATTCTGTCCAACGCCCGTACGTCGCCGTCACCTGCCGCTGCTACATGTACACCATCAGGGGAAGCGCAACACAACTCTCGCCCGATGCGACAAGACGCTGTGATGACGAATGACCCTCGCGCCATCCGCAAATTACATGTACACATGCACCCTCTCCGTCATCCCCAACTCGAGAATGGAAGCGATCAAACTCATGCGTAACATACATTCCTATAATACCCAACTGAACGCATACACTTTTATCCACCAGCGTCAGCCTTCGAATACGTGACTTCGCCGACTTGCTTCATTCTGTCCCTGCAAAGGAGTTCGTACGCTTCATATCCTCACCAAACACAATGCCTCATTTCCTCGTTGTTATCTATAGGACGGGCCCAATGCGGTTTCTCTTTCTCGCGGTGTACAGGCCACACAGATGATGAAACTCATCCAAGATGCCATGCTCCACAAGATGAATAGCTCCAAGACTTCCTTGCTCCCATCACTCAGCGTTCTCGTCCTCGCAGGCTGCGTGCTCAAGGTCGTATCACGTCTTTCCTAAGGCTTACGAGCAAGGTCCATCGAATGCCTCTTCTCCGCAAGCTGGTGCTCAGAGCTCTTGTCAGCGTTGACCCGAAGCCTCTGCTCCGTGGCCTGAGCATCGACATCCATGCGATTTCTTCTCTTTTCACGCTTCGGCTGATCGGGCTTGGAATCTTGGTCGAGGCTGATCTGAACCTTCTGCTCCGAGACCTTGCCGACGTCCATCGCACCCTCCAGTTTCTCATCGATCTTCTTGGACTCTTCAACAGCACGCTTCTAGAGCTTCGGCTCCAAGTCCTCGAACTCCGTGATGTCCTTGACCGGCACAGCTGCCGGCGTAAGTGGCATGCTAGACCGGAAAGTCTTAATGTCCTCGATCTTGACGCTCTTCTTCTTCTTCTCGGCATGACCGTTATCTTTGGTAGGGCCATTGGTACTGCCATCGGTACTGCCATCGGTACTGCCGTTGGTACTGCCATTGCTCTGTGGGGCTGGTGCTTTGATGCCGAGCGAAGGAAGAAGGCTTGGCAGGAAAGCCTTAGCCTGCGAGACAATGACATCGGCTTGTTCAGCAGCCATGCCGCCGACTTTCTGAAGGTAGTCATTGACTGCAGTCGTGATGGATTCGACATGATCAGGCTTGGCCAGATCGATCTTCTTGAAGTAGCTGGCAAGCTTGTCAGGTTCGGTGGGAAGTTGGAGCTGAGTGAGCATGCTGGACACGGCTTGCATAAGGTTCTCTCGCTGTTGCGATTCGCTGGTGTTGGCCGCGATGTCTGCGCTCGAGGCCTGGGCGATGGTGTAGACGGAAAGCTTAGCACGGTCGGGCGAGCTTGGGTTGAAGTAGAGATTGAAGAAGTCAACAATCTCTGACTGCGTAATCGTCTCGAGTTGCTCCACATCGCGGATGACTGCAGCATGTTAGTATAGCTCCATTCAGGACTACCAAGGTACTTACCAAGCTCGAAATCGAAGACGTCTGAGATAACGTGATACCAAAGACGTCCACTCTCCGCATTGAGGTTTTTCAGCTTCTCCAAGCGCTTGTTGATGACACCAATTCGGTGCGCCTCAAAGTCCTTCTGCGGCATGTCCTTGATGGTCTGATCGTAGTGGGACAAGAGGTGCTCGATTCGCTCTTCCAAGTATGGGCATGGCTTCTCACTTTGGACCAGAATGCGGTATTGCAGACGACCGCCTGCCACAATCGGACTACCACCCACGACATATCCAAGCTGCTCCTTCGTCCGCAATGTGTCGAAGACTGGCTCTTCGATGATTTGCGAGAGCAGCAAGAGCTTGGCACGCAGGCGGCGATCTTGGGCGTCACCGATGTGAACAGAGTAGTCAATGCAGTGATTGACATTGTCCTTGTTCGCCAGTGTGTGCTCGTAAGTGAAGTCCGATCCTGGCGGAAAGACGATAGAACGATCCTCGGGCCACTGCGCACGTGGCAGTGGAAGGGGATTGAGTGTCTTCTCGACAAGGTCTCCAATCTTGAGTGCATCCTCCTTGTAGAAGTTGCCATGGGCCATAATTTCCAAATGCATCTGTCGCAAAAATTGGGAATGCATCCTCTTGACATCGTCCGCAGTGACGCGATTCAGTTCCTCGAGCAGCTGCTTGGGAAGGTATGCGCGTGGCTTGTTCACCCAATTCCTGTAGGCGCTCACCTGGCGGAAGGGCTCCGTGTATTCGGTGTTCCGATGTCCACGGGCAAGTCTGTCAATAGCAATGTCGAAGCGATCCTGCTTGATCTCCAAGTCGCGCATCGAAACCAGAACTTTCTCAAGCAAGACGTGCATCTTGTCGTTGTAGCCGCTCAATGAGATCTCAAAGGCGTCGTCGTGAAGCGAAATGCCGTACTCTAGACCGGCGAGCTCTGCATCGTAGGCATATGTAGAGAGGCTGTCGTCCACAAGCTCCTTATAGACGCGCGCACACTCTACGACGAATGCAGATGAGTTGAGGAATGGGGTCCGCAAGTAGATGTAGACATTACCCTTCGGCACCCAAAACTGATCGTCCTTCTTGTGCCAGATGCGAACGTTGGTGTCATTGCGAACAAGTTTGGGTGACAACGCTGGTGTTGCGACCTCCTTCTTCTCCACGTCAAGGCGCGTGGGGATGAACTCGTTCTTGTGTGGTAGATGCAACTCAGCGGGTCGCTGCGAGCTGTTGGAACAATACGCCTGCTCGACTTCGCGCATGAGCTCTACCGGGATTTTCGTCGACTTGTACTCTGTGCCATACCAGCGCTCTCGTGACGGGAAATCGGTAGGGAAGTCCTGGCTGACGAGCGTGTAACGGAAGTTGTCTGGACGCAGAGCATCGAGACCGCGCTGGATGCCTTCTGGGTTGAACTTTGTGAGCAGAGCATCTCCACTGAGGAGCCTGTCTCGTGGGAGCGGCTTTTGCATAACACCAGTAATCCTGCTGACGGTGCGCGAAGCAGGGATCTTTTGCATGAACCTGAACTGCACTTCTGCCAGCTGAGCGGATTCCTGGTGAATCCACTCAAGCGGAGGAGACTCTTTGATCATCGCAATGTACTGGAAGACTGTCTTGATGACCTCCTGGTAGTTCTTTTGACCTTCTGTCGTCAACCGGAGCATGATCGTGAAGAACGCAGTCCCTGGACACAGCGGCTGAGCGCCTGCACTCAAGTCGTTCGCCCAACCCTTCTCCTTCAGCAAAGCAAGGATGCTGCCAGGACCTTCATGACCAATCAAGTGGCTGATGTAGCGTCCAGGCTGCGATTCGTGCAACTCTTCCTCGTCGGGGTAAGTAAAATTGATGTCGAGTAAGCGCGTGTCCATCACTGGCTTAACGAAGGTCTGAATGCAGAGCTCTCTCTCAGTGAAAGCAGGCATGTCCCATCTAAGCTTAGGCAGGTCCTGGTTCGGCACGTATGTGAAGAACTCCTCGACCCATGATTGTAGTGTGTCCAAGTCTTCTCTACCCAGCACAGCCAGCTTCATGCGGTTCGCCGAGTATTGTGTCCTGTAAAACTTCATGAACTCGTCCCTGATCTTGACGCCTCTGGCAATTGGTTTATCGTGCAGAAGATCGTAGTTGCCTGTTGCAAAAAGATGGTATGGATGCTGCGGGCTCGACAAGCTCTTGTTCAGCTGCATCAACCGCCAATTGTCGCTCTGCAGGTTCTTCTTGTTCTCTGAATCCACCGCCTTCAACTCCCGGTCCAGTGTGTTTTCATCAAATATTGGCTCGATGAAGAACTGAGCGAATCGATCCAGACCACCGTAAAGAGGTGCCTCATGCTTTGAGACGTTGCTGAGCAGACTGGCTTGGCTGGTGTTCGCAGATGAGCTCGTGCTGTTCGATGTCGACGACGCGGAGAGTTCGAAATAGTAGTTGGTCGATGTTGGCGCAGTGAAAGCATTGGAGTGGCCGCCGTACTTGGTCAAGTAAGAATTGTAGTCGTTCTCGCCTGGGTACTGCATGAGTGCGTGTCAGTGATGGTCCCTTCATGTGGTACAGCTTCTTCCGAGACAATCTTACCTTCTTGGTTCCCATGAACAGCGCGTGCTCGACGGCATGTGCTATTCCTTGCATGTCCTCTGGGTCCATCAAGCTTCCCACGTTGACGTCCATGGCTGCGGCAGCATTATCCGTATCTGGATCGTGGATGAGAAGTGCTTGGAGCTTGTTGGGCAATTGAATGACTCTGTATGTTCTGTTGTCCAACAATGGCTTCTCAAGCTCGTCTGCCAGGCGCTGCGTGCCGCCCTCAGGCCGGCTGTATAGATGGTCGGTCATGGTCGCGACAGTTCGAGTCTGTCTAAGCTTTCGCGGATGATGTGAAGGTATGGAGTGAAGAGTTAAGACAAGAGGCGGAGATCAAGCGCTTGGTATGGCGTTGCTTCGTCGAGAGTCGAGAGTCGGTAGCACTTTGCAGCGTCGACGGCGTGGGCTGGTGATTCGAGTTGGTGGTGAGCGAGCTCGTGCTCGTGCTCGTGCTCGTGCTCCTGGCAACCTGGACGAATCGATACCACAGTGCTGGCGTTGATGATCTCGACGATGACGCCAACGCTCTGTGCACAAGTGTAGCTGGTGGTCGTTCAGCGGCCAACAAACAATGGCGATTGAGCTTCACTGGCAGCAATGGCGACAAGCTAGTGGTAGGACGAACGCTGGCCGTGACAATAGCGCAAGTGAAATTCCCATTCCAGAGCAGCAACGAAAGAAGTCAGAAAGAACAATCCTAAACCCCGACCTCCGCCTTCCCATCCCCGTCGTCTTGGGCCGCACTTGCAGACTGCAGTCTCTCGCACCTGCCGAACCATCAAGGTCGTCCGTCTGCAAGCGTACATGTACATGTCCCAGTCCGTGTAGTCGGGCGTAATTGCTTTATCGCAGACGAGGAGGCGTGGACAACAATACCTAGCCATATGAGACCAGAATACTGCACCGGAATTTGCCTCCACCCCTCCGATATCGAATCACGAGACGAAAACGTCCTGCAGCAGGATGCAGCATGCAGCCTTACACACCGCTCGCAAGGTTATCGTTGCCTTAACGAATACGTACCGATAGCGCAGCGAGATCTTCAGGGGCGCGGGGCACATGCGTTCTAGAACCTATTCGTGTGGTTTGATCTCTTCCACTAAAGCACAATTCCAAGAGTCCATAGTCATGAAAAAGGAATCATTTCTCACCGCCCTTCTTGGCCTAATTTCTGATACTGACATTGATGGACGCGGCGCTCATCACCCGCCAGCCGAAATTTGACTGGAGCTTAATCAAATCTGGGGGCCACAAGCAGTAAGGCCCAGGCAAGGCAGGGCTTTCATCTCAGTCACGTTCGGTCAAAACATGCTTTCTTTAGTCAGCACCTCACACGAAATCGTAGACCGCAATGAATGGCACTATACAGCATTATGCAGCCCTGCCACTTCGAAACGCCTCAGGAGCTGGCTTGCAAGGTCTCTGTTTCTCTCCGTCTCCTAGCCCTTCGCACTTCCACCTCGTCTCACTCCTGCTGCCATCTGATGTCTCTTTGCTGGTCAGTCTAGCCTGCGAGCCTGTGACAATCGGCACATGTCCAGCCGTTCTCTTACTGTAGTGTCTTGATCGAAAGGTTGAGCGGCCGGCGCGCTGAGTCTCATCATATACCTTATCTGAGCTTACTTCCTTCTTGACGTGCTGGCATGAATTTTTTTCCACCAGAATCACGAATATATGGACGTGACCACAAAGCAGCCTGTATAATCTGTCATTCTCTTCTGTCGTAAAAATATGTGTGTTTCTCTTAGGATCCTCGTCCCAAAGCACTAAGTCGCATGCGCAAATCCCATGGGTATCCCTCAATGTCAAACGCCCTTTCGTGCAGTCGTCATTCATGATAATACAATTCCAGCTCGAGTCATTCGTCCCCTTCACCGTCATCCTCATCGTCCGAATCCTGCGAATTGTCGACGTCGTCCTCAGATTTCTGCTTCTTGTGGTAATCGAAGATGTGTGCTGTCCTCATCACGTTGCCTGCATCATGGAGCATGTCTCCAACTCTCATCCACAAACTGGCCTTCTGTGCTGTGCTCGTCGGTCCATTGCGAGTACCATCAAGCCCCTGACCAGGTTCGAGATCGCCCTCCGAGACACGCGGTGTTGGCGTCGCCTCTCCTGGTATCTTATACGGCAGCGGCGGGACACGGTGTGCTTTCCCAATCTTGATATTCGTCGCTTGCTCATTCTCAACACGAATGAGGATCCATAAGCCTCTGCGAATGACTTCCGAGAAGGCGACGAAGAATGAACAGATCGAGCTGTGCTGAACATCTTTAGTGTAGACAGCGTAGGCAATCCAGTTGAAACGTAGAAGCACATCGATAACGATGATGGCGTAGTAGATCCAATACACGTTGTTGTACACCAGAGTGTTCCGCAAGCCTCTGTGTTTAGCTTTGAAGTCCCCCAAGGAAAAGTCCATGTAGATGTCCCAGACACTGCAATACAGGCTGTTGATCGTGGCGACAACGCAAAAGGCGACCAGCCAGTCCTGAGACTTGCTGATGCGGTAATAGGACAAGCACATGTACATCATGCAGCCGAAATAATACTTCCCCAAGTTGACCAGGTGGGGCCACCATTGGTGAGTCGTGCCAAATCGCCGGATGCACTGCAGTCCACGAATAACGCTGGGAAGAGCAGCGAGAAAGCCCATAAGTCTGCTGTGCGAAGAATTGCACTGCGCCGGATTGTCCCACTCGTTGACGTACAGACAGAAAAATAGCTCGATGTTACCGAGTGCGTATGTGAGAGAGCAGAACATATCTCCGAGGAAGAAGTCTCGAAACTCCACCGTGTATAACGCGCCAGAGCTGACCAAGCGCCAGATACTATAGGCTAGCCATAACCGGGTCCGGTGATAGAACATCTTGAAAGGCCAGACCAGGAGCAGGAGAGTCAGCCCTATGAGGACAACCGGCCAGTATACGAACATTGTGTACCCACCAGCCATGACGTCGAAGTTGAGGTACATAACCACACCGAACAATCCCCAGAGCCAGGAGGGTATCTCAATCATTTGCTTCCAATCAAGTGCCGAACGCTTCTCCAGGTCGCAAATATTCTGAAAGTTAACTCTGTACCTCCGGAACATGGCGCAGCAGAGTATGAAGAAGACTGCTAGCAGCCACATCAGGAAGTAGCCGGCGTAGAGCTGCAGGAGGTACTCGGTCTGTTCTTTCAGGGGATGTTCAATAATGAACAGCCTTTGGGCGCCTTTCGTGAGTCCTTGAAGCGCAAGAACACTGCCCACGCCTAGGAGAGCGCCGCTCCTCGTGATGGCTCCCGTGTAATGCCCTTCCTTGTAGGCCTTCGCGCGAAGCTTGCTCACTGCGACTTTGTGGTGTCCTGATTCGAAGTGGAGCGCATAGAGGTCTTCAATGATCTTCATGATGTGGTCGATCTCATCGGACTCGACGAAGAACGCCTTGTTGACTTTCTCCTCCGTATACTTGGTCGGAGTAAGCTTCTCCTTGACAACTTTGTTGTACTTCTTGCACATTTTTCGGTACGATTCCTGGTTGGTCGTCGCATAGGATTTGAGCAGCTCGAGACCACGATAGTACTCGATCAAGGCAGCTTTCATCTTTTTCTTCGCGGCATGATACGGTGGAATGTTCGTGGTAGGCAAGGCATAGTCTCGTCGATGGTCTTCGTGCGTTCTGCCATTGACTTCCTGTCCAGTGGAACCATTGTCCTTCCGGCGAAGCTCCTGCATGATGTTCAGCTGTTTCCGGAGAAGATGGAGCCGCTCTCTTGCCTCTTCCTCCTTCTCCCAGTAAAAGTGGTTTATCTTCTCCAGCTCACTGTCCATGAAGCTGAAGAAAGTGGCCCGCGTGGTCTCCAGAGCTTCGCGTACCTCGTGCATATCCCGCTGTGACGACATCTCTCCCTGCAACCTTCCGCCATCTGTCGCATGGCTGCTGGCAGACTGTGCGGGTGATGCGACGCCTTTGACATGCTCTGTGGCTTCACAAAGCTCAAGTCGCGCCGTACCTTCTCGTTGCCCATCTGCGACATCGGCCAGATCTGCCGTCCGCACCTGCTTCAACGATTCCGCACGTTCGAGGGCTGGGCCTGGCAGTTCAAGGGCATCTGGTGCGGACCGGCTATACAACGCAGAGCCATAGTCGGGCGTAGCACGTTCCGTAGGTATATCGCGTGGTCCATTGCGACGAGTCTGCAAGGGACTGCTCTCCGTGATCTGTCGCGAAAGATTCGAGGGAGTTTGCCGCTTCCCTTTCAAGTGGCTGATGGTCTGTCGAAGTGAGGGTCGTGGTGTTTCCTTCTCCGCTCCGTCTTCTTTCGGCAGAGCTTTGATGGCCTTGGCAATGGCCTTCAAGTGCTTCTTACCCTGCTTGTAATTGAAGTATTTTCCCCTCCATTCGGGAATTGCCGTATCGCGCAGCTGTTTGGCATACTTCATCGCGACTCATACTTGGCGGAGCAGGTGCAACTGTGAATGTCGATGCAGGAAGCAGCATTAGATCAAGCGCGACAGGGAAGTTTCAAGTGGGGCTGCCGCGCTAAAACGGCCGTGCGCTGCTTAGAACTTTCTTCCACTCCGCGTGAATCTCGTGTTACGTCAGAAAAAGCGCGTCGCAAAAAGGCAACTCCATGCTGTCAGTGAGGGTTATGCTGGTGATCCAGTAGAATAAGTCGCCATGAGCAGACCGCATTCAGTGAACTGAGAGCCAGAGATAGCACTAATACACACGTTAAACATCCCTCTCATGCTCCAGCCGATATGCCCATGCTCCCTTCGTTACTCGTCACACCATTCATCGCTACATCAAATCGTCCCACAGCGCCCCCGGCTCCAAGAACCCATGATGGATCACGTTCACCAGCCAATAATCCTTCCTTATCCTCTCAAGCAATCTGCTCGTCTCCGAGCCGGGCTGATACACCCTCTGCCACTCTCTCCAAATCCCAAACGCCTCCTCTGACCACGCCCTGAAAGACACCGCCTCGACGATCGTTGGAGTGATGATCTCCTTTCCAGTGAAGGTGCCCCATGTCACGGGGTTGACGGACTCTTCGTTTGAGCTAACGAAGTCGCCCTTGGTAGTCCCAGCGAAGTAGGTGATCTGAGGGTGCTGGTCTAGTTTCTCCTTGAGGGTCTGCCACTCTGTGGAGGGGATGAAGAACTCGACAAAGGGCTTCTGGAAGACGAAGCCGTTCTTGGGTCCCCAGCCGAAGATGTGATCTGTAGAGCGAACACCATTGACTGCTGGTTGCGAAGCAACGGTCCACCAGCCTTTATTGATTAGTGCCAAGAGCCTATCCTTGATCGTCAGAGTCTCTGGCTGCAATGCTTCCTCGGACCACGGCATGGAGTCGATTTCACCCTCTAGATGTCTTCTAAAGCTCTTCGATATCTCTTCAATGGACTTTGGCTCTCCCCAGAGTCGTTTTGCATCGGGCACGCTCACGTGTAAGCTCACCCCGTAGCCATCGATCTCACCGAATGCTGGCGAACGAGCATCGCCCCAGCGACCATTAGGAAAGTCATCCCAGGTTGCCTCCCGTCCAAGAGCTCCCTCGCCTTCTGATATGGCTAGCGTGTTGGCACGACTGTTGATCTTCTCCTTGGGCACGCCCGCATCCTGCTCGGGAGCCTCGTACGCCTGAGAAGTGCGCCTACTGCTTGTGCTCGAGGCCCGCGTGTGCGATATGATGACACGATTCCGAGGTTGCGAGTTCGCCATTGACGACTTCCTGCGATTCTGCTTTTTATTAGTAGCATCCACCAAGACGAAATCGTCTGAGTCCACTTCTGTGACAGCCGAGTCCTCGGCATTGAGCTCCTTGATAGGACGTATGAGCTGACTTCTCTCGAGTATCTGAGCCACGACCTTCTCTAGGTTGAGAGTGTAGAAGTGGAAGCCGCGAGGTCCTTGGCCGGGTTTGCCCTTCATGCTCTCGACGAGATCGCACAGTATGTCCACGCCCACTCTCTTGACCGCCTCATCATCGCCCTTCACAAGTTCCAACCTCTTGAGAATATCTTGCGGCAGTGCAGCATGGCTGAGCTTCGTGGTTCGGCGCAGGATCTGGTAGCTTTGAATGGGCATCAGGCCAGGTATGATAGGTATCGTCTTGAAGACACCCGACTCTTGCTCACGGAGAGTTTTCTCGTACCGATCGTAGGCGTCGACATCGTAAAACAGCTGTGTCATGATAAAGTCCGCTCCGGCCTTGATCTTCTCCACAAGATAAGGCAGATCATGCTCGACTGACTGATGCTCCGGATGTGATTGATCTGAATGACCCTCGGGATATCCTGCGACTCCCACGCAGAAGTAGTCTCCATATTGCTTGCGAATGTACCGCACCAGATCCACTGCCCAAGTGAAATCCTTATTCGAGTCATCCTCTTCTGCATTAGGCACGCTATCGTCTCGGTACTCATCACTCCGCGGTGGGTCTCCTCGTAGAGCCAGGATATTCCGCACGCCTAGGGCCTTCGCCTGCTCCAAAGCCTCATCGATGAGCTTCCGCGACATATTCGTACACGTCAGATGGAGACATGTCGTCAACCCCAACTCTCGCTGCGTGAGTTCCGCCAAAGCAAGCGACTTGACCGACGTGCTTCCTCCTGCTCCCCAAGTGACGTTGACAAAGAGTGGCCGCAGACTATGCGCCATCCGCGAGAGACGGGCATTGAGGTTTGAGAAACCTTGCTGCGTTTTTGGCGGGAAGAATTCCAGCGAGAAGTAATTTGCGTCTGGCGGCAATGCCGCGATCTTGTCGGTGAGTTTATCCATGGTCGTGGTGGTGCAGCAGAGTGTTTCTGCTGCGGGTGGTGTTCTGTGAGGCTGGCATGTCGTGGTGCGAACAATGATGAGGTATAGATGTCTTGGATCGTGACCACGATCGTGCCCACTTGATTGCCGATGGCGGCAGCTGCAGCCGAGTGGAGATCACTGCACGTGCGTTATTGACGATCCTGAACAACGACTACGACAACCCATAGACTTTCGGAATCAGTGACAGCCATACCATTCGACATAGAGATGCACGGAAATTCGATTCCTTGGGGGAAGCCCGAAGAAAGCGACCAGAACAGATGCTCGATGCTTATCTTGCTAATGCCAGCACTTCAATAATTCAGCAGCATCAGATCAGGAAAGTCTAGTACCACAACTACGACAACTACCGGAAACGCCCCTCACCGTAAAGTTTTGTATCCCTCTCAACTCCCTCCCAAAACCTCTTCCAATCCCCATTCTCCACCAACCCCATCTTGTACTCCACATCCTCCCAATAAACCTCCACCCTTTCAAACTCCTCCACCCACTCACAAACCTCCACACCCTTCAATCTCAGCGCCAAAATTGCATGGGTCTCCCTCATAGGCTTCATGGGATCATTCACCTCTCCCATGATACTCGACAAGATGCTCGCGGCATCCAGGCGTGATGCGGTAGGATATCGGACTGGCAGTGAGGACATTGTGGTGAAGATTTGCTTGGTGAGGCAGGTTTGGGTGGTGATCAGGGAGATGATGGAGGCGCGGGACCAGTGGTGGACAGAGGGCAGTTGAGTTTGTTGTAGATTGGGGTGGGGATTGTCGTTGGGGTCGAGGGGAATCCAGACCTGGTGTACGTATCAGCATACGAAACAGGGATGAGGAAGACGAATGGTCGAGGTGTTGGTTCACTCTTAGGACTTTCCCTTCTTCTTTCGAGTCTTGCCGGAAGTAGTCTGGACGAAATTGAGAGCCTGTGAGAGCGCTATGCGGCTGGTTAGTACCTCTGTTAGTGAATGGACGAAACAAGAACGCATGAAGATTCGCGATACGTACTCTGACACCGCCTTGGCCTTTGAATTTGCTCCGGGCATGTTGGTGCTTTCGCCGTTGGGGTACTCTACGAGCTTGCGGAGTTCTTTGAGATGAGGGACGGTCGGCGCGCGTGACAGACCGCCGCTCTCCTGAAGCTTCTTTTCTGCGAAGTAGCCAATTTGTTGAAGTACTGTGGTGACTGTGTCGGATCTAACACCGGACTCGGTATTGGCTGGACTCACGCGGTCTGTATCAGGTTTGAAGGTGCGGTTAGTGGTTGCGGTGGTAGGCGGTTCAACAATTTCAAGACCGTCGTCTTCGAGTCTGAGATCGCCAGGTGATGAAGTTCTGTTGCTGCTCATGCTGGTCAGCTGCTTGTGGTGGATGATTAGAGATTAGTACCTCCGACGGCCTTGTGTTGGCGGGGCATGACTGTGTTGATTGAGACAATGGTTGCCGCGATCCGCATTATAAAGGTGTGTGACAGTGGCCCGTGCATAGGTGAATGCACCTGGCGTCCCACTTCACGTGCTATTCACTTCAATAAGCCAGTCCCACAATGCTGGATGCCCAGATCCATGCATGTCCTTACACGTGCGCGATCAGTCGTTCACTGCACTTGCCCGCAGCGCTCGGTCGTCACCTGGCGACACATGTCGCGGTTTTCCTGACGATAGTCCGGCTTTCCGATAGCTATCGCGCGGAGAGTCAGCGAAGTTCTTGAATGTCAAATTGGCTGAGTGCCTGCAATCTCATGTCTCTTCGTGGGCGCCGGACGCCACTTGCTGCCGGTATGTACAATCAGGACAGCCAGTATGTTCTAGCTACTCTAAGCCGAAGCGATCCTCTTCGCGCAACCCTTCCTGTCTCTATGCTTATCGATCGTTCTCCTCCTCACTTGCAATCCTCCTCGCTCTATCTCTCAGTGGTCCCATGGGTGCTTGAAGCCGAGGAGTACTGGTAGATCGGTGCGTGCTCGGTAAAACAACTACGGCAGAGGTCAGTTTTGCTCTGTCATGTTCTCTCGAGTCTATGCATACGAAGAACCACATCGATGCTCCAAGGCCAACTGCTGCGAATCTGTAGAGAGGTCGGACTGGGTGAACGTGAATTGGGTGTCCGGCGTGGCCTCCTGCTGAGCCGTGGCCGCCTGCCATTCTCCGTAATGTTGGGTTCCTATGCTATGGTCAGCTGGGGACCTTTCCAGTACCGTGAGTAGCATACATTGTGGCCGGTGTTGTGACTGCGTGTAAAGGTGGTGATATGCTTGTGCATGCGCTCGATGTGAGGTTGGAGGCCAATCGCGAATAAAGCATTTGATGGAGCAAGAGCTATAACTTGATTGGATCGGTTAGCTCTAATTCGCTGATCGCCAAAGCAAGGCCGATGTCCTCCACTCATCGAAGTGAAGGTGACGATCTCGCGACAACATTCTCTACTTTGCGACACTTACGAAACTGTACACTGTCCACCATTGCTCATCGAGAACTTGTCCTTCTTAACCGCGCGACAAAGATCCAACCTCACCTGACAGCCACCAAACAGATCGCGAGACAGCGAGCCCCAATGCGCAACACCGTCCATGAACAGGCGACAATACGGCACAGCATGATCACATAAGGCGCGATACTGCCATCTGCGACACCGCGATTGAGCTTGCAAGGCGACCACCACCATGTCGTCCGGCGCGACTCCACCTGCCGCGGCCGATGGCATCACAGATCCCACCCAACGACGCTTTCGAGGTAGCGCAAAGATCTCCGAGTATGACATTCTGAATGAGAAGCTGGGGGAAGGCACCTTCGGAGTGGTGTCCAAGGCAAAGTCAAAGCGGACAGGAAACATTGTGGCGCTCAAGAAGATCCTCATGCACAACGAGAAGGACGGCTTCCCCATTACAGCATTACGAGAAGTCAAGCTGCTGAAGATGCTGAGCCACCCAAACATCTTGACGCTGGAGGAGATGGCAGTAGAACGGCAGTCACGTATGCAAGCCAGTCTGCGGAAGCGCGCATTGCTCACGACCTTCTACATTGATACTGACGACGAGACAGTTGACGACAAGGGCAAGAGCGGCAAGAAGCGCGCCACCCTTTACATGGTCACTCCATACATGGATCACGACCTAAGCGGCATGTTGACCAATCCGGACATCCGCTTCACCGATGCGCAAGTCAAGTGCTATATGCTGCAGCTGCTAGAAGGCTTGCGCTATCTGCATGATGTGAGTGCTCGTCGAGAGAATCTCGAGGCCGGCGTTTAATCGTTCAAACAGTCTAGGATTCTGCATCGCGACATGAAGGCAGCAAACATTCTCATTTCAAATCGCGGCATTCTTCAAATCGCCGACTTTGGACTGGCGCGGCATTACGACGGAGAGACACCAGTGCCCGGCCACGGTAATGGCAAGGTATGTGAGCTCGCGACCCTTTTCGAATAGCTAGAGAGGGTTCATCGGGATCCTCTTGGGTCCATGCAAGAAATGGTTGTACTGACTTATGGCAGGCGATTCGAGACTATACCAGCTTGGTCGTGACCAGATGGTATCGGCCGCCCGAGCTACTGCTGACTTTGAAACGCTATACGCCTGCGATCGACATGTGGGGAGTCGGCTGCGTCTTCGGCGAGATGTTCGAACGCAAGCCCATTCTCGAAGGCCGCTCGGATGTCGACCAGTGTGTCAGGATCTTCAAACTCGTCGGCAACCCAACAGATGAGAGCATGCCTGGTTGGTCAGACTTGCCGGGGTGCGAAGGTCACCGAGACTGGGAGAGGTCACGTGGCAATATCAACGATCGGTTCAAGCAGATTGGCAAGGAAGGTCTGGACCTGCTCAAGCAGCTGCTGTGCCTCGACTGGCGGAGGAGAATCAATGCGTTCGATGCCCTTCAGCATGCATACTTCAAGGTCGACCCACTGCCAGCGAAGCCAGAATCACTGCCACGATATGAAGACAGCCATGAGCTCGACGCTCGGAGACGTGGCAACCAACAAAAAGAGCGGCAGGCGCTGCCACCAGCGCCTGCAGGCGGCACTGTCGGACTTGGGCCCAATGAAGACAGATTCCCGAATCCTTATCAGAACGGATATGGCTACGACGATCGAGGTCCACGTGCAGGGTACGGCCGCGATCGAGGGCCGCCAGGCGTACAGAACGGCCCACCAAGATACGATGACAGAAGACCGCCACCCGGCGGACGAGAACCATTGTATCGGCAGGGTGACCGCGCTCTGCCGCGGCTGCCGCCCCAGAACGGCCACCCACTACCACCACGACCTGACAATCTACCTGGTCGACCGTCCGACATCACAGCTCGAGCTCCGTCAGCACCGGATCGAGGTCTCCCCAGAGGCGGTCCCAACGTTGACACATACATACCTTCGTATCAGAGTGGCGAGAGGCCACGATATGACGATCGTGGGCTACCTCCACCACGAGACGATCGCAGAGACCCGTCGTACGACCGATCTCGCCGGAACAGTCGTGATAGCTATCGAGATCCATATCGCGACCACGATGCACCTCCGCCGCGACAGTATCGTGACGATGGAACAGCTCGGGCGCCAGGTTCCCGAGGCGAGTACCGAGATCGTGGGTATGCTGCTCCACGAGACGAGCAGCGGCGCACGAGGAGCAGGAGTCCTGATCGACTACGTCGGGAGAGGCTTCAGGACAGAGAACGAGATCTTTACAGGCGATAGAAGTGGAGAGGACGGTGGTGCAATGCCACCATCGGGCTGAACGTGATGTAAGATTGCCCCTATTCGCATGATGCGTAACGAGTGACTAGAGATATCCTGTACAAACAGCTTTAATCAGGGCTTTCAAGCCAGGCGATACCGCGCTTACTGCGAGTGACGGGAATACGACTTGACTTGATTCGTCCGGAGTGCCGTCAGGTAACGCCTATCTCTGTAAGCGAATTGGCTGTTGGAATGTTGGCCGTGGAATGCAATCACCACGATTTGCAGGACAATGAGCACGAGGCGATGCAGGAAGTAATTGAAGCCGTGAGAACAAGCCCGAGCCAACGTCAGAAGCTCACTTGACACGAGTTGCGAACGCACACGTAAAGGGAAATACAAACTCGCTGCAGTCGCTTCGCAACACCGCCTCGGTCAGCATGGCAGCACCGTACGAAATCCGACTCGTTGCTGACAAAAAATATGGCATTTTCGCGACGAGAGACATCGAAGCGGGCACAGCCATTTGGACGGACTCGAAACTCATGTCCATTGATGATAACTGGCGGGTCGTCAAAGACGGCACTGAATCTGATCCTGTCCTCGAGGCTTTCCACAGACTCTCCACACTCGACAAAGAGCGCTACATGCAGCACGATGCTTGCTCCAGCAGGAGTGTAGGGGAATACATCATTCACAAGATCTTTGACACCAACAGCTTCGGTATGGAGGACCTCGGTCTCCACAGTGCTCACAGCGACTGATCTGAGACTAGGTGATGACAATACGAGCTACATGTTCCTGATTACCTCGCGCATTGATCACTCGTGCACGCCGAACGCCACATGCTGGAGTATGGGTAGCGGAGAAGAGGTCGTCCGCGCCATAGTCCCGAACGTGGCTGGAGAAGAGATAGAATTAGCTATAAAGAGGACGTAGGCTGGCTCGTGAATCGAGCACAGCGCCGGGAAGTGCTAGAGGTAAGAACCAGCTCGAAAATGCCGAATTACACAGCTAATCAGAAGATTACAGACGTGGTGCTTCGTCTGCAGATGCAGCGTATGTGATCGTACAGACAGTGAGATCGAACTGAGCGACGCACGCCGAAAGATCATCTGGGGCCTGAACTGGCGCATCAAATTTGCTTCTTCCGCAGATTATAGCCAGTTCGAACACTTGGACTATCGCAGAGCTGAAGGGTCGTACCGCCGAGTACTCACACGAACTACAAGACGACTGAAGAGCGTCAAAACGCGAATGGCCTATGATCTCCTGCTCGCGCATTGTTCTGAGGCCGAGGGCACGGAGAATAATATTATCGCCAAAGCATACGCCAATGCCGCGGAAGCCCAGCTTGAAGAACTCAAGCAAATGGAGGACAAGATCATTGTTGTGCAATATGCCGTGAACATCAGAGATTGGATGCTCGAGGCCATACGCTACTCCACGGAATTCTACGACAGCGCTTGCCCTCGGGTAGCGCAGCCATCAAATGCATCGATGAGTGGGAATGTAGGGAGACCATTCGCAAACAATGCATGAGCTCGAAGACCGGGTGTCTTGCAGCCAGGGTTATGGAGGATGCAATGGAGGAGCACGGGGCCGTAATGAGAGTCAAAGACGGCGTACGGAAATTGAAGGAGAGCACTGCAAAGTTGAACATGTTGATAATGAAGGAGTTGCCGCATCACTATGAGTACAAAAAGGACACCACAGAGGACTTGCACGGAGACAGTCTGATGCTCCTCTTGTCCTGAGCTCGAACGGTACAGAAGGCACCATTATAAAGAACATGAGGACGATTTCAGCAGCCCCTGGAACTTGTAGATTCGGAGGAACTTCCCGCTGATGAAAAACGCGCTAGCTCTGGAATTTGCGAATTCTCCCGGCCCTTGCATCGAAGCAATATCTGAGCACAACAAAGACCGTTGCACCAGTGAATGCGTGTTTCGGCACGTGAAGAGCCCGTCAATGGCATCCGTGAGATCTTCTGGCTTGCCTGTGAACACTTCACACGCGAGCTTTCGTCCGGCGCTGAACACCATAAACATCACATACACGGCACCACGCGACTGTAGTACCAAAACATAGACGAGATGACTACCTCATATGAGATCAGAGCATCACCTGGCAAAGGTTATGGCGTTTTTGCGACTCGCGACATACCTGCGGGGACTTTGATCTTGGCCGATCGCCATGTGATGGTCATAGCGAAAAAGGAAGGAAGGCGACAAGGTTCGAAGCACAACATACAGCACGCATTCGAGCAGGTGGGCGGAAGTCAGGTCGAACAGTTTCGATCATTGCATGCAGGTCCAGAAGACGGACGCAGTCTGGTCGAGAGCATTTACACTACCAACAGATTTGGTGAGCTACATCATCAAGTCGGATCGAATGTCGTGCTGACCACGTTCCAGGTAATTTCGAATCCACTTACATGTGCCTCACCATCTCGCGGATGAATCACGCTTGTATCCCAAACGCTGCATCTACAGCCGGTGAGACCGACGATGAGGACAGTATCAGAGCTATCGCATCGATCAAGAAAGGTGATGAGATCTGCATTAGTTATAGGTCTGATCTTTGTTGGATCATGACTCGAGAGCAGAGGCAGGCACTACTTCAGGTACGTACCGACGACCTCAATATCAAATTCAGCGGCTAACAACTCCAACAGTCCTGGGATTTCGACTGCAAATGCCCTCTCTGCGATCTCCAATCCGCAGAAGTCAATCTTAGCGACTCCCGTCGAAAGCTCATCTTTGCCCTCCGCTGGAAGACTGTCTTCGAAGATTCCGTCGACTTGAGCCACTACGACTCCCTCGACTTCCGCGATACAGAAGAAGCCTACGACACTCTCAACGAACCAAACTTCGAGTCCCTTGACTTCATTAACCTCAGCACCATCACCGCCTACCAACTCCTCCTCGCGCATGCCCTCGAAGCCGAGCAGATCGATAGAGACCTGGTGGGCAAGGCATACTATGAAGCAGCGATAGCGCACTTTGCGGATCTGGCAGCGATGGAGGAAAATGTTCTTGTCTTACAGTGGGGTCGTAATGTCAGAGATTGGATGAAGAAGGCAATACAAATCACCTCGGACTTCTACGGTTTCGACTCGCATGATGCGCAGCAGTACCGGAAAGACTGGGAGTTCATGCAATTTCTGCCGCAGTTGGCGCTCTTGTTGGAGATGAGCGACCTATCAACGATGTTGAGTCGACCAGTTGGGGTATAGGATCTCATTCTGCAGAAAATACACGCGACAGCAAATCTGGGAAAAGACCAGCTACAGCCGGCGTTCGCGCTCCGCTTTCTCACGTTGCCCGACGGACAGCCAGCTGTTAGGTGTGTCGATGAGATAGAGTGCAGAGTTTTCGTCGGAGAGCAATATCTGCTGGAGAATGTCAAGTCAACGGCCTCCAAGGAGCGAGATGCCTTCATCGAGCAGTACAAGCTGGTCGTAGAGGTCAGGGAGAATCTGAGGAGTATCACAGAGAAGGAGGGAAGGTTAAATGCGCTGTTCTTTGAGGAGATGCCTGGTTTGTGATTGGCGAAGAGTTGATGGTCGATGGCAGCGCTCGAGGCTTCGGTAGTGAATGTGAGCTTGTGAATGCCTTGGCAAATTTGCACCACTCGAGCTGCAGACGGAGTGAAACTGCGCGAAGCAACCCATAACGCGGGAACCTCACCTCAAACATTGTCCCGATTTTAACTTGCCACAGAGGGTACCTGCCGAGTATGGCAACAGATTCAACTCCTCGGCGCAGAAACCACGCGGACTCGATCATGACACCACTATTTCAAATCAAGAATTCTCCCGGCAAGGGCCAAGGATTGTTCGCTACACAAGACATTCCCGCCGGAAGTACCATCTTCCAAGAAGCACCGGTCATGATCATTCGCAAATCGTTTCCCACAGAAGCCGATATACATTGCGCATTCCTTCAGCTAAGGTACGTACAACAAGCCCAAGACCTTCTCAATCAACATACTAACATAAACACCAGCGATCGCAACAAGACCAATTCCGCTCTCTCCACGAAGGCTCCCGCCACTATAAACCTCGCCTCGCTCGAATCTACTTCGAGAACACCTTCGAGCGCGAAGGCGCCTGCTGAATCTGCCTCGCAGGCTCGAAAATCAATCACTCCTGCACTCCGAACGTCACTCTCGTCGGTAACAGCGCTCTTGATGAAGAGACTCTATACGCCACTCAGGACATCAAGCAAGGCGAAGAAATCTTCATCTGCTACCGCATAGACACCTGCGAAGCCACCAGCCGCGCCCAACGATGCGTATACCTCAACTCCTGGTCCTTCCACTGTACCTGTCCCGCCTGTTCCCAAACCAGTCTCGTGGGGCAATGAGCGATGCACGACGCCATCTAATTTACGCCCTCCACTGGAAACTCAAGTTCTTCGAACCTTGCAGGGTGGCATTCTTCAGCAGTCTCGACGTTGACTCCATCGACGAGACTATCAATTTCACCACAGACCACATCGAGGAATACGAGGAAGTTCTACGATCAGGAGACCACGGTCTACAACATCCTTCTCGCTGGCCTTCTCGAAGCGGAAGGGCTTCCTAAACGGCATGTAGCTCCGGCATGGCATGAAGCGGCTGAATCTCTGTTCGATGAGATTCAAGCTTCGAGGGAGAATGTCATCTTACTTGGAGCGGTGGCGAATGTACGAGACTGGATGGAGCGAGCGATTGAGATTAGTGTCCACCAGGATCGGGAAGTGTACCTAAGAAACTGGGAGAAGATGCGAAAGAATGCGGTGTTTGAGCTTGCTTTGATCGTTCTAGACAATCAACAGACGTTATCTACTGCGCTAAAAATCTCCGACTCGGCAGCCATCAGAACGAAGAGCAACAAGGCAATCGGCGAGGAAAGACAAGTCGGGGCGAGTGCGAGTGCGAGTGCGTTCGTGCTGAGGTTCTCCACGTTCCCAGACGGTTAGCCTGGAACTCGACACTTGGACGGAGTTCCGTCCCGCTGATTTTCAAGAGGAAAGGACGACGCAATCTGTGAGCTGCACAAATGTCATATCTGGTGCAAGGTTTCAAAGCGCCCCCTGCAAATGCTCGAAGTGGATGACTTACACCAACGGCACGAGTCTCGATAGAATGAAGAGCACTTGACGACTGAGTGTAAGAGAGCAGGATGGGTGGAGAATGCACGAAATTTGTGAGGCAGCAGTGTCTGCGTCCTAAAGTTCGAGAGAAAGCGAAGCGGAAGATCAAGCTGTTTGTGAAGCAGTGGAAGGACTACCTCAGAAAACACAGCAGCGAGGACGCGGCTGTTGCTGGTGTGAAGCGAACCGCAGTCGAGGAACTGGAGGGAACGAAACGGCATGAGGAATGAGGCGTCAGGAGGGTCAATTACTCTGTATGGCTATACACTCATAGTGTACTACGACGCCTAGGTCGTGGCTATTACTGACACACTCCTCTTAATGTCGATAGATTTTTCGGGAAAAAGCTCCATTACACCACGCCCAACGTCTCTCCGACATCGCTAATCAAATCATCCTCTTCGGCTTGAACAGCAAATTCCTTTTAACAGCCGCAGCAGTAGCGTTGCAACTCGGCACAAACACACCCAAATCATACAACCAAGCACCGCTGTTAAACTCCGAATACACGGTATTAATCAAATACGGCTCCTGCCCACCAGAGGATACCGTCTCCATCACCACAATCCCCACCACCTGCTCCTCCGGCTGCACAGTCCCAGGACTAGTCGACCTCCATCGCATCGTAACAGTATCGCAGTTATGCCAGACATTCAAGATTTCATAGGGAATGTTCGGTTGCGATCCTTGGCCGGCCTGGAACTCTGCGAGCGAGGAGAACGTTGCGGAGCCGAGAGGTTGAGGTCCGTTGGGGCAGCCATTGTTGATGAGTTCGTTGACGCTGTCGGAGTAGTCTGTAAAGTCTGTGCAGAGGACTTGCGCGGCTGTCGCGTTGGAGTAGTCGGTGATCAGGGTGCGGAAGTTGTTGGCGACGCGGTCGGCGTCGTCGTCGGTCATGCAGGCTCTCTTGGCGGGAGTTGCCAGGGTGCCGATGGTAAGGGCGGCAACAGCGAGGAAGGTCGAGCGCATCTTGAGAGAATTTGGTCTTGTGGTAAGCTTGCGCCAGTGGGAAGCTCAGCTGGCAAGTCGGAGAATTGATGTGCTTTTTAGGCAAAGTGTTGGCCTACAAGTAGACAGGGAATGTGTGGTCGTTGGGACAACAGCAGCTACAGTAGCTGTAGACAGGGCCGACGACAGGTCTATGTATCTTGCCCGCTGGTGTGTGCACGGTTCGCTGCTCAACGCGCAATGATAAGAGTGTGGCTCTATCATAAATGATAGCCCTTCGCTACGGTGTCGCAAGTAGGGGTTGTCGTCCCAAAGAGTATGGCTGACCGCGGCTTGCTGCATGGTGACAATGACATGCGGGTAGTGGTGCTGAGACATGGCACAGCGTCGAAGCTGCTGCGGCAAATGCCGGGATAACTATTCAAGCTGATTAAGCATATGCAAGCTTGAACGGAGGATGAGCCTAACAAGTGGAGATGTATGGGGCTGTTGTTGATGTTGCAGGTCACTTGCCGTCCGCCGCACGATGCGCATGACACAGCGATTCTGTAAGAACCATGGCATGGCAGTATTGCACTTATTGTGAGGCATGCGACCTGCGAATCACAGCGGTGACGAGATGAGTGGCGTCCTTCATGCCGCGATGTAGATGCTGGATCAAGAAGTCGCTGAGATACACCAGAGGCCACTTAATCAAGGTGACGCGAAGCGAAAGTGGGTCTCCAATGCAGGCACGCTGATACCGGTTAGAGATGTATTCGATCAGGCCTGATATCTGCCGAAGGATAGTAGAAACCGAGTTTCCCAACGTCATCATTCTCTTCACCAAAAACGATCAGCGGCGATTGGTGCTCGTGAGGTATCGTCCGCTGCCACGGTGGAGACTCATACTGCATCCTGTGGAGAGCATCGTCTTCCGCTGGCGGCCATGTGCGTTTGCGCGTGATGAGGGCAGCGTTGCGATTTCACCACGACCACGCTGGCGTCGTTACACAGCAGAGATGGCCTGATCTGCTACAGGTCTGGACACCTGCAGACGTGGACATCTGGTCGCTGGTAAATTGATGTCGCACAGCAGCACAGGAGTCTTCGCCGCACGGATAGCGGAGAAGAATCTCGATCCTCAAGACCAGCCTGTGTCGCCCAAGACTGATTCTCGTGGCACACAAGCAGGTGTCTTTTGCTGAACCCAGCTTGGCGATGTGACCAGGGTGGTAGCATTCTGCTGGCTAGATCGACGGTGGTGATACGCATGCCAACAAATTGTTGTATACAACAAAGGATGAAGGAAGGGAGATGCTGCTCGCAGAGATAAGAACGACCCGTCGGGCAAACTTCCCGATCAGCGCCGGTCTCGGCTTCTGACGGCAACAGGGGCCCGAGCACAAGCAAAGAACAACAACAACATCCCGCAGCACACGACCAGAGGCATCTCCACGTCGTCACTCACAAGCGTTCACATGCGGGCAGCGTGGCTGCATCACGAGTGCAGACTTCCCGGATAATACTCGCTATTTACCCATCATTCAACCATCCCCTCGTCTTCAACAACGAAAATAGCAACTGCGGGCGAGCGGCGGAGAGCCCTTGAAGGACAGCCTCAGCCTGTCACCCGTCGGATCCGCCATACACAACAACCATTGATTGTTGATTATCTGCAAGTTTCGCGTGGCCATGCCGCGGCAACAACAGCTTGGCGGCGTGGCAGCCATTGCGACTGTATGCAGAGCCCAGACACACCCCTCGCGGGGCACTCTTGGGAGCTGTATGACGTGGTCAAAACCGAGGTAGTAGTCATGTAGCATCAATGATAACTTTCCACAACTCGTTCCTGCCTTTCTCATGCTCCAGACACATTCCATCAACACGAACATCATTTCAAAATGTCATCTCCTAAGCTTCTGCAGGGGTCTTTCTCCCACATCATCAATGGCAAGGCCTACGACACCAAAGGCGCAAAGACTCTGGATGTGATCAACCCCGCAACTGAGAAGGCGATCACTTCAGTGCCCGTTGCAACTCGCGAAATTCTCAATGAGGCCGTCGAGTATTCCCAGAAGGCGTTCGAGTCATGGTCCAAGACATCCTGGTCAGAGCGCGCCAAGGCGATCGAGGCTGTTGGTAAGGAATACAAATCCATGAGCAAGGATATTGCCGAGCTGCTTGTGCTTGAACAAGGAAAGGCCGCTGCGTTTGCTCAGGGTGAGGTTGACCTTATCAATGAGTGGTTCGAGCGTATGCCAAGCATGGAGATCAAGGAGAAGGTGGTCTGGGAGAACGACGAGACGAAGGCCATTGAGCAGTATGTGCCTTTGGGTGTCACTGCTGGTATCGTGCCATGGAACTTTCCCGTGCTCCTCATGATCTGGAAAATCATTCCCGCGGTCTTGACAGGCAACACCATCATCATCAAGCCTTCGCCTTTCACACCCCTGTGTGATGTCAGGTGTGTCGAGCTGTTCAACCGACACTTGCCACCTGGTGTCGTGCAGATCGTGTTGGGCGATGACAGCTTGGGACCATGGGTGACTGAGCACCCAAAGATCCGCAAGGTCTCGTTCACTGGCAGCACAGCAACTGGTCGTCTCGTGGCCAAGAGCTGCTCCGCGACCTTGAAGCGTCTCACACTGGAGCTTGGCGGCAACGATGCTTGCATCGTCTTGCCAGACGTCGACGTCGAGAAGATCGCACCAACCATCCTGCTCAGCGCTTTCTTCAACTCCGGTCAAGTCTGCCACGCCGCCAAGCGCATCTACGTCCACGACGATGTGTTCGACAAGCTATCGAAGGCACTCGTACAGGCAGCCAAGCAAGCAGGCGTTGGACCCGGCCAGGATGAGGGCGTCATGTACGGCCCATTGAACAACCGACAGGTCTACGAGAAAGTCAGCGAATTCTTCGCCGACTCGCAGAAGAATGGTCATGATTTCCTGACGGGCGGCAAGATCCCCGAAGGCCCGGGCTTCTTTGCACCGCTTACTCTTGTCAACAATCCACCCGAGACCAGCCGTCTTGTGCAAGAAGAGCCTTTTGGACCCATCGTGCCATTGCTCAAGTGGAACAATGACGACGATGTTATCAAGCGCGTCAACGACTCTTCGTGGGGTCTTGGTGCCACTATCTTCGGCAAGGACCTGGCTCGCGTCGAGAAACTGGCCCGCCAGGTTGAGGCTGGTGTTGTCTGGACAAACACGATGATGCAGCAGCATCCAGTAAGTTGGTTCCCATGTACGGAATTTTCGATTACTAACATACCAATAGGAAGTTCCATTCGGCGGCTTCAAGAGCAGCGGTGTTGGTTGTGAGAACGGCGAGGCAGGTCTCAAGGGATGGTGCCAAGTGCGCAGTTTGTACCTGGCGAAGGCATAGATTGTGTTCACGATCGTAATGTGTTGAAGCGACGGCCATCATGCCTTTTGAACCTTCAGCTGGACATACGTGTCTAGCTTTAGCATGACCCACGGTAGCAGGCAGACAAGGCAACAGCAATGTACACGACATTTGTTGTTGAACACCACCACACAAGTACCGGAACGGAGGAGTCCAACTAGCTTGGTGCCGTTCTGCACCGCCACTTTCCTGAGTCAATCGATATAGCCCGGCGATCGCTTGCGACTGTGTAGCCTCGAATCTGGCTGTTGATAAATGTTCTCAGGTTCATTCTGCACATGCAATCCGAGCCGGAACACTTTCTCATTATCTCCGCCGGCTCCCTCAGTCGTCATTCTCGACCCTTGCTCAGCCAAATACCTCGGCGAGCTTGTGACGGCGCTGAGACTCGCATCGGACCAGACTAAGTGTCTCGCTGTGTACGCGTGATCCTTAGGTATCGTTGAGAAGGATTGTAGTGACTCCCGGTGTCGTCTTCAAGAACCAATTGCAAGACACAAGCTCTACAATGATCAGAGTTGTGGGTGCCAGGAGCTGTAGGTCAATACCTATGATCAGCGGACGAAGTCAATATCAGATGGTACTTGACCACCGCAGGAGACGGAGAAGCCTGTGCGTTATTATGCCGTAGACCAGACACGACCGCACAGCGACCATTGGCGAGAGCTGCGTCCGCTCACGCTTTGGAAATGCAGATACAATCGCTGGGCGCCTGCGGGTGTCCTATCGCTTCGGCAATGCCCGCCATGGCGGAATTTGTGATATGCGTACGATGGCGGGAGGTTGTGAATGTCGACAAGTCGCCTCAAGATGAAGACTGCAATCTGTGGGAAAGGATGGTGCTTTGAGTCGGTAGAAAATAGTCGGCAGGCAGGTTTGTCGGCTATTCTACATTCGGACAAAAGCGGACCCCGGTCCGCGCGGCTAGAACGCTTTCTCACTTGCCGCAAACTCGACATCCTCGACATCGCCATCACTCAATGCGTGTTCCGTCTTCAGCGCTGCTTCCACAGGTAGAAGTCTGTTCGCCACAACTTCCTTGGTAGTCCGCTTGTAGCTGATGCTGCGATAGCCACCATGCTTGAGTGCAAAGACTCTGTCAATCTCCTCCAGACTCAGCCTGGCAGTCTCCGGGTAGAAAAAGTACACCAGGGGCACGAAGGCCGCATTCGTGATGGCGTAGATCATGTAATACTTCCATCGATGTTGCCGATCCCCGGTGGTATCACTAAGACCACGATATAACACGTGTTCAGTTCGTGAGAGTGGCAAAGGACGATCCCAGGTTTCGGAACCGCTGTGAGTTGATCTCTGCCGGGTACAAGAAGGGTATTGACAGCAAAGACAGACCGTATGCCGTGTAGTAGAGGTATATGAATGCGAGAGCCATGATCAGCGACGAGGCTGTGTCCAGTGCCAGACCACACGCGATCAGTGCAAAGCAGATGCTTATGGCGAAGGTGCCCCAAAGCATGTGTCTCCTCGGACCGACTGAATCGATCACGAGAGAGCAGAGGGTAGCCCAGATCATCAGCCAGTGCGAGACCGTGGCTGACAGAATGAGTGATAGGCGAGGGCTCATGTTGAACGACTGAGTCAGCACGATCGGCATGCACGTTGCCACCACGTTTGTGCCGCCGATTTGTTGCATGAATTGTGTACCCATTCCAAGCAGGATGCGCCGTAGAGTTTGCTTCGGTCCGCCTGGAAGATCTCGCGGATGCTGATTCCAGTCTGCCGCGCCCTTTCTGCATTGACAGCTTCCGACAGCATGGCTACCTCTGCAAGGACAACAGCGTCATCTCGTGGCTTCGCTCGCAGTCGGCTTATAATCAGTGCTGCCTCCTCTGTCCGGTCTTTCTGAGTCAGCCAGCGAGGGCTTTCTGGGAGGAAGAAGACCAGGGTAATGCTAATCAGGGCGAAGAAGATTTGGAAAGCGATTGGAAACCTCCAGCTAACTTCCTGGCCTGGTAGAAAGGCGAAGCCATAGTTCATCCAGCTGGTCAGTGCGACGCCGAAAATCACAGCGACAAGCTGAAAGACGATCGCGGCTCCTCTGTGCTTCGCACTCGCAGTCTCGACTTGCCAAATTGGTATCGATGTCGTTAGGATACCTGTACCAGTGCCACCAAAGATACGACAAACAATCATCTAAGGCGCGCCGTACGATGACATCTGGATGATGGCACCCAGGATCACGATGGTGCACCCGAGAAGTATCGATTTCTTTCGACCAAGTATATCTCCAGTCTTCATGTTCACCAGGCAGCCGATCATACATCCAACTTCGTATAGCGCTACTATCTGGCCTTGAAGCGTTGGATTTGGGTCATTGAACTGGTTCAGGAAAGCTTTGTTGTTAAGAATGCTACCGAAGAAGCCTTGATCATGGCCAAAGAGCATGAAACCAGATGCGGCAGCGATGGTGGTAGTCCAGCTGAGCACTGAGCCCGAGAGAGAAGTCAATATCGTCGCGGTGTGTGATTATGCACCAGCAGTGAGAGTAGAGTTGCAAGGCCGAACAGCCTAAGTCTTGAGGGTTCTTAGCATGAACTTCCACCGCATAATATATACTTTTACGGGACTTCGAAGATTGTGGAGTAAAACGTGGAGAAAAGCTGGGGAGAACCTTGACGCACGGCACGCGCATACCGACTACTGTACGATCTTTCCCTAAGGGTTAATGATCAGCAGCCTTGGGAGCGCATTCGCAAGCTGGAATCGCAATCACTGGACGGTAGCGAACGACGGCATGCGCTATTGCTAGCACGTCCTACCTTGTGTGACAGTCGGCACGGCAATCATCATGGCGGCTTGATAGTACGGAAAGGACTGCGAGCTCCGTCTTGAAGGTCTAATGTTACCGGAGTTGAGAATCTTAATGCAGCCGCACCGCGATGTCGATTACAGGTAGCATGAAAATCTGTCCAGGCACGCTCTGAAGTTCAGCCTGCGGCCACCGGTGAGGACCACACAACCGACATTGCCAACTACAACATTCGAAATGCCAACCATCAGACGCGACCCAGATGGCTTCCTTCGTCGAATAGTATTAGATCTCTTTTCGCTGCAAGGTCGAACGATAGTGATTACTAGAGCAGCTCGCGGGATCGGATTGGCATTTGCATTTGCCATTGCCGAGCAGGGAGGCAACGTGGCAGTGTTGGACGTCTCTGCAGAGCCTCATCCCCACTTCCAGCTGCTGTTCGAGCGCTTTCCGGAGCAGAAATTCAAACTGAACAAGTGCGTCATCTCAAAACTATTCCTGGGTCTATGTCACGTTGCTGGGTCGAACTCTCGCTGACGTGCGATCGTGCCATGTACAGGACCGATGTTACAAATTACCAGATATTACAAAACCCAATCCAAGACGTCGCACAACACTTCCGGAGAATCGATGGCCTGTAAGCATACATGCTCTTGTCCACGAAGGAACGCCTACTGACTTCGCTCCCAGCGTCACCGCAGCAGGTATATGTCCCGACGAACCTTTCACCGAGCGCGCACCAGACTTCGTAGCTCGCTGCATGAACATCAACTTCCTCGGAACATACTATGCCCCATAGCTCGTATCATAACAAATGATCAAACAGGCTCCAAGAAAATCCAACCCCAAAGGCGGCAGTATCGTCTTCATGGGCTCCGTAGCTGCCTACATTGCGAGCAAGGGACAGAACACAAGCGATTACTGTGCCAGCAAGGGTGCGTTTGTGGCGCTTTGTGAAGCTCTAGGTGTCGAGTTGGCGCATAAGAGTATTCGGGTGAATAGTATATCGCCTGGGTGAGTCTTGTCCCATTCTTGGTGATTGGATATGTTGGCTGACAATGGTACATGCAAATACACGATGACGAACATGACGCTCGATCTTTGTGACCGCATGCCGCACCTCAAGGAGATTATGAATGGAGAGCCGCCGATGAGACGTATGGCTGATCGTACAGATTTGAAGGGTCTGGTGGTGTGTTTGTCGTTGGATGCTAGTGCGTATCAGACTTCGGAGGATGTACTCGTGACCGGTGGCATACATGCTGGCAGGAATATCAAGTCGGTTATTTGAGCCACTGTCTCGGCAGTGGAGAAAGCTCTGACGATAGATACATTGAATGCATTCACGGGGTTCATACTGTGTTAGCATCAGGCTAAACCTTGGCGCATGCTTAGACGTTGATGACGAGCATGGTCCTTGTGCTTCCAGCCAAGGATAGTCTGTTCCTAGGCCTTCAAAGCACGCCCGCCTCGTGCCATCAACAAGTTTTTACCTCCATGAGAAGGTAAGACTACAATACTGACACGGCCGCAGAAATGTCATCGGGATATTCACAGCCAAAAAGCTTAACGACCAGGAGCAAACGACGATGAATGGAGTAATTCGCGCTGACGAAGAACGATGTACTGACGATTCGCATAACTGAATCGTCAACAACAGGCTGACAAGGTTGATTCTCCGAATGACACGTAGCTTCCTTGGATCAGCTACAGTTTCAGACTACTCGCCTCTATCCGTCTGCTCAGCATTTCCCATGCCCTTCGTCCACGTTTCGCATTATGCACAGGTCCAAACCTCTCTTCCCTCATCCTCCGGTCAAAGGTCTCCAGACTGACCCAGCCTCGGAAACGCAAATCCACCAGAAACGCTCTCGCTATCTCTTCCACAGGCATGTAAGCACCATACTCAGTTTCGAACGGGAAAGGCCGGGCTTCATTGGACCACACATGACCCGCCTCCAGATCGGCGTTGTACCAGGGATGACTTGTCGAGTAAGGAGCATCCAGTCTCTCTCCATCCGACAGCTGAAGGTAGAAGATCTTGTTCACGGGACAATCTCGGACCAGACTCTTGAGTGAATCCTCAAGTTTGTCTTCCGCGTTTCGCTGGATTCCCGGTGCGTGGTATGGATTTCCCAACACTGCCACGGCGATGTGGAAACTATCCATACAAAGCCCGAAATTGTCTCGATTGACTTCGTTCACAATGGAGAGTGCGTCCTGCTAGATAGTGCAATGTTTCGACCACGCCAGGTTCTCATGCGCAACTTTGATCACAGGCTGGAACGCCGCTGCGAGTCCTGCAAGCTGGTGGAGCTCGGATACGACGATCTTGTTGTCTGTGTTGATATTGCAGGCGTAGGAGGAGGGCACTTGAGGATGTTCCGCCCATTAGGCATGGGTGAGTTGGAGCCAATGTCTTGCAATGGCTATGCGAGGTTCCAGTGGTGAATCGTGTCATTCGAAGCTTTCGAACGCTGCAAAGGCCAGGACGTGGAGATTTGGCGTGCTGCATTGGTACTTGACCTTGAGCGCGGCTTCGTGCACGGTGGACTGGAGATGTGAGGCATAGGCCTGGAGATCTGGATTTGTGATCTCGATGCCGGTGAAACCATTCTGTGCGGCAGCAGAGATCTTCTCGCGAAGCGTGTGAGAGCTGTGCTGGCCAAGGGATTGACTGGCTATAGCCAGCTGGTTGCTGAGCATGTTGGCTCACTGTGTCAGACTGTGCTTGATGGGCGCATCGTCGGGGAATTTTCGTGGGGTTTGTTATAAGAAGAGCTCGCATGGACATCGTTCTGCTGCTCCTTCTCGATAGGGTAATTCCGACAACATGAGTACGAAGCGTGACTTACCGCTGCCCTCTTGCCGCTCGTGAAATGGCGGCGATCGGAAGCATCCTGCCGTGCTACAGAAGCCGACACCCCGCATACTCTCCATATGGGGTGATGAGCGTTTTGCATATGCACGAGCATCATGCACGCAGTTATGCATTTGGCGAAGCACAGCCTCAAGTCCTCATTCACATCGGGCCGAATCACGGCAAAGCCACGGCAGATCGAAGTTGGCCAGTGCTTGCTTTCACTTTCCCCTCTCTGACACCCAGCTCTAGCCATCAGCGACGAGTAATACGATATGCTCCCCACGCAAAATGGCTGGTCTTGACACCGAAGCCTTACACGACATTTCTCAAGATGATCGAAGCGGCGAACCAGAGACGGCGAGAGGAAGCAGCGGCACACGCAAGAAACGCGCTCGACACTTCACGTCCGACGAGCGAGCGCGTCACCGCGTCATTGAGAGTCAACGACGTGAGGCTTTCAATACAAGTCTTTTAGTAGGTATACTGCTGTCAATCGTTCGTATGCAGCACCGTTAATCATCAGGTAATGTTGCAGGAGCTTGCCAGCCTCCTTCCTGCGTTGGACGACACGAAGGAAAGCCTTCTGTCCAAGCACATCATCGTGCAGGAGAGCATCAAGCAGCATCAAGGTCACCAGGCGGCGATGGACGAGGCAGAGCGACAATTACTCGCTGTAACGGCGGAGCGTGATGCTTTGCGGCGTCAGCTTGAGCAACTCTTATTTGTCTTCGGCGATGCTGCAGTGACCCATCAGCATCAGTCCGTACAGGATGGCTTCACCACTGGCCAGACCGGCCTGACTCAGCAGTCTTCTGGCTTCGACAATGTCATGGCTCAGAGCGAATTATGGGATGGTAATCTCTGGGCACCTACCAACTTCAGTCCGCCCGAAGCGGTCATCGAGAATCTCTTCGATCGATGCCATAACTCCGCAATCAATTGAGCTCCTGTCTATAATATGCTCTATAGGAGAGCTACTTAAGTGACTGCCCACTGAATGGACAACAGCACCTGATCAGCTATTCTGGAACTGCGCTTCAATCTTTGCCTTGCTCTCCAACAAGCCGCCCGTGAACAGCTCGAGCGCATCCTTCAAACGCTGCGTAGTCACTGGATCCGCCTCAATGGCCTTCTGTAGCTCGGCGCCATTGTTCGCCAGATAGTCAATCTCTGTGCTTGCATAGGGCTTGCCTTTCGACAAAGGATCGACCTTCGAAACTTCCCTCATTCGATCAGGCGTACGATATTCCGCATATGGATGGACTGGCTTTGGCTTCCCCTCGCCTGGCTGTTTTGAGCTGTCGTACTGGAGACCTGCAAGCTCGTCCAGCACCTGTGGCGAAATCGTCGCGCTGTGGCAGCCATGCTCTCCAGCTGCCATCGCCTCTTTCGCCGTGATGAAGCTTTTCGCTCTAAAGTCAGCAACTATCGCAATCCACCGGCGCCGCGCACATTGGAATTTTCTCACCTGGCTTGTTTGAGCAGTGGTTGTTCTTTGCCGGTCTGCTTGAACAGCTTCGCATATGTCTCGAGAATGCGCAACGTCCTCGAAGCCATGGTATGCTGCGTAGCCGGATCCTCAACATTTGGCCATAATGCGTGATCGTCGTGAGCTTTTACTTCGTTGAAGTAGGGACTGATGTACAGGCACTCTGCCTGGGACGCCGCGATCGCTTGCGGCACGCTGAAGAGTGCTGTACCGAGCGTTCGAATGCCCTCTCTTTTCAAGATTGGACATGCATTCAGCGCTGGTCCAGTAGAGGGGATCTTGATACAGTATCGATCTCGCGAGATCCCGGCTCTTTCGAACTCTTTGGCATACGCTCTGGCAGAGTCGAGGACTGATTGAGTGTTGTACGCTTCGTTGGGGTACACCTGGAGCAGAACACGACCTTTGATGTTGTCCAGATTGTTCTTGCACATCAGAACAGCCTGCTACTTGTCAGCTTGGTGCTGCATCGCCTCGCATTCTCTTCGACTTACGATCCGCGTGTACGCAGCTTTCCAACCTTGCGCCTTGAGCTCCTTGCACACTTGCTCGAACATGGCTTTGTTTTCTGGATGCGACATTTGCTGATTCACCCAGAGGTTGTTACTAGTCATGTCATTTGGTGTGATGGAGAGGTTCTTGGAGTAGGTTGGATCCATCCAATCAACATCGACGTTGAGCTGTTCTTCCAGCTTTTCGAGCCATGTTTGGGATGTTGGATGCGGCATGGTTTATTCTGAGGTATGGAGACTGAGATGAAAATACCGTAGGAGCGAGGTTTTACTTGGTCTTTATGTCTAGGCGCTGAAGTGCGTCTGAGTCCCCAGCGTCGAATGCTGACTCGCTTTGACGACCCTGTGCAGTGCACGTCGCAGTCCTGCACAGGTCGGCGGAAGCTGGTCAGTCCACGAGGGCAGACAACCTGCGCGGGTCACGGTCTTTACCAGGATTATCCCTCGAAATCTCCATGCAGGGCCAGGTTCTCAGGATCATGATCTGGAGTCACATTGTGGAGAACCCTGGTCGCCTGGGTCGACCACCACGATTTCTTGTCTGACCTGTACAGGTCGGTGGTCCGGCAATTGCGGACAGACTTGAAAGAGTGAATATTGGTCAAGTCTGCTGACCTTTCCCTGGCGCCTGCTGCCGCGATTGGCGCCTTGTAGAGAAGCGAAGCGCAGCCGAGCTCACGGAGCTGGCTCTATCGTTGGATGGTCTCAATTACCACGAATGGGCATGAAAGCTGGGTTCGCAGTGGGTCTAGAGTCAAGCACGTCGTATATCTTGTCCAGTCCAACCTCGCAACACCATCTGGCTTTTTGGAAGGCACTGGTGGAGCACGCCGAGAACAAGAAGTCCATCACCACTTACAGAAACCATGACCGACAAGAAGCCATCCACGGCCGAGACAGTGCCAGACGCAACGAAGGCCGACGCTACCATTGAACACCTCGAACATCGTGTGACAATTGAATCAAAGGGCATTCGCGACGCCACTATCCGCAACCCGCTGGTACAACAAACCAAAGATGAGCTACAGCATGACGTCGTTCTCTTCTGCACTGAATACGGCTTCCATGACAAGGTAGATCTCTTCCAGAAAGCCGCCCTGGTCGCCCAACGTCCGGACCAGTTTGAAGACATCATCGAGCTTTCAGACGAGGACAAAGACTTCCTACGCCGGGAGACTACTCATCGCTGGAGTCTACCGTGGGCTCTCTACCTCTGCATCGGCATTGTCTCTCTAGGTTCTGCAATCCAAGGTTGGGACAACACTGGCGCCAACGGGGCCAACTTGTCTTTCCCACAAGAATTCGGCATCGAACACCGTCCATGGCTGATCGGAGTCATCAATGCTGCTCCCACACTCTTCGGTCTTGCAAGTGCATGGGCTGCGGATCCCATCAACAATATTCTTGGTCGACGAGGCACTATCTTTCTAACAAATTTGTTTGTTGTGTTCCCTGTCTTAGCGCAAGCTTTCACGCAAAGCTGGCAGGGTCTGTTGATATGTCGGCTGTTCATGGGTCTGGGAATGGGAGTCAAGATCTCGACCATTCCAGTATATACTGCTGAGGTGTCACCGACGATCATAAGAGGCGGACTTGTGACCAGCTTTCAGCTATGGGTGGCCTTTGGCATTCTGGTTGGGTTCAGCTCTAACTTGGTGTTCAAAGACATCGGGAAGAATGCGTGGCGCTTTCAACTTGCTGCTGCATTTGTTCCTGCTGTTCCGATGTTGTTCATTATTTGGCTATGTCCAGGTTTGTGGTGACTCTTATCGATACTGGGCTCCTGCTGACTGTGTCCAGAGTCTCCCAGATGGTTGATGAAGAAGAATCAATACCAAAAAGCTTTTATCTCGTTCTGTCGACTTCGCAACACAGAACTACAGGCTGCACGAGAACTGTACTTCGCACACGTCGGGTTCGTACAAGAAAGATCCGTTTTCGAGGGTAAGTCTTTGGCGAACCGGGCATGGGAGCTCTTCACTGTGCCCCGTATCCGCAGGGCTACTGTTGCGGCGGCTTGGATCGTGATCAGTCAGCAGTTTTCGGGAGTACGTGATTCGGAATGGCTGCATACACACAGCGTATCTGACAAGTTGGCAGATCAACATAATGGCCTTTTACTCCTCGACCATCTTTTCCACCGCTGGGTACAGCGTACCGCAGTCGCTGATGGCGTCTTGGGGCTTTGGACTCGTGACACTGCTCTTCGCTCTGCCAGCTGTATACAGTGAGTTGGACGTTGACCACTGCTGGAAGCTCTGCTGATTCAAATGTACAAGCCATGGACACCTTCGGCAGACGTAATCTGCTTCTCTTCACGTTCCCAAACATGGCTTGGTGCCTTCTTGCCGCAGGTTGCTGCTTTCTGTTACCAGATTCCAACAATACAAGAGTACCACTGATCGCATTCTTCATATACCTGTTTACCGCCTTCTATGGGCCGGGTGAGCTTCTTCATCGCCACATAATCCACTGATAATGCTGATCACCCGACACAGGCATTGGACCCATACCATCCATCTACCTCTCCGAAGCCTTCCCGCTCTCCCACCGAGAGATTGGAGCAGCCTTCACCATCTGCGTCAATAACGCAATGGGGAGTGCTCTCGGACTGACATTCCCCTCCCTGCTCACGAAGATCACACCTACGGGCGGTAAGCTTGGTCTCGCAAACCGTTGACATCGTGATACCTGACTCGAGTCCAGCATTCGGATTCTACGCCGGCCTCAACCTCATCGCCTTCGCCGTCATCTTTCTATTAGTCCCAGAAACGAAACTGCTCTCGCTCGAAGAGCTGGACTACGTCTTTGGTGTATCAACCGGACGTCACGCAGCGTATCAGATCCGCGTCTGGCTGCCCTGGTGGCTTAGAAGATGGATCTTCTGGCGGAGAGATGAGCCCATCGAACCTCTGTACCAGCGGGAGATGCTGTGAAGGCGTTGATACGCCCTCTGGGAAGGACTAGATGAGCGTATATACGCGCTATTCTCGCTTGACTCAGCACACATACGACCACAGGTAACTGAATTTTAGGGATACCGTCCGGCTCTACCCCTAAGTCTTCTCCCTCCCTTCCTACGGGCCCTCGACGATGTCGAGGTCGAAGTACGAACTCGAGACACCGAGGCGCCGTACTTAAGCACGAATCTGTAGGACTAGTACTACGATGGGTGACCACGCGGGAATCCCTCGTGTTGTGAGCTTTCATTTTTAATCGACCAGTACGGCGGTCCGTGCGGCTTAAGGTGAATGACCGGCATTGGGCCGAGGACTACGAAAGGTCATTTCTTTCGCTCATGCAATTGTTCTCATTTGACATCACTGATGTTCACTTCCACATCACATTCTGCGCTGTGTGGATCTATCACAGTCTACCAACATACTCTCAAAAGCTCATATGGCAATTCACTCGCCTTTTGTTCTGGATCACGATCAGCTGGGGTCGATTACCGCATAATGCGTGTCAGCATCGAAGTTCTTGGGACAAGTCTGGCACCAGAACAGAAGCAAGACATCATGCCACTTACGACGTAGTGCTGTGCTGAACATGCCGGGAAAAAGCCAAGAGACCGAAGTCGAAGTCAGGATCGTTGAGCTGAGAAGGGACGATGTGACGATCACGAATGGTCTTAGCCCGAGGGCGAGCGAATCTATATACATCAACCCAGCGGCAAGCTCGTTGCCGCCACCATGAACCGCCTGACGGTAGTCGAGGAGGGGACGGCCGGGGTGGCATTGTGAATACGATTTTGGATATGGAATACTATTATCTATTCTGCGTCTTCATCATCCCAGAATAAGAAGCACCGCACTTCTATACTCGTGCGTGCAACACCTTCATCCTTCTGGTCTTTGAGCGGGAAACTTGAATGCACGGCACATCTCGCACGACCGTCCTTCTTCGAATCGAAGATTTTGAAGACCCACGCTTCCTCTGGTGTCATCTCATCCGCATAGTACCATCTCTGATCAGGATTATGCGCCAGGTTTGCAACCTCATATCGAGCAGTCTCGCCATTGGACGAGTACTCAAATTTTTGCCTGTGCTTCATGTTCTTCGATACGTTGCCATACTCGCCAGCGCCAGGAGGCGGCAAATTGGCGACGACTGTCCGCAGGTCGTTCTCATCGAGAGACTGGTAGTCGCAGAGAGCAAGGGGATCTCGCTTTACTGGATTGATAATGGGTTGCCATACGTTCATGATGGCCCAGCGCTTCTTCATCCGACGATCTGCTTCCTCTTCGTCAAGGTTGAGATAGAGGAATTGCTCGGCGCCGCGATACGACTGGTCAACATGTACAAATCTTGCTGGGTTGTTCTTGGTAACGAATTCCTTGTCGTCTTTGTCTTTGGCATCTGACTGTGCTTCGTCAAAACGGTGCCGTCGACACATGTGAGACACGACTTGAACTTCTGAGGCGCCGGTCATCTTCTTCATAATTCGTTCGCATTCCGGATAGTAGACGTCTTTGATTTGTTGCTCGTCTAGAAAGTCTTTGTCAACTCCTGTGACGTGGTCGATTAGTTGGAAGCCATTCTTGTCAAGCTTGAATTGGTGCTTGATAGGCCTCAGGTCCTTGATGCTCATCTCGTGCGGCACATGCTTCCTTCTCTTCTCGAAAGCTGTGCCAGGATATGTCTGAATGATTCCGCCATCTTTGACTTCAAGATAGTAGTGCAATGTGGTGTCTTCCGACTTCAGTGCGCTGACTGGCGCAGCAACAGTAGTGGTAGCCATAGCGATGCAGGTTCAGGGGTTGCGATGTCAGAGAATGGAATGTGGTCCAAGGTTATCGTGATTGAAACCCAAGAGGATGGAAGCAAAAAGTATTCATATTCTTATGACATCGATGTCACGCAAACAGAACGATTACAGAGGCCCGGCGGGGTCATACCCGAGGCTTTCGAGTTGTCGCCAACCTGGTACGTAGCAGAGAGGGGCTGGTGACAACTCAGAAGCCCTAGATAGCCCTGACTATGAGCAGATCCCGTATGCAGGGAATCGTGCGAGGAAGCTTGAGCTCAATAAAGTTTGAAGAATTGTGGCTTCGTTTGCTTGCCGCCAACATGAGCTACGATCATGTCACATAGGAGCACCATATGCTTTGCGTCCTGTACTGTGTGAGCAGATCTTGAAGAACACCTTCGATCCGAGTTTCTACCCTCGTGTGGAAGGGCGCAGGAACAACTTCACGTCTCGGCTCAATCTTCCAGGCGGCTTAGTTCGTGGAGATGCACGCCTTGATGCAGCTCACACGCGAGAACTCGTCAGTGTTTCGTTCATCGGCATGACTGTCTCCCAGCTGCCAAGGAAAACGATGCATGCCAAGCCCGCCACCAATGATCCGACTACCTTCGGGTCGTCAGTTGGTACGAGTTGGACGTACAAAATGCCAGGCAAGATCATAGCCGCGACTCTGGGTCAAGTGACGATTCCGACGTAATCGAGGTCTCCCATCGCTTGTCCCCGCGTTATACCTCGTGGATGCTGTGGTGGGAAGTAGAGAGCTGCCAGAACCACCAAGGAGATAGCTTGACAGATCTGAAGAGCGCGGTACCCCCAGCGCCGCTACTAAAGTCACTATCAATCGTGTTTGACTTAGGAGGACAACATACTGGTGCGTAGCCGACGGGAGGCCAGCTGCATCTAGCCCAGCTGCGTACGCGATGCGCGCCGCAGCCGGCCCAACGATCACGTCGAAATATATCAGGCCGTCTGCGATTACAAATGCAAAATGTCTACACCTATTTGGCAGAAGCTCAGGGAGCGCAAAGGCGGCCAATTGGCAATTGCGACCATCAGATCCGAGGTAACCCTGATTTTGGTCAGTCCACAATCTCAAGCTGAAGCATTCGTAACCGAGTCTCACCATGTTCTCAGTGCGGGCTCAGAACCGAAAGAAGCCAACATCTGGTTCTGGACCTGTGAGAAGAATGGTACAGGCAAAAATGACAAGCCCTACGATGCAGCGAATGCCTACAAAAAGCCTAGTATATTGTCTTCTGCCAGAGAAGAACGAGCCCTGTACCACGGCACGGACCACGTCTTCATGGTCACAACGGGCTCAACATCACGGGTGATGTTATTCGCTTCTGAGCCCTCTCTGTGCGTAACAAATGCACTCCGCTTGTCCACATCAGTCTCGCTACTGGTCGTCGAGGGCTGTCGCGGTTCGGTCGCCTTGATGTTTGCAACGTTAGTGGCTGGCAGAGGCAACGAGAACAGAATTGCCTGGAGTCAAGTCCTGCTACCAGTACAGCAGGCGTTTCTGCCATATGCTCCATTACCACGGGATATCCGAGCTGTCGGTGAAGGGTGAGACATGCAGTCATAGCAAAGTAGCCGACACCTTCGCCAGGAGGTGAATCTAGCCTGGTCTCGGTAGTGCCAGACACCAAGCGAAGCTCACGAGGCTCTCATGGCGCAGTCCGAGTCTGCAGTAGCGCAGGACCCCAGGAGCAGTTAAATTCCGATTCGAGGCACGGAACATCAATCTCGTTGGCGTTCCGCGTCTTGGATTCCACGTCCGTTGGCCTCCATGGCTGGGAATGTCAACTCTGTGAGCATCTTCGAGCACGGCAGTCGTAGACAGCAAGACCTTCTGCAATAACACGCATCGTTGCACAGCAGTCCAGTGAGCATCACCCACTGCACCTGATGGTCTTCCCATTGTCGTACACTGCTGAGCAGAAATTGTAGCCTCGTGCATCATGCAAGTACTGGTTGTTCAGCAAACATACTGCCCTGCAGTCGAGCCCCTCAAGAGCTCGTCCCGCGCCCGCGATCGGGCCAAATGGTCGAGTTTGACTGTGCCGTGGTTCCTGCACCTGTGATCGATCTTGTGTCGGTGTCTATGGCTGCCAGACACGTGAAGATGTCCCTTGCTCTGGCGCTAGCAAATACTTAGCCGCGGGTAGAAGTTTCGCCAAAGTGGGGTTTCCCAAGCTGATGAAAGTCATGAAGTCTTGTTTACACCATGTGGAGGACCCACCATAGAGTGAACTTTGGTTAGAACGGAACATGCGGACCAGCTTTCGAGCATATGACATTTCGAGAGACCAGTTCTTAGATCGTCCTTCCATCGCGAGGCTTCGGAGATCTTCTATCGTCGGCCAGGGCCACGATGGGCAGCATGGAAGAGCCAGGCATGGACTATGATGTCTTGATTATCGGAGCAGGTCTGAGTGGCATCTTTGCATTACATCGTATGAATGGTCTTGGCTTGCGTGCGCGAGTGCTAGAAGCTGGATCAGCCGAAGGTGGAACTTGGTATTGGTGAGCGGCGCGAGATTTTATCACACAAAGTATTCGAAGCTGATCAACACCAGGAACAAGTATCCAGGATGTAAGTACTCAGGACCTACGAGAACCACAGGCCATTGACCAATCTATATAGGCAGGTTCGACTCAGAAAGCTATACTTATCACTTCACATTCTCTCAAGAAGTGTTAGACGAGTGGAACTGGACGGAGCACTTTGCCCCTCAACCAGAAACGCTGCGATATGCCCAGTTCCTTACAGATAAGTTCGATCTTAGGAAGGATATGCAGTTCAATACCAAGATCAAGACTGCTCACTGGAAGACCGATCGATGGCTATTGACGGACGTAAGTGGCAAGACCTACGGCTCGAGATTCCTGATTACAGCGATGGGCATCTTGAACGACCCGACACTGCCTAATATTCCAGGTGTTGAAAGCTTTGCAGGCGAGGCATTTCATACATCTCGGTGGCCGGACACCTGGAGCGTTGATGGCAAACGTGTTGGTATCATCGGGACTGGAGCCACAGCGATACAGGTCAGTCGTGATGAGGGAGCACGCGAAAAGGCTACTGAAGTTCGTTCGCATAGATCATTCCAGAACTCGCGAAGCTGCCGTTCAAGAGCCTGACGGTATTCCAGCGGACCGCAAATTGGTACGTCGATGTTTCAGTACGGTAGCGAGTGTTCTATGAACTGATATCGCGCAGGTCTGCTCCACTACGAAATGATAAGATAAGTCCTGAAGAGATGATTGAGCTTCGGAAGCAGTACCCTGAGATCCACGAGGCGTGTCTGAATTCTGGTGCTGGGTTCCGCTTCTCGCTTGACACCAGAAAGACGCTAGATGTGCCTGAACAGGAGCGCATTGCCTTCTGGGAGGACCTGTATACGCAGAGAGGCTTTGCAAAGTGGTGAGTACGAACGATGATCGAGTCAAATATGACTTCATCACTTTGAGCTGACAGAAAACCACCGTCGACAGGCTAGGGTCGTTCGCCGATCACCTGACGAACAAAGAGGCGAACAGGGTGTACAGTGACTTCAACGCTGGCAAGATTCGACAGCGGGTCAACGACCCCGTTGTAGCTGAAAAGCTGATTCCAAAGAACCACGGCTTCGGCACCAGACGCCTACCTCTAGAGACCAACTACTTCGAGGTGTACAATGACCCTCGGGTGAGGCTTGTCGACTTCAATGCTGATAGTCCCATTGAGAAGATCACACCAAGTGGTGTAGTACTTTCGAGCGATGAAGCGATGGATATTGATGTAATGATCTATGCAACAGGCTTTGATGCGATCACTGGCTCGCTAACTCGTGGCATCGATCTTCGTGGAAAGCGCGGCATATCTCTCGGCGACACCTGGGAGAATGGCATCCAGACTTTCCTCGGCCTCTTCGTGAAAGACTTCCCCAACATGGCCATGATCATGGGCCCGCACCAGGCTTTTGGTAACATTCCTCGGAGCATACAGTTTGCTGTCGAGTCGGTCACCAGGTGGATCAAGTATTGTACAGAGAACGACATAACATATTCAGAAGCGACTGATGAGGGCGTGGAGCAGTGGACGGTAAGTGTATAGCTGGGTGTCATCCTGCGGTGCGCTAATCACTAATTCAGGATCATGTGCTCGAGATGTCGAAAGGGCTTTTGGCGAACGAGGTTGATGGCTGGCTGACAGGCGTGAACAAGAACATTGCAGCGAAGCAAAAGCGGAGTATCGTTCGGTATAGTGGTACCGGACCAATGTATCGCAAAACGGTGAATGACGTCGCAGATCGAGGTTGGGAAGATATGGACCTGAGGAGAATATAGCTGCTGGAGTGCCTGTATAGTAGTGGTGAACAGGAAGCGTTCCATGTTTCTTAACATAAGACTGCCCAGAAACGCAATCAACGAGAAGCAAAGAGATCGATTTGCGAGCAAGAAATGCGAGAATGATGTACATCCCGTGATGGCGTTATCCAAGAAGCGTCCTGTCTCGTCCGCTGTATCCGATCTGCTGTTGGATGCGGCGGAAGTGATGGCTGACAGGCTACTCACGTGTTGCAGTGAAGAAGACTTAGTTATTAGTGCTCATTCCTGTTCGCACCTCCACACTTAGCCACCTGCTCCTCATCCTCAAAATTGTTTGCTTCTCATGTCCACCTCGAGATCATGGACGAGGCATTACGTTCAACACTCTGCAATCGAGACGAGTGGATGCTTGATACATTACCAGGCTACTTGTTTGACATCAGCTTCAATGCCGATGGAACGGGCGAGGCATGGACAGCTGTACTGACAATGGACACTTGGTGCTGAAGCCGACTTGAAGAAGCTCTGACCTTTGGGAGAGCCAGATTTCGGCTATGTCTTTGCTCTCAATGTCGATTGGAAAAAGTTGTAGGATCTGGCCGGTACTCAATCCACCACAGACAGCCGCAAGCCCGAGATATTGGGCAATATCGACATCGAAATCACGCTCACCCGGGCCCAGGCAAAGTCATATACAGCGCGAGAATTCAGTCTATCCGGCACGATCGAAAAGCTTGAGCCTGAAGTTCACCACGCAGAAAGCCTTGTGGATGCTGCCAGAATGGTCTGAATCTCCATATGCTGCACACCAAAACGTCAGCACGGAGGAACAATGCCAGGCACCATCATGCAGGCTCCCACGAAGTCGCTCCGAAAGACGAACGACCTGGCAAATTTTGGTGCTGACATAGTCCCTGATGTGATTGTCAGAAGCAAGGGGTCTTATATATACACAACGGATGGTCGCGAGATCCTCGACTGGACTTCTGGGCAGGTTCGTAGGCGGTCCGACAACAGTGCAAGCAAGCGCTAATCAGGGTCTTGTCGTAGATGTCTTCGATCTTAGGTCACTGCCATGAAGAGATCGCTTCCACGCTGCAACATGTATCAATAACGCTGGACCACCTGTCCTCGTGCATGCTGTCGGAGCCTGTCGTTAGCCTGGCCAATCGAATGACTTCACTTCTGCCGCCTGGTTTTGATATGGCGGTCTTCTACTACGGCTGGCAGATGGTAAATCAGGCCTCGTGTGCATCGCTTGCTGCTTGTATCGTTGAGTGTATTTCAGGGTGACGGCGGCATCTATGTGCTACCCGACGGATACCTAAGAGCTCTCAAAAGACATTGAGAGAAACGTGGAATGCTCCTGATCGTAGACGAAGCGCTGACTGGCCTTTGCCGGACCGGCGAGCTGTTCGCGTTCAGTCATGAAGATGTTGTGCCGGATTTTCTCACTCTGAGCAAGCCACTTGCGAACGGGCTTCCACTAAGCGCTGTCACCACCAGTGCATCAATCAATACTGTGTGCGAGCAGAATGGCTTCTTGTTCTTCACCACACACCAAAATGAGCCTATGATGGCAGTGGTTGGCGACAAGACATTGGAAATTGTCCTGAGGGATGGGCTCGTACATCAGGCCCGAGAGCGAGGCGATAGGTTGCTTGATGGATTACGCAAGCTTCAAGGGAACTTCGCATGCATTGGCGACGTCCGAGGAAGAGGCCTGATGGCAGGGATTGAGGTTGTCGATGATCGCAGAGCTTGCAATGCGACTTTCGCGAGCAATGTGGCACCTAGGTCTGTGGTGTCAGCTCGAGAGTCGAGCAGTGTTGGGCATAGGTCCGCCACTCAATAGCTCTGACGAGCAGATCGCAGAGGGATTGAGGATCATGGAGAACGCATTCGCGGCCGTGACGAAAGGGGCAGGGTGAGTGCTATGGGCGGCTAACATTGCACGCATCACGGAATGCGTTCATTGAGAGAATTAACAGCTAGCTGTCACATGAAGACAATAATGCGCTGAAATGTTGTTGTTGCATTGAAAACAATCCACGAGAGGGATATGAGTTAGTTCTACGACTGCCTCGGACTTGGCAGCCCAATGGGATTTAGCATCAAGTTTACTTGGAAACCACTGCACCTCCTGCAACGCAACCGTCTTGACCATCGCAAGGCTCAATGGACACAGGAGGCAGTGGTAGGCCCTCTTTGTGAAGCAAACCATTGGGGTTCGAGAGCTTTCACACAGTGCCTTGAATTTTGCTGAGATCAGCACAATGACCCTTCGATGACTTCATGCATCCTCGCCGCGAAAGGTACATGTACATGTATTGTGCTGCTCACTTCTGTATCGTTGTTCTTCCGAAAGGCAAACTGGTTCAGTATCACTTCTCAACATAACAGCGCTTTGAGTATCATACAGCAGCCGACACTTGGGGATCATCCGAGCGCATCAACATGGGCCTTCCACAAGCCCCATCCCAGAGCTCCCCGTCTCAACCCACCGCGGCCGCAACGCAACAACCCTCCAAACCCTCCCAACTACCACCCGAAGCCCTCGACCTCGCCAGCAAGATCTTCGACTTCGCTCGTGAAGGCAAGACCGCCGAGCTCCGGCGTTACCTCACAGCTGGGATCCCGCCCAACCTCACGAACCACAAAGGCGACACTCTGATAATGCTCGCAGCGTATCATGGACACCTTGAAACTGTCAATCTGTTGCTAGAAAAGGGTGCAGATATTGATGTCCTGAATGATAGAGGGCAGAGTCCGATCGCCGGTGCGGTGTTCAAGGGATATGACGAGGTTGTGAAAGCCATGGCAGAGGCTGGGGCGGATCTTGCTGCAGGACAGCCAAACGCGATTGATGCGGCGAGAATGTTTCATAGGACGGAGATGTTGAGGTTGTTTAGGGTTGACTAAGAGCAGAGGGCGAGTCGAGAACTGCGAATATAAGGAGGCATTGCAGCGCTGGAAGGATGTTGAATTTCATACATGTCGTAAATGGCCCCATGACTCCAGGACGCCTTTGCTGAGAGCCGAGTTGCGAAGTCGATATGCAGAGGAGATGGGCGTGCTTGCTAGAGCTCTTTGTCCTGGCCTAGGCACCATGGCGCGACACACGATGGCGCAGCGATCCCTGCTTAGATGATGGTATCAAAGCGCGCGGCTCGCTTCGATCGTATTCCTAGGTCGGAGGAGACTAGAGTGCTCCGAGATTTTCAGTATTCGTCCTCGCTCTCTGAGACCACGCTCTCTTCGTAAGCTACGCCTTCTTCGAGCAACGTGGCGATATCCTTGGCAATCGCATCCTTCGCGGCCTGTTTCCACTCGTAAGGATGTGATTCCTGATCAAGCTTTTTGGTCGGATCCAATCCCTGGTGTTTGACGAGAGACCAGGGATCGAAAATGCCGTCGTATTCTTCAAGGTCTGAGAGGTAGACCTCATCCAGAATTGGCATGCGCGATAACACGCGCAATACCGACATGAAGGCATCCTCTGCAAGTTCCAAATCCATCGAGTGAACGTCAATCTTTCCAGGGTCTTTTTGGCAATGATCCAGCACTTTCAGAACAGTTCGTGGTCTGACAATCATGTTGATGCACGAAGTGTATTTCGGGAAAGATATTTCAGTCGCTGCCAGGATTGCCTCCGACACAGGCTGATGTTCCTCATACTTGGCCAAGGTATAAACGCCCAAGTCAACGTTGAGCTCCTGCAGTTTAGGCATATGGCTAAGGAGACGTGTCACGAGCGAGTGGTCGACGTCGCACGCCCACGCCGTATATGAGAGTGCGCCAAGTTCCTGGCACATTTGGGTGAGTATCCATAGGTCAGGTACACCGAGAGATGCTGGCTGGATGGTGTGGCTATCGTCCAGGTTCATGTATTCAATTGGACAAGCAGCAGCAATCCCCGCGTCAAGAACATCGTGTACCACGGTGCTGATGGACCTCAGTGGACACACATCTTCACCATAGCTCGCGAGATCTAGGTCGACACCAGCCTTGAACGCCTTGCGCAGATCGCTGAATAATGAGGCAAGCAAAGGCAAGTTCTCAGCTCGCCCGTGCACCTCTTATGTCAGACGGATGCGCTCCAGCTTTTGTGCTGTATAGTGAGCGTCCTGGGTGACATCCTCGTCGGCAGGCCGCTCCCTTGTCACTGATACGAATAGTGCTTCTTGCTTCTCTGCAAGGTTCAATGTGAAGGCCACTTCGCGGACCCGATGCAGCAGACGTGCCCCTTGAAGTGATCTGCTTGAGCCGCAACAACCGGTTGCGGTCGAAGACGCAGCAGCCGAGAAATAGATTTGGGCGAAGCGGTCAAAGACGGCAGCCTCGATGGCTGTGCTAGTCAGCCCAAGTATGACTGGCGTGCCTTGCCCCCGAAGCTGTTGATGTGAGCAAGCATTTCGGGCGGCAAGTCTTAGGACAGGCATGTTGTAGCTATAGTCATGAGGCTTGCTTCTGATTTCCCACTCTCAACATCTGATACATGTACTGTACAAGGGTTACATCCCAAGGTACTGCTGATCGGTATGCATCCGAAAAAGTGCAAACGGTGCGGACGAGAGGCGGGATTGGAAACAAACGAGCTGTAGTATCTCTGTCATTCGCTTAGCTAGCGCCACTGCTACTTTCACATGCTTTGTCGGGAGAGTGCTGGGGCGTGTGACGTACACTACTGCTGTCGGAAAAGAATAGATTACACACGGGCTGCCGATATCCGACTGAGCCATGATTTACCATCAAATACTCTCTCTTCTGGTACTGTCTGCGATGTCCTTAGCATCACAAGTCCGAGGTCGGTTTTGCCAACTCCTGAAAATCACGACCTCCACGTTGTGAAAATCCTCAACGGATTCAGCGCAGTAATCAATGCAGACGATGTACCCACAGCCACTCCCTACAGCCACTTGTTCTTGACGTCCCACGCCAATCCAAGCCGCCACCACCCGTCATGCACAAGATCGTGGATGCGACAATTGTGCCCAGTCCTGTTCTTCAACACCACAGTAACACGCTTGATGAACTTCCACGACCGCCAGGCACGATCCAACCTCGAAGTCTCGATAAACTCAATCTTCGCGGGTGCGCCACATGCAGCGGAGCTATCGACTAGAAGGGCTGGAAGCTTGCAGTGATAGCCCTTCTTAACACAGCACTGAGCAGTCTTGCAATCTCCGATCTCCAAATTGATGTGGCCTAACTCGTGGAGCAGCAAGGCCGCGACAACTAGGCCGCGACAACTAGGCCCCGTGGGATCGTTCCGACTTGTAGTGTGCGGAACGGCTCTGTCAATTTGGTGGAGCCAACGAGGGTCGCGTCGAAGGCGCGGCTGACGAGTCGAAGCTGGGACAGGTCTGCGGCCTTGGTAATCGAGACCAATTTGAATGGTTGGGGATTTCCCAGATCCAGTCGAAGAATGATGTGCTCTAGAAGCTCAGGGATAGCGAAGACACGGTCAACGGCTCGCGGTTCGGAACCAAAGTGCTAAAAGCAGTCAACACTGTACGTCGATGCTCTTGGAAAGATCGCATCCCGGAGTGGGCTTCTTGTGCGCTCCTGGGCTGGTCGGATGGGCAATGGCTGTGTAGCAATAACAGCGTCATCGTTGAAAACACCATCGTCCCACCCTGGTTCGGCATCCGAGCTACAGTCCCGTTTGCTGTCATGGTTGCTGTCATGGCTGCCATCCATGATGGTGGGAGTATGGTGCCTTTTGGCCGAGTCCGATTGCGGAAGTGAAGTAGTATCAAGCTTGAATATTGGCGTAGCTGTCTTCTGGTCATCACAAATCGCACCATGTAGTCTCTGAAAGGAGTCTGCAAAACTAAAAATGAATTTCTATCTCGTTTAGTGGTATCTCAGCATTCAAATTCATCAGGCCATACGTGGTGTCTTATGTCCAATTGCTGGGTATCTCAATCTTCCATCTACAACCAGAGCGCCGCAGTCCAAAGCATCACTACGTAACCTTTATGGGTGCAGGTGGATGGATCCTGTCCATAACCTGTACCAGAACCCGGCCAACGACAGCCGCGGCAGCCACAGGCATGAACATCTGCAGGAACTCTGTCGGACTCCTCGGCTGCACCTCCGTGTTGATGTACGGCGTCTTGAAGCTATCGGTGGGACCGCCTTCAATCTCAACGGCAGATTTGTCGGCCGAAAACTTTCCGGTCTTGATGAAGGAGTCCATCAATTCGTCCTTCTCGCGCCACCGTGCCATGACCCAGTCGTACATCTTGTCATGGTCGTCGAGGGGCAAGTCTTTGACCCTGTACCTTCGCCAGTGCATGTTGACACTCTTGGGCGGCCGACCTTGGAAGTAGACCGACCGTAAAGTGAACAGCTCAGATCCGTAGGAGCCTCGTGGAATACCTTCGTATCCTATCGTGCAGTCGTACAGGTACTCGACAGTGTCGCGAAGCTCCTGCAAACAGAACTGCAGACCGGTACTGCGCGGCAAGATCTGATGCTTCATATCCTGGAGCCCTGCCTTCGCAGCAAACTTGGAAGACTGCTCACGAGTGTTTCGCGAGAGGTTCGTACCCTCGGGGAAGATCATGAGCCACATCGGATCCAGCTGCGCCTTGCCGCTCTGACCGGACATGGGTCCGGAGTGCCTCGAGTTGAGCTTCTGCAGGCGGTATCGCATGCGTTCTTGATCGTTTGCCCACTTTCGTGACATGAAGATGAAGCCGAAGAGCTGCATGGCTGGACCGATCAGAGGTACCCACTTGAGCGAGTCCTTCAAGATGATGTAGAGGTGTCCGTGCATAGGCAGTGTATTGGTGTATGCGCTCCACCACAAGTAAAGCCAATCCGTGTACAGCTGATGATTCGCCATCAAGACCGCGCGATCGCCGAAGTCCAGCGACACCATCCCACTCGCATCTTGCTTCAACAGTCCCGCCACGCTCTTATCTCCGCTGACCCGGACCACTGTTGGGCTCCACCAGTTTGTCATTGTGGTTATGAAGATGCCAAAGAACTGCTTCGTCATGGCCATCCAGGCGTAGAACCAGTCTCTGTTGATCCAGTACAGTGGTATGCCGAGGAGTTGAGCGCCATGCATAAAGAGGCAGGATATGGTGAAGTAGAGGCCGAATGCAACGATGCGCAAGGCTTGCATACCGCCGCCATGCTTTGGAGCGCCGAGTGGATGAGCCTCATCATGATCTATGCAGCCGTTCTGCTCTTTGTGAGGTATCGTCGTCGACTGCGGCGCAGGCTTTCGCTGCTTGAGGCCGTCCATGTCGAGTGGATGTAGTGGGTCGGATGTCGCAGGATTCGTTGGCCCTTCTAAAAGTGGTTATTGTGTATAGTCAGCGTCGCCGGCGGCGCTGGATGGATGCTACGGTCAAGGCATGATATGTAGGAACAAGTGCGATCTGAGGATATGGTGGTGAATGATGATTTGGTGGGGTGTTCTGATTGTGCTGACTGGAACGAACACGAGCGGACATGCAGAGCAAGCGTCATCCGAGCACATCTCGTGGCCTGTGAATCCTGCCCTGTTCATATCTCACGACTCCATCCATATCTCCTGCATAACTATATCGACAGAACTGTCACAGCGATGATGATCGTGGAACGATGAAATCAGCTTGGCGATGCTTCAGGAGCATACACGTGCACAAACCAGGCCCAGCCGATTTTACGCGATGCTTTTCTGCAACCACGCGAAGACGCGAGGTCCGGAGTATCGCTGAGCTTCCTCCGCGGGTACATCCTACATTTCAAGGTAAGACCATTCAATACCGATAGCGAAGTCCAAAGCAGATTATACGACCAATCGCTTTGCATCATGTACTTCCGAGACCTTGATCCTCACTCTGTTGAGCTTGCGACCATGAGAAGAACCCCTCGCTGGCAGAGCGCAGTAGATGCGCAAGGCCTGGATCACAGATGGAGCGTTTGAACCGAAGCATCTGTTCGGCATGATCTTAGCCGCTGTCTGAAGGGTGTCCGATCGTTCAGCCGACCCGAAGCGTCTGCCCATGCTCAGAGACACCATGCTACAGAGAGCACCAGACTAACATGTGATAGAGACTGGCAACCAAGACCTACTGGCCTTACAATGGCAGCAGCCTCTGCGGAACATCTTAATCATCCGCAAAGATGACGACTCCAATGTCCACAATGCCTTGATCGAATACTCCAATCATATACATGAAGTCTATCCTGGAACATCTCTGGTCTTCGAAAAGTATGTCGCAGATCAAGTCCACGAGCACTTGCCGTTCCCGGTCTACACGACCGACGACGAAGGCAATGCTGCGTATCAGGAGCAGATAGATCTGACTACTACCTTGGGCGGTGATGGCACGATCCTGCACGCTGCATCACTGTTCGCCACCGCGAAGAGCGTCCCACCGATCCTCTCCTTCAGCATGGGCACTCTAGGCTTCCTCGGAGAATGGAAGTTCAACGAATACAAACGTGCTCTACGCGAAGTCTACGTCTCTGGTGCACCTTCTTCCCTTCCACCACGAAGCATAGATGAGCCCGAGACGAGGGTCCGATCAACAGGGTGGGAGCAGATGCGTGGCAAGTCCATGGGCGCCTCTCGTAACTCCAGAATCCTGTTACGAAACAGATTGCGAGTTGGGGTCTTCGATTCGGATGGCAAACGACTTGCCCACAAAGCTCCGTTCGCTCACAAGGATGATCAGTGCAAGGACATATTCGCTTTGAACGAGGTTCTATTACATCGAGGCGCGCTGCCACACTTGATCCACATCTCGATTTTGATCGGCTCGCCGCCTCATCAAAGGGTCTTGACCAAGGGCATAGCTGATGGCTTTCTCGTTTCTACGCCAACCGGCTCGACAGCATACAGCTTATCAAGCGGAGGCTCGATTGTGGATCCGTTGGTGCCATCGATCCTTTTGACACCAATCTGCCCGCGATCACTGTCCTTCCGACCTTTGGTCCTAGCTGCGAATAGACCCATCACATTAAGGATCGAAGCTGCGAATCGTGGGAAGGAGATTGAGTTTACTGTTGATGGTATTCGAAGGCAGCATGGCTTGCGCACTGGTATGGAAGTCAGAGTTGTTGGAGAAGAGGTTAGAACTCAGGGAGCGCCGGGTACGAGAGACTGGATGGGAGGTGTGCCCTGTATCGTCAGATCTGGCAACACAGGTGATGGTGAAGATCATTGGGTTGGTGGGTTGAACTCGCTGTTGAAGTTCAATCATCCCTTCGGAGAAGATTGAGCATTATCGAAAGCAACGCAGTGGAGAACGCTTCAACTTGGGTGCCTGAGGCCAAAAGATACGCCACGAACGCAGGATTGCGCCTCTTTCCTCATGCAGGCATCTATCTTCGCATCTCCTCTTTTGGCTATCAACCCTCGGTCTCATCAATATCGTCTTTGCCATTGAATGTGCTGTGCCGTGCCAGTAATGTGGCGCCGAAATGTGGCTTCTCAATGTACACACTCACCGACTGGAGCGCTTTGTGACGGAGGCTGAAAAGTACGGGCGCTATGCTATTCTGTCTCATGTTTGGCAGGAGCCTGGCGAGGTGACGTTTCAGGATATACAGCATGGTACTGCGAACGAAAAGCCTGGGTGGTACAAGATCGCGCAGGCATGTCTTCGAGCCAAGGGAGACCACAATTTGGATTACTGCTGGGCGGATACATGCTGCATTGATAAGACGAGCAGTGCGGAGTTATCTGAAGCCATTAACTCTATGTATCGATGGTATTTCCATGCCAAAGTATGCTATGCATACCTTGCAGACGTTCCCGAGCACGAGTTGAAGGACAGCAAGTGGTTCACTCGTGGATGGACGTTGCAAGAGCTCATCGCACCAGGCGACATCATCCTCTATGACGCTACTTGGCAAGTCATTGGCAGCAAGATCAGTATGGTTAAGGAACTAGCCGACATCACCAGAATCGATGCAAAAGTCCTTCGCGACCGCACCTCCATCACCTCAATCAGCGTAGCAGGCCGCATGGCCTGGGCAGCAAACCGCGACACCTCTCGCGAGGAGGACAAAGCGTACTCCCTCATGGGCATATTCGACGTAAACATGCCCATGCTCTACGGTGAAGGCCCAAAAGCTTTTGCGCGGCTCCAAGAAGAAATAATCCGGACCTCCACCGACCACTCCATCCTCGCCTGGCAAGCCTACGAAGACGGCCACGATACCCTCCTCTTCTCACCCTCGCCCTACGGTTTCCGCCACGCTCACAACATCGTCTCCTGGTCGCACCCAGGAATCGACGAGTCCTTCTCCCTCTCCAACAAAGGCCTCCGGATCTCCCTTCCCGTGCTCGAAACAGCCGACACAGACCGCTACATCACCGTAATTCTCAACTGCCGCAACGCCTCCAGCAACCTAACGCAACTCGCCCTCTTCCTCAAAAAGCAAACCCAAGGCATGATCGTCCCATCCCGGAACCTCACATCCACAGTCTGCGAAGTCGCCTCTTACAAAAAACCAGACGGGATCCTAACCAGCATCCGCAACCTAGACCGGACATTCCTCCCCTCAGCCAAATGGCACGACCTCATAATCCTCCGCGAGCCCGTGAAACTCGAATCAGAAGCACCCGGCGCCATCTGGACACAGAAAATCACAATCCACAACCCAATACACAATTTAATACTCCAACGCGTGCACCCCTCCCAAGCCTGGAATGCCGCAGCCTCCACCATGACCTTCGTCATGACCGGCTCGCCCTCTCACGATCGCGGCTATATAGTCTTCACGCAACGCGACAGCTCCAGCAAAAACAAAATCGTCCTAGCATTCGGACAGTCGAGCGCAGAGCCCGCGGTGCGGTTGGCAAAGTATGCAGAAGTGCCAGACACCAGGGTGATACTGGCGTCATTGGACGCGGTGAAAGCGTGTGATGTTGCGAAAATTGAGTTGAAGAAGGGATCGTCGGAACTGACTGCGAGGGTTCAGAGGAAGTTGTCGAGAGAGGGAGATTTGGAGTGGGCGATTGAATTACGATTGGAGCATTATTCGAGTTTGTTCAAGAAGCAGTGGGAGTATATGACGACTTACCGATGACGGTGATTCGCTTCCAAGCCCTGTCTGGCCTAAGTTATGTTCTGCTGAGGTATCTTCTATTCTCGCATTTAGTTTCAGTCCCAATTCGTGTCGGAGCTCAAGCTGTTGCGAGCTCATTGCGACCCTCATCGTTCTGATGTCTCCGCCTTGAAGTCCTGTGCATTTTCGGACTCACTCGCCATAGTTTCAGACACGCTTATGAGCTCGATAGGCTCTTACTCAATCCTCAACCCGGCCCTAATCTTCATCCCACCAACGCCGCGCTGTGTAGCATCAATCGCATCTTTGAGCCAGAAGCGTTTTCTCCAAGCTGCCTTCTAGGCGTCGCTCACTTCCCTTCGAGGCACTGCAGTCGGCGGAGTCTCCACGAGGTGTCTGCTCGCCCGCCAGATCTGGATGAGGTTGTCTTCACCAGCTGAGCACATGACCCAAGGATCGTTCCTGTTCCACGAAAAGTCCGAAACTCTGTTAGTGTGACCACCGTGCATGAAGAGCATCTCTGGGGGACCATCCTCGGCGTCCTCTGGTGTCTGCTCTGCGCCGGCCTTTGATAGGTCCCAGAAGATGATGCGGCGATCATTGGAACTGGAGGCGATGATGGCCGACTCTCCTGGGTGCCAGTCAACCTTGGTGACGGCATCCTTGTGTCCTTCAAGGCTGTGGATCTTGCCGTGGTTGGGGAAGCGAAGGTCGAAGATGCCGATGGTCTTGTCCTGAGATCCTGTGGCGAAGAGCTTGTCGTGCTTCGGGTGGAATGCCAGGGTTTGAATGGCGTCCTTGTGTGCATCTTTGAAGATGATTGCCGGGCGGTCATTGCTCTTTGAGCGGATGTCCATGAAGCAGAAGCTGAGATCGTCTGACACGGAGCCGAAGAGGTTCTTACCGTGCTGAGGGTGATATTGCACGTCGTTGACTATGGCAGAGTGGTGTGTGAATGTGCGGGCGGGCGAGAGGGTCGTATTCTCCTTGGTGAAGTCGCGCGAAATGTCCCACAGATTGACTCTGGCGTCCTCTGCACCTGAAAGAAGCTGACCTTCCACGTGAGGGTTCCACTCCACCGCGAATCCTTCCTTAGAGTGTCCCTTCAGTGTGACTTGTGGCTTGATCTCCTTGTTCGCAGGAGGGACCGACGGGTGCTTCGAGCGGTCCCAGACGTAGAGGTTCTTGTCGGGCGACCAGGTCGCGATGACATTGGGGTTCTGTGGCTGATACCGCGCCTTGTTGACCTCTCCTGGATGTGTGATCTTCTGGACGACGCTGTAGGTGATGGGCTGCTTGCTCGCGCCGTACCCGCCCAGCTCTTCACTCGATGGGTTGTAGTCTGCCAGGGTCGCAGCGGGCGGTTGTGGTAGGTTCATGTGGGCGATCTGGAGGAACTCATCTTGCGATCCCGATGTGTGGGTGCCGATGATCATACGGTGCTGGCGGAAGTGTTTGCCGGGCAGCTCCTTCACGTCTGGCAGCCACTGGGTGGTGAGGGTCGGCCAGTCGAGGGCGCGACTGTACATGATGTCGTAGAGGAAAACGGAGTTCTTCTTCCATATCTTGTACTCCTCGTTGATAATCTTGTTCTCGATGATGGCCTTGTCCTCCTGCTGTCCCGACATCTCTGCGGGCGGTGGTGGTAAGTATGTTTCTGCGACCGACTCCGGGCAGTGTGACGATGCAGTGTCGCTGGGAGGCACATCGGGGTTGGAGAAGAAGTTGCTGTCCGCATTGACGGCTTTGAGCTCTGTGAGCCAGCGGGGGTGGCTCTTGGAACGCTGGCGAGAATGTGTGCCAGAGCCCGTCATGCTACGCCAAACGACACGAAAGACGATGCGCGTGGTAGAGGGAGATGCTTACCAGTGTCCTCCATGATGCGGAAGGTATCAATGTGTTGTGATGTAGTCGCAGACGGTGCTACTTCGGACTGGCAGGTTTATTCGCGGTGATGGTAATATCTAAACAGCAGGCGCGTAAAGTGCTGGAAGGAAAGCGCGTTCGAGGGCTCGGAATGAAGCTAACCACATTAGGCAATCAGCGGTCCGTGCTGATCCTCAGTGCCACAGCTATTGTCGCCGCCGACCTCTCGCACTCTGATCCTTTCTTTCTTCGAAGACTCCGTGTCGCGAACGCCGCCGTCACCCCTTTCTTCACCTTCTTCGCTTTCTAATAGCATACATTCGCTGTGCGGGGAGTTTGGACACTGCGCGACGGCCTTGAAATACAGCAGTCACCGCCATCATGGGTGAGAAACTACCGCATACGGTCATGCAGACCACCGCCATACTGATGACAGCAAGGTGTCCCAAAATTCTTTCGCTGGATGTCCGAGCGATATCCAGCAATCTCCCAGCTCATCGCCGAAAACCGCATCCCCGAGTTCGATAATCTCTACCTCGATATGAACGGTATTATCCACAACTGCACCCACAACAATGCCGATTCCGCCACGAAGGCGCGTCTTTCCGAGGATGAGATGTTCATTAAGATCTTCAACTATATCGAGTTCCTGTTCGGCAAGATCAAGCCGCAGAAGATGTTCTTCATGGCTATTGATGGTGTTGCGCCACGAGCCAAAATGAACCAGCAGCGTTCTCGTCGATTTCGTACAGCCTTGGATGCCGAGCGCGCCCGTGACAAGGCCATTGCGGATGGCCTGGAGCTGCCCAAGGAGGATCCGTTCGACTCGAATTGCATCACCCCGGGCACTGAGTTCATGGCTCGCTTGACAAAGCAGCTGAAGTATTTCATCGCGAAGAAGGTCACTGAAGATCTCGACTGGCAGGGATGTGAGGTTGTCTTGTCCGGTCACGAAGTCCCCGGAGAAGGTGAGCACAAGATCATGGAGTACATCCGTCAGGCGAAGAGCCAGCCGAACTACGATCCAAATGTGCGGCACTGCTTGTATGGTCTTGACGCCGATCTCATCATGCTGGGCCTGCTGTCTCACGACCCGCACTTTTGTCTACTTCGTGAAGAAGTGACATTCGGCCGACAGAGTAAGACGAAGAGCCAGGAGCTTGAACACCAGAACTTCTTCCTCATGCACCTTTGCATTGTCCGCGAGTACCTCGAGCTCGAATTTCAGGAGCTCAAGAATCCCGACAACATGCCGGGCATCACATTCGATATGGAGCGAGTGATCGACGATTTCATCCTCATGGCATTCTTCGTCGGAAACGACTTTTTGCCAAACCTGCCGCATCTGCATATCAACGAGGGTGCGTTGGCACTCATGTTTGGAGTGTACAAGAAGGTCCTCCCAAAGATGGGAGGCTATATCAACGAAGCTGGTGTTATCAACCTCAGGCGACTTGACATACTGTTGGAAGAGCTGAGTCATGTCGAGTATCGCTTCTTCGAAGCCGAGAACTCAGACGCAAACTGGCTCAAGGATAAGACGCTTCAGAAAGAGGATGTCATGGATAAGGTGAAGAAGAAGGGCATACAGACCATCACTACTGCGCAGAAGGAGCTGTATCAGAAGGTGAAGAAATACGTGAACAGTCGCGCCAGTGAAGATGATGACCGGGCACTAGACATGCCTGCGAGCCTCAAGGCCGCTGATCGCCTATTTGTCCAGGATCTGGCACGCAGTCTCAACCTGCAGAGTCGGAGCGTCCTTGACGACGAAGGCAATCGCCACTTGCAGCTGTCGTTCCCGTCTCGCCCAGAAATGGAAGACGACGAGGACGATGACGAAGATGAAGAAGCACAGAACGCTCTGCTGAGAGTATTCAAACAGTACGACCGAGCGAAGATTGAGGATGTCTCGGCATCAGAGGCGCAGCAGAAGGCGCAGGAGAAGTACGACAAGAAGTTCCACGACTGGAAGGATAAATACTACACGACAAAGTTCGAGTGGGGACTAGACGACGAAGCACAACTCAGAGAGCTCACGGAGAACTATGTTCAAGGTCTTCAGTGGGTTCTCTTCTACTACTACCGCGGTGTGGCATCGTGGCCTTGGTATTTCCAATACCATTACTCGCCAATGATCAGCGACGTGCGCAAAGGACTCGGCGCGAACATGGAGTTCCAGCTTGGTCAACCTTTCCATCCATACGAGCAGCTGATGGGTGTGCTTCCAGATCGAAGCAAGAAAATCGTCCCAGAGGTCTATCATGACTTGATGACGAACCCAAAGAGTCCCATTATTGACTTTTACCCACGAGACTTCGAACTTGACATGAACGGGAAGAAGATGGAGTGGGAAGCTGTTGTCAAGATCCCGTTCATCGATGAGAAGCGTCTGCTGTCCGCCATGGCGCCGAAGAACGCCATGCTCAGCGAAGACGAGGCACGTCGCAATGAATTTGGAGTCAGTCTCAAGTTCGCCTACTCGCCGATGGTCGACTACACCTACCCGAGCAGTCTGCCGGGCGTTTTCCCAGATCTCGAGCATTGCCGTGTGGTCGAGAACATTTTCGAGCTACCCGTCATGGATGGTTTGGACGTCTACACCGGTCTCGTCGACGGTGTCAAGCTTGGCGCATCTGCTCTGGCAGGCTTCCCAAGTTTGCGCACTCTGCCACATACCGGCCAGCTTGGTTTCCACGGCGTCAGTGTGTTCCAGCAAGAGTCGAGGAACGAGAGCATGGTCGTCACGTTGAGCGAGGGAGAAGAAAAGGGCACAATCGCTCACGCCAAGCAGCGACTTGGCAAAGCTGTTCATATCGGGTATCCGTTCTTGCAGGAAGGAAAGGTCACGAGCGTCACAGACGAGATGTTCACCTACCGCTTACAAGATCCCGATCAGCCAGCGTCGGAGCAGAACATCATCCAGATTCCACATGAAGGCAGAGGCATCGAGGACTGGAAGAAGAAGGCCAATCGCATTGAAAGTCACTACAGCAAAAGACTCGGTACGATCATTGGCACAGTCGAGAGTCTTGTGCAGATTGACCCCCTTGTGGGTTTGCGTAAGACTGAGCTGGGCGCTACAGTCAAGGAGTACGCGCCTATCCAGGGCATTGAGCCTGACTACGCTACTCAGACTGTTGTCGACGAGGTCATCAGCGAGGATCAGCGCTTCATTGAGCAGGCTGCTCTTCCCATCGAGGAGGAGTTCCCACCTTCAACGCGTGCGTTCTACCTTGGCGACTTCGCCTACGGTCGGCCGCTGCAAGTCACCGGCCACCACATCGCTGCTGATGATGTACCTAAGGCGGAAGTTTGGGTATCACAGATTGTCAACCGCGAGCCCGAGTTTGGTCTCGAGATTGCAATGCAGGCAGAGCGGAGAAATCCCTACACGCCTGCATTTGTGGTTGCGAGACAGCTCAGCTTGCATGCTCTTGTGCTGTCAAAACTAACGTCTGCATTCATGGTGCAGTCGTCTGGCTTGAAGCTGAACTTGGGTCTCAACCTCAAGTTCGAGGCCAAGAAGCTCAAGGTGTTAGGCTACAGCCGCAAGAGTGACAGTGGCTGGGAGTACTCTCCGAAGGCAGTCGAACTACTCAAGCAGTACATGATCAATTTCCCAGAGTTCATCGCTCGCATCGCAGCCAACCCGTCAGGCGACGGCTGGCAGGACACCAACTTCTACCCAGACCCACAAGAAGCCAAGCAGAAGATGAAGGACATTGGGCAATGGCTCAAGAACGTGCAGACCAAGGGCTTCGAGAAGGTGCCACTCGAGGCAGAGCAGCTCGACGGCGATACGGTACTCGCCATTGAGCAGGCTGCGGACGCATTCAACGCCACGAGTGCTAACAACACTACTGGCAAACAGCTGCGCAACGTGCCTCGTGTAGCTCTGCTGAAGCCATCTGACGCCGAGCAGCGTACACAACATCAAAGGTTTCGCCTTGGGCACCGCGTGGTCTACGTACTCGACTCAGGTCGCGTACCTATCGCCATGAGAGGCACAGTCGTCGGGATGACTCGGACTACTAGGAATACTCTGTTGGACATCCTCTTCGACTCACCTTTCATGAGCGGCACCACCCTCAACGACCGCTGCTCTCCATTCCGGGGCAGCACCGTCCCTTCCAACGCCGTCCTCAACTTGACAGACAAGCAAGTCATTGCTCTATCCCAAGCCGCCAAGGACCGCGCTCCTGCACCGAACTTCACACCAATCCGAGGCGGCCACGCTGCTCTAGCTGGATCCTACGGTATGCCGGGCGGTCCTCAACTCGTCCAGGCTAACGCTCCGCCCGCCCTCCGCGGCGGCTGGCGAGGCGCTGTCAATGGCAATGGCCATCAGAATGGTGCTTCTCGTGGCGGTGGTCAACGCAGCAGAGGTGGCGGACTCGGCAGTGCTCAGCAACAACGGTCCCTCCCCATTCACAACGGCCCACCACGCGGTAACAGAGGCGGCATGAATGGCGCCACTCCCAATTTCAGCCCTCGCGGCGGTGCACGAGGTGGTAGAGGTGGTGCTGCAAATCGAGGCGGGTACACTATCGTCGATAACAGCGATCCCACCGAGGGCGTCGTCAACAACAACCCCAAATTCAGACCGCAGAATTACAGTAACGTTCCACCGCCTGCGGGTCTTAATGAGAGAGGTCGCGGACGGGGACGTGGAGGTCGCGGACGCGGTGAGGTGCCGCTTGCGAACTAGGTCGGTGATGTGTAGGCAACCGCACCTCGCAGCCCGACGGGAGCCGAAGGCATTGTGAAGTGGAGAATGAAGGATTGATGGATGATGAGATTTACGTAGACACATGAAGACTACGAAGTCAACTCGTTGATGTCTTTCTCCCAGAGACTTGGCCTGCCCTCTTTCGCCGTAGTGTGGCATGTTGTGGATGTAGACTGGTTGTACGTGAGCTGAACGAGAGAGCTGGAGGGGCGGGAGGCAAACTGCTTGCGCAACATAATCCGGACTCCGAGATCCGCATGCGTAAAGCCCGGCTGTTGATCTCTGTGCAGCGCCTCCGAGGATCGTGATGTGGGATAATATACAACATGTTCACGCTTGTGAAGTAGGGTTGGTATTGGTGTTGAAGGTTTGATGATTAAGTGGGTGGTGCCTCCCGGAACTGATCTGCTGTATCGTGGTCTGTGCCTGTAATGACCGCGATGAACGCTGTCGAAGTATCTGGTACACGACCGGAGCGACATGGGGCGTTGCAGACAAAATTTCCTCGCCGTGGTTGAGCATACTAGTACCCGGACGAATTTTTTTAAGCACGTCTTGTGATGATCGCGAGGCCTGTATACGATCACCATATCGAGTGTTACGGTGTGAAGCACTGCGTGCTTCAGGAACGCAACTCGGTTTCTGTAGCGTCGTATCACGTCGAAGCTGACAATATCTGTGATGTAACTATCATGTTGCGATGTGGTATTGTTGCTATTGTGAGGTGACCTATATTCATCGAACGTCCAGAAGATCATGACATGAGTAGCTGGCGACTGATGTGCAACATAAATCTGAAATCCACTTTCATGAACGGTTGGACTGTCTGTCTATATTCCCGTCAAAGGCCGTCACGTCTGTCGCACTTTTCTATGATATCGCATGTTTCTGATGCGCGTTCGATGGTGATGACGGTGATGTCTTTGGCGCTGAGCCGCTCGCTGCCCGGACTATGATCAGGTGGGCCAGGTTACTATGGTTGAACATCACGATCGACTGCGGTCTTCAACCGGCATGAGGGTTGTGAGGCTGAGACAATGACGCTGTGCAACCGAGAATGGATCCTGATCTGGACACCCTCCAGCTGTGACTGGAGCCGTTTCCACGCTGTGAGTTTCCGTGCTGGCTGCTTGCCGATGGCATCTACTGCGCCCGAGCGATGATTTGATAGGTGATGTCGTCGTGATGGATCGGGTGACACAGGCGCGAAGCCATGTGCTGACAGTAGTTGCCCAGACGCAGCTTTCCGCGATTCTTCCTGCATTGCTCGCGGAGTGTGGGATATGTAGCAGGTTTGGTACATCTCGCGGATGCATCAGTGAGGTTGTAACCTGCAAATTCACATTCATTTTGCTTCACGGCATTGGTATGACGATGGTTGTTTCATCTTCTCGTCTTGCTTCCGTCGGCTGCATTGCAAATCGCAGGGTGTTGCCAGGCGATCGTCTTGTGTCAAAAACTCAAACTTTGGTATGTGGTAGCTTTGCACATCTCACGCGACGAACATGTGGGCGACACTGCACATGTGCTGTCTGGTCCGTGCGACTTGCGAGTAACGGTTTCACGCGGTCATGGGGCGCAGCTCGTTGTTCTGCTTGTCTCTGCGGCTCCATAACTCAGCTTCACCTCCCCATGATGCTCTCTCCAAGCGATCTCGGCGAGCAGTATATCGTCGAAGCTATGAATCTTCGATCACTGTTGCTGGATGCACCCAGAAGCGAACGTCAATTGGTGGGAGAACTATTTTGGAAAGAGCTTCGAAAGTTGAAACTCTGTATGCCCCAGATCCGTGATACGAATGTGCGATTGAGCGCGACGTCAGTATACGGCGGCAGGATCTCTGCGTGTCGCGCCCTCTCAGCACTTGTGGGCGTCCATCGTGCTACCGATACTGTCACGGAGGCATCCAAAGCCACTTCCGAGCGAGTACGCCCAGTGTCGGCAATGGGCGGCTCTTTGTCAGGCACGTTGAAGAGCTCACCGGCTGGCTGTAGCGGTGAGACGGATCTTGAGTCTGGCGCAGTTGTGCAGCTGAAGCAACACGCCGGCAAGAAAGGCACAGCATCTATGTGTGCTGCGTTGGACCGCAGATTGACACGTGTCCGCTGGCCTTGACGGTCGCCGAGCGCGAATCCTTCTGGATGTTGATCTGTGATGTCTCTCGCAGGCTGCATCGGACGGAGCGTGATCTTCTGAGGTGGATCTGACAGCCCCACATCGCGAGTTGTGGTTTCAACTTTGACCTGCCAGATCGCACCTTCGTGCCCACAGTTGCGCTAGCGACACACGTGCGGCGGTCATGTCGTGAAGATCAACAAGTACCGTTGATGTGATTGCATCTATACCTCCACGCGGTATTTGTCCCATGTCACTCTGTCCATACGGCCCGCACGGAGGGTTCTGACATGACGTGCAAACCGCGAGATTCCGACAAGTTGGGCAGCTCTGCTTGTCACCTACTACACAGACGATTCAACGCGAAAGTGAATCTGGGCAGTTAAGACATCCGGCAGCGCGCGGGCTTTTGAACCGGGTTCTACCACACAACCGTTGGTCAGCTGCGCTCGCGACTTGGCGGCGGAGGACGCGGCTGAGCTTCTCGGTGGAAGAGTCTGGGGCCGCGATGGCGGTGTATGTAAGGTAGTGCCCGGTTGGAGGGTCGACAATCCGTCGTCAACCGCACGTCTGCAGTCACCAGGCGTGATCATCAGAGACCTACAGTAGCCCGTTGAAGTGGACGAAAGCGATTTGGCTATCCGTTCCGAGTCGAAGCGATAGGTGTTAAAGGAGCAAAGCAATGCGAACCGATCGATGTGCATAGATTCGTGGAAGGTGTGAAAATGTTTCGAAAAGGTGCCCGTCACTGTTTCACCGTGTGGGCGGAGGGAGTCTCCATCGTGCTCGCTCTGTATGGACATGCACCATCCCTTTACTACTGAAGCGCCGCTGCGAGGCTCGACTCATCAGCCATCAATGATGAATATGTGTGGTCGGGCGCCTCAACGGCGTGTCTTCTGTAAGAGACAAGGAGCAAGTGGAGGAGCGTTTTCGCCCACGCGCTAAGCGGTCGGTAAGGATTCACTAAGTTGCCGCTAACGTACCTTATCTATGGACAGCGGGACCCTTGACTCCTGCCATTGGGCCTGTCTTTGCGCACGAGCAGTCCTCCTTCTTCGTGCCGAAAGATCGACCGCACGATGAGCATAGCATGCGCAATTCGCTTCGAGCCGTTCTGTATAGCTCGTCCACTATCATGCCAGCTCACGGAGGCAGAGCGTCGACGAGGCATAGCCCCAAGTGTTAGAGATACCACCTCAGACAAAAACGTAACCACGCCCAGTCCCTGTCAGCGGCCGGCTGCCTCTCGATGGTTAGCCTCGCTCGCATGGTGTGTCTTACTGTTGCACGAGCGACTCTCGGACGCAGCGGACCAACAATTGGTACAACAACCACCCCGCTCTCCTGGTTGCATCCACGACCTCTCAAGGACGACTTTGTGCTACTTCGGCGTGCCGGCGTCTCAACAGAGTTGCGTCCACGCCTGTCAGCCGGGAGCCAAACACCCAGTGACGTCCTGTCTGCCACGGCCTGACATATCAGCTGCACTCACGGACACGATAGCACTTTCGCATCGGAGACGTGCCAACTCTGCTGGCCATAGTGTATCTCGATTCGCCCAGCTGATTGCACATCAAACTCGTCGACGTTCGATCGTCGCCAGCATTCGGAGACCGACCAGGGTCCGAGTCACGTACCAACGTACCTCCCTGCAGCTCTTCCACAGCATAGCACAGTGCCCTGATATCGAGGCTTGCAGCGTCATTCTCGCGTGTCCGCCCGTTCGTCTTGAACTCGGCGCTCTTGACCTCTGTAGAGACCGTCGACCGACGGACATCTTAGCGCACCTGCAGACTCCGCAACAACTATGGCTGATTTCCGTACTTCTCGTCCCATTGAGGACTTCTTCGTCAACCCGGCTTTCAACTTTGGCACACCACGGCAACGATCCAAGATGGTCGACGACAACACTCTATACTCTGGTGGCGCTGATCGGCACAATGGCTGTCGGTTCACTGAGACCAAGCCCATACAATCCCATGCCAAGGCACCAGCGACAATCACTGACCTCGTCAATAACTTAATGGCTCTGCACGGATACACCTCTGAGGAAGAAACTGCGTCTCCAATCGACGGCGACAGCTGCAGTGTGACTTCAGAGTACAGCGACATTAGCGACTTTACCTTCCCGGAGGCGCTTGCTGAAAGTTGCAACAAAGTCGAACAGCAGTGTAATCGAGCACAGGCTGTGAAAATTCAATCAGCTGGCAAAGCCAAAGTGGTCTCGCTACCGAAGCTTGTTGATATCCCATCAAGGCGAGGAGTGGTCCGACCAGCAAATATCGAACATGGACGAAAATCAATCCCAAGACGCAGTTCAACAGATCAGACACGAAGCGCTCGGAGCAGCCAAGACAGCCACCACGGATCAGACAACTCGTCCGAGATGAACTCACCTGCATCCACCGCACCAAGCTCAGTGATTATCGAACAATCAATCGAAGTCAAACGACGCTCAAGCATCGCCTCGCGACACGTACCACTCATGGAAGCCGCCCGTGCAATCTCACCCACGACATCAACTTTCACTTACTCACCAAACACACCCATCAAACCATGCTCCCTCAACACCATAACTCGCGAAGGCACCCTCTCAAGCCAACGCTCCAGCTCCGCCACCTCGTCCTTGAAACTCCCACTCAGGCGCATGAATAAATTATCATTATCGTCCAACTTCGGCCTAAACCGGATCGGCAAGGAATTTCGGGACACTTTCGTCCCGAAGGATGCAGAAGCGGAACTCATCAACGTTGCACAACAGGCCCCGCAAGCACAAGCACGAAGTGCGAGTCTGAGTAAGCCGAAGATGGTCGCGCGCGCCGCGAATGAGCGGGCACCAACGATTGAACTGCCGCCGTTTCCAGGGGAAGAAAACGATTTCGCGAGTGACTGGCCGTTGAGGATGACGAGTATTTCCAACAGGATTGCTGCTGGGGCGTGAATGGAAGAAGGAGAAGAAGAAGAAGAAGAAGAGAAAAGATGACGGTATCGTTGGACGATTATTGTAATGTTTAGCGTAGGCGCAAGGGTATAGGCATCTGTTTATTATCATGATGGAGTAAGGATGGAATGAGTTCTTTTTTTCTTTGTGAGAGAAAGTCTGAGAGGGAGGGAGGTGGGATTTGCCTGGATTACAGCTGCACTGAGATCTCTGAGACGAAATTCTTGATAACAGCACAGCACACACGCTCCCTGATGAAAGACCAGCTGGGAGCGGACATGCCATTTTAAAGATGGTACCAGGCATTGTTTTCGTACTACTCATAACGACGAAACACAATTACCAAAGAAAGAATATTCGAGCCACTGCTTGATGATGCACTTTTATGCTCGATGTGCTATTACGACAAGGCTCTACTTCGCTTCCACTCGTGCATACATCACCATCACCACCACCACCATCACCACCTTCCGCCCCTTGTCAAAACCACTCCATCTCCCAAACAATATCTTAGCACGTACGCGCGCATGCATGCGCAATGCGTCCCCCGAAAATCCCGAGCACGGCGGATGTTCACTCATCACGCCATCAATCTTCAGACGGCCAATCTCGCGCCGCAATCTCGGCGTCAGCCGTTAGGCTTGATGTCCATACTCCAAAACAGCTCCAGATACAGCGAACGTGCACACGCAACCCTATCGCCACTAATGAAACTCGGCAATTGCCATGGATTGGATTACAATACACGCCGCATTCTATCGTCACTGCCGGTATAACGCCACAATACCAAACACCAAAGACTGAACGCTGGCGCTGACGCTGGCGCTGACGCTGACGCTTCGCGAGTGCGATTCGCGATTCGATCAGGGTGGGTCTATACCGTAAACTCAAGGGATCCCAGCCTTGATCAATCGCAAGGACGTCACTGGCTAGGTTTTTAATGTTGTTCATTTAGTAGTAGTGATCGCAATCATTATTGACACTACTCTACATTTCCACACTGTCGTGAGGTTTGTGCGCTGAACATGTGATCGAGCAGGAAACAAGGTATAGCCAACTTTTCTTAATGGTTCGTTTCGTGTGTCTGCTGTATGAGCACGAGTTTTTCCTGGCAAGTTTGTGATCGTGATGTTCTTCACGGCTGGGACACGTCTGTTGGGATGACGGCGTGGGTGCCCGCGCTGGGATTGGTTTGGTTGTCTCTGGCCGATCCGACGGGTGACAGGCTTAGGTCGTTGTTGTGGCGGATTGTCGGCGTGGCGATGATGCGGCGTAGATGAGGCGGTTGTCGATGAGGCTTGCAAGTCTTGGAGAATCAAGATCGTGCGGTGGACGTGTTCATTTTACGAGCTTTGCGCGAAGATGTTGCAGGCGGTGGCAACTGGTGTCGATGGCGATTACGCTTGAGCTGGGATGGTGATGGCGCATGAGTTGGCAGGACCAGGTCATCGTCTGGTCGTTGCAGTGAGACAGGTCTTGGCGCTGACCTCAGCTAAAGGGATGGCGTCAGAAGATGTCCGAGTAGGCTGGATGCCAATGTGACCATCTCGTGATATGCGTGTGAGGGAGAGACTCTCTCACGGCTTTCCAGAAAAGGCTCTGGAACCAGCAGTGAGAGACATCATTTCTTGCCCTTCTTCTTGCCAGTGCTCTTCTCCTCCTCAGCAGCCGCGAAGCTGCCTTTCACAACAGCATCTCTCGCACATTGATTGATGAGACGGAAACGATCGGGACCAAGCTTGACGCCTCCGTACCATCTCGAGACTACGACCATAGCACCCCATACGTTCATGAGCTCTAGTAAATGTAGCAGACGCCCACCTGCAGCATCTTCTCCGTCATCGTCACAGTCCTGAAACTGTACGCCGTTGTCTCCACGAATGCGCCAAGCAGTAATGTTGTGCGTCGCTCTGGCTACTTTCTTGTCAGTAGCGAGCAGATGCGCCAAGTAAGCCTTCGCCTCCTCCACAGACGATACTGGTGCAGCGCGAGCGATGAAGACAGATTTCTTCTCTGTCACCGGCTCTGAAGTAGTCCATGGCGGCGGGTCTCCTAGTTCGTCCAGGGGCTGCCGTTCATCAGATAAAGTCAGCTCATGAAAGTCGAAATGTAAATCCTGACCGTTCGTTTGAGCATTTTGTTGTTCCTCGTCCTTTGAGCTCTCGTCCAGGCCGAGCAGCTGAAGCCTCTCGCCAGCGGTCTCGATGAGCTCGAATATGCTTGGCGTACCAGGTGTGTAGATCTCAGCGAGAACATCGCGGACCAGCTCCAAGATCGCAGTACCTTCGCCCTTGGCAATGGCATCTCCTATATGCTGAGTGCCCAAGACTGAGGGAGGCGCGTCAGGGTAGTCCGAGGGAAACTCGAGGCGCAGAGAGACTTCGGGCTGAGCGGGTATTGACAATGCGTATACATTTGACTCGATCAAAGAGAAGGTGTCGTCGCCGTAAATGGAATTGATGGATGTTACCTCATCTTGGAGTTCTTCTGACATTGCTTGAGGTGAGGTGCTTCAATGCCAGTGCTCAATCTGATGCCAGAAGCCAAGACAACATCTGTGCACATATTACCGCGAGGAACAGCAGTGCGAGCAAATCGTCCGAGAGTCCATGTGGTCGTATAGTAATGCTAAAAGTCGCAAGGAAAGAGGCAAAGGCTCCGAGTGAATGACAGACATGCTTGGCGCTACATGACTCGTGAACTTTCTGCAAAGCCTGCCGCATTTTGAGATCGAACTGAAGCAGCGACCGACATCACGCCTTGTACTTACATTGCTATCAGCACACCATGGCGACGCGACTGGCACTCTCGAACGCTCTGCCGAAGCCAAAGTACACCGGTCAAGACGAAGAGTTGCCGACACACACGCAGCAAAAAGGACCCCGAGTTGTCAACGCCGCCGATATCGAGTCTCAGCAATTAGTCGTAAAGCGGTCAGGACCACCAGTATATGGCCAGCGCTCAGGATGGCGACCGCGAACTGCGGAGGACTACGGCGATGGCGGCGCATTCCCAGAGGTGCCCATGGCACAATACCCACTAGACATGGGCCGGAAAGGACAGCCTTCGTCGTCAAACGCACTAGCGATACAGGTTGACAATGAGGGAAAGGTCAAATACGATGCGATCGCAAGAAGAGGTCACAATGAAAAGCGCATTGTGCACGCCAGCTTCAAGGACCTCATCCCACTACGACAACGTGCAGATGTGGGCGATATCAGTCTGGAGAGGCCAAGCGAGGAAGAGGTGCAGGCCAGCAAAGAGCGCACACAGAAGGCGCTGCAAAGTCTGGTGGACGGCACGTTGGCTGCGCAGAAGCCAAAGAACGTCAAGGGGACTTCGAGACCAGAGCCGACCTTTGTGAGGTACACACCAGCGAACCAAATGGGAGATAACGGCAAGAAGCAGGATCGCATCATGAAGATTGTGCAGCGACAGCAGGATCCTATGGAGCCGCCGAAGCACAAGATCAAGAAAGTTCCCCGGGGACCACCATCCCCCCCACCTCCAGTCATGCACTCTCCGCCTCGCAAGTTGACGGCCGAGGATCAGGAAGCTTGGAAGATCCCTCCGCCTGTGTCGAACGGGAAGAACCCAAAGGGTTACACCGTTCCTCTGGACAAGCGATTGGCAGCCGATGGACGAGGTCTGCAGGATGTCACGATCAACGACAAGTTTGCACAATTCGCGGAAGCCCTCCACACAGCAGACCGGCATGCAAGAGAAGAGGTGCAACAGAGACAGAAAATGCAGCAGCGGCTCGCGGAGAAGGAGAAGGAGGCCAAGGAGGAACACCTGCGAGAGCTGGCACAAAAGGCACGAGCAGACAGAGAAGCTGCCATGGCACCTCGAAGAGGTTCAAACCGAGGCAGATCACGAAGCAGATCTGTGGACAGCCGCTCGTCGTACGACTCGCGATCGTCTTACTCTTCTCGGTCACGTAGCCGCAGTGCTGATGGCGGTGACCGAGACCGCCGAGAGCGTGAGCAGAAACGAGCAGATCAGCGGAATGAGGAGCGTCGCGCGCTTCGCCAAAAGAATATGGGCCACGAGCGCCGCATGCAGATGATGGCACGAGAACAAAACCGTGATGTCAGTGAGAAGGTTGCATTGGGTCTGGCCAAGCCTACACAGAACAAAGAAGCCATGTATGACTCGCGGCTGTTTAATCAGTCGTCTGGTATGGCAGCTGGCTTCAACGAAGATCAGCCTTACGACAAACCACTTTTCGCGGAGCGTGATGCACTTAATAGCATATACCGGCCGTCGGTGGGCGAAGATGAGGACGAGGACGGGGGTGAGACACTTGAGAAGATCCAGGGAACGAAGCGTTTTGATACGCTGGGAAGAGCGCCAAAGGAGGGCTTCAAGGGTACGGAGACTGCTGATGCGAGAAGTGGGCCGGTGATGTTCGAGAGGGAGAGGAAAGACGATCCGTTCGGCGTGGAAGCTATGATCGATGCCGCGAGCAAAGGCGTCAAGCGGGCCGCCGAAGATGACTCGAGAGGCAGGGGTAAAAGGGCGCGGGTGGATGATGAGTAGGTCATATACCTCATTGAGTAGCGTCTGCAGGCGCTGGCACCATTCCATCCCCAGTGGTTCAACAAAGAGCAGAATGCCGATGACTCACCGGCCATGATTCGAGCTGAAGCGAGGGCAGAGACAGCGTGTCGCCGCTCGGAAGATGCCGCATTGATTGTTGTAAGTGGACAGCCTACAATCGCACTGTGTCGTAATGTTATGGTGAAGCGTCGAAAACGCTTGCTAGCGTCTTTCTTCCCAGCTTCACCACAACAACGCCCCCAAATACAGCACATACATTACCGCATCTTTGCCCGCACTACGTGAATACCTTGCCACGAACACGATACACCAATGCAAAATTCGACAGCCCCAGAAGAAGAGCCTTTCGCAGCTTGGAGAACTGGACTCCCCATTCTCGTCCTCGCAATCGCCATCTTTGCCACACAGACTTTCATACCTCAAATCTTAGACAGACTCTCACGGAAAGCTGCACAGTGGAGAATTGAACGATGCCGCCGGCAGCGCAGAGGACCGTTTATGTCAGGAGAGCCGTTGCCAAGTCCGGAGCTTTCGAGGCCGGACCGCAGGTTGACGGTCCTGGTCGAGGAGGAGGTGGACAAGATGCTGAAGAGGCCGCCGTTGGCGGTGGTGCAGGAGTCTCTGGACGCGTTGGAGGGGAGGACGTTGCCAAGGACGGTGGTGCAGGAAACACAGTGACGAGGCAGAGGCATCATGTGAGGGACTGGGGGAGGGAGAGGAACGCGAAAGCCACCAATGCTGAGAAGAGGAGCTTAGATGGGGACTCGAAGGTAAGCAATGACGCAGAAGAGACGTTCCCCAATTCGAAGCATGTGGCGCGACACTGGGCTCTCGAGCGCGTTGCGAAGTACCGAGCGAAGGAACTCAAGCGCCAGGAGCCAGGTGTCAGCACGATTGGGATGTACACCCTTATCGGTCCAGCACCGGAGCACCTCGACAATCAAATGTTGAAAAGAGGCGTCTTGTCCAAATTCTCGAGTACCGAAGTGCCAATCGCGATGGGCTTCAGAACAATTGCCACTGGCACGCAGAGCTCTGACGCGCTATCCACATACGACGCGACTACTACAGCTGAAAACCACCACCCGACTATTTCAGGACCGCCGGCGACGTTCGAGTATGCGCCCACTATGACGGTGGAGAACTACCATAACACTAGCAAAGGACCGCCCGCGACAGCTGGGCCGTCCGTGAGCCATGGAGAGCGAAGAGTCGAGCACGGCCTGCCTACCTCATATGTCGTATCATGGTATGCGATACTGGCTCTGCTCTCAACACTGTGGACTGTCTCCATGGTACTCTACTTCGTCAACTTTCCACCGAGATTTTTGTTGCAGAGGAGAGCCACACGGAAACACCGCAAGAAGCAATACCCGAAGGTTCCCGAAAACTCGAGCAGCGATCAACGTCAGGACCAGATCGACAGTGCTGCTTTTACCACTTCTTCCGATATACCCTCTTTGATTTCGCCTTCGCTACGAACGAGAACACAAAGACCGCGAGATCACACTGATGCGGATGCCGTTGGACTCGGCATTGAGCTTAGCGAACTCGGACCAAAGCGCCAAAAGTCCTTCATCAACTCAACCAACAAGCCTCTCCCAGAAGCACCAAGAAGCGCCTCGACACCACAGACCGCACCACTCCCAGCGAAGAGCCATTTCGACCACCTGCCTACTTTCATGCCCAGCCATACCCAGGATCTTGAAGACGGTCTTACAGTCCCTACTCGGAAATATGGCAGCACTTACCTCTCTCCACATCGACTGAGTCCGTACGACTCCTCTCCATCCTCACCGAGCTCAGCGAGCTCGAGTCGATCTTCATCGCCGCACACAGTTCTCAAGAAAGTTGGAGATGGTATCGAGTACTTCGCAGGCAAGGCGGCGCGGATGATGCATGATCAGGTGAAAGAAGATCCTGAGGAGGATCTACTCTTGCCCGTGAGGTACAGTGAGAGAGAAAGTTTAGGCGAGGGTCTGGAGAGGACTTATTGAAGGTAGGCATTGGTTGCATTGTTTGAGCGACTTTCGTGGTTCGCTGTTGGCGAGCATGTGCGTGACGCCTTTGCATGTGCTGGGGGGGGGGGGGGTATAGGTTTTGACACGGGTACCTTCATGCTGATTCCCGCTTACTTTCCACTCCATATGACCCAGCTTCACTTTGAGCATCAACCATGGCGACCACCACTCCATTCGAACGGAAAACTCGATTTGAGGACTTCACTCTCCAGACAATTAACAAAGCGGCCATGGACGCCACACCGCCACCGTCGGTAGCGACAAACACCGCATCATCAACTGTGGCCAAGTCGAATTTCCGCGCCAGATCCACGAGCTACGAGCGAAGCTCAACGTCACTAACGAGAGGAACAAGCGTCGGTCTGAAGAGATGGACGCGAGAGACAAGCAGCTCAGTAGTGAGTGCTGCACATCGAGCCATGAGGAAGCTGCTGAATAAGTCTCCAGTTCTACTGGCCAAGACCTCTGCCACCGCTCGGGTGTTCGCCATACAAGAGCTGCTAGAGCGGATCCTACTCGAGCTCGAACTACACGATACTGGACCTTTCAGAACCAACTCAGTCACCAACGTCATGCGCCTTTGCCGCCTCGAGCGCGTTAGCCGCCACTTTCACGATACAGTCACAAGCTCCACCCAGCTCCTCGAATCCAGGACTCTCCTTCGCCTCCAGGGCACGCCTACTGAATTTATGGGTATAGCCTGGCTACTCCGCGAAATAGGCCACGAAGACTTCGAAGTCGCCAATTGCGAGACTTTCGGCTGCCTCAAAGAGTCTGGATTCTGGCGCGCCCAGGGTGGCTGCGTTCATGTATGTAGCTACGGAGGAGTCACTGTGAGTCATTTGCCGAGCTGTTCCACGGGAATTGCCCTCAAGCGCCTTCTCCGGGACGCCACTGCAGTGGATGAAGCGTGGAGAGACTTGAAGATTCCACGGTCTCTTACGATCTTCTTCAAGGGCAGGAGCCAGGCTTCCGGGCGGGTTGAGACTAATCAGCCGACTTTGGGGTTGAAGTGGGATCGGTTGAAGGACCTGCTGTAGCTGTAATAGCACGATGGAGCCTCTCGTAACAAGCTTAACATCGAGGTCAGGTCTGGATCATGCAAAATGGCATGGTAGTGATTGAGAAGGCACACGGTTTTTTATCAAGTCATGAGTCAATCAATATCATCAGCACGGCTCAAAAAATTGCTCAGGAGGCCGGGACGAGAGAGGAAAGACGCTCATGAATCCACCCGAAAGCTCTCAGAGAGAGTCATCGAATGGAGGCTACGGAAAGCTTGTAGCAAGCAATTCGCATTTTCCCCATGAGTTGGAGTAGTGAATGAGCTATATGACAGGCGCAAGAAGTCGCGGCACTCGGCAAGCATGTGCATGACCGCGCATGTGCTTTACCGGACTCAATTTGTTTTGCTGGACTTCTTCCTTCCTCTTACATTCAGTAAGATTGGGCACGACTGCAGTCACTACGACAGTGAGGTTCCTACCAACTCGTGCCGATTCAGCCACCTGCAAAAGCTCAGAACCATGGCGCTGGAAACCAATGTCTCGCTGTCGTCGAGTGTAGTGTCACAAGTCACCTCATCGCCAGCCGAGCATGATGCAACACTACTGATTTCGCAACTCGATACATTCAGGACTGGAAGTGAGCGCTCGATCGAAGAGCGCAGGTCGCAAGAGCAGCAGCCTGGTATTAAACACACGAGCAGAGAGCCGGCATCAGTCACTTACCACCATTCAGGTACCGGCACCGCTACTTCCCCGGCAACAGCCCGCGTCTTCGCAATCCCCGAGCTCCTCGAACAGATCCTCTTACAGACCGACTTTTGTACCAAAGGCAGATTCCGCATCAGCCATGTCGCCAGCATTATGCAGCTATGCCGCCTCGACCGCGTCAACTCCACCTTCCTCGTCACCTTAAGAACCGCCCCGAAGCTCAAATGTTACAAGAACAGCCTCCGTCTGCACGAACACCGCGCCGAACATGCAGCAGTAATTTGGCTCCTCCGCGAGCTGGGACATCTGGGCTTCAAGAGCGCAGACTGTGAGGCCTTCGGCTGCATTCGTACATATACCCAGCAGCAGACTTATGACAAACATGTCTGCAATGGTGCAGGGATCCAAGTCGACAGCTCCCCAGAGCGACTCGTCAAGTTCGCACACAGGCCCCAATTCATCGAGGCTGCTGGCCGGATGCTTCCAAGTCCGTCCGGCTGGATCCCAGCTGATCGATCATGGCGCTCTCTGAAGATCGCAAAACCCCTGACTATCTACTACAAGAGTAGGCAGCCGGAGCTATGCTGTATTGTGGCTGATGAGGACACCGTGGGGGCGTTGTGGGATCGGCGGGCAAGTTTTCTGTGAAGAGACCGAGGCTGGAGTTTTGAGCACTGGATATAGTAGTCGCAGTGCCGCCGGTCAACATGATGACGAGGACGAAAAGTCAGTGCAGCAAATGCGAAGGGCAGAAAGGGCTTCGTGGGAGGAAAGCAGGCGTATAAGCTTTCGATCGAAAGAACTTTCGGAATGAGTCTTCGAGACATGGAGGGTTTTGTAATGGTATAGGGAAGATCACAGTAAGCAAGCAGTACTTTGTATAACCATAACCAGCACCAGGACCAAGCCCAAAATGCCGAAAAAGCACCGTTACCCGAACCAATTGTATATGGGTTTTCGAAAGCCCACAAAGCGCCGATGCCGCTCCCTTTACCACTCCATCAACCCTATTGACCCCTTCCTGGATCGCGAAAGATCTTGCTGACGCTGGTCCGCTCCCGGACGAAGGAACATTGCCACTATCCACGAACGTAGGCTCTATGCTCTCGCCCCTCTCGGCAGTGACCCTGTTGGTCTTTTGGTCAATGACCTTGCACCTCCATTCCCTGGCCCCTTCACATCCTTGCCGATCTTGGTCTCGACTGAGGTGAAAGCCCCATTGGAGCTGTTGGGGTGTTGAACTTCGCGGACTTCGCCGGCGTGGCGGAAGGAAGTCTTGGAGACGAGGTGGTCGTCGTGGAGGGTGACGGTGATGGAGGTATGGTTTACAGCTGGCGGCGGAGGGGCGGCGCCTGTAATGAACTTGGGGTCGCGGCTACTCTTGCTCACCTTCTTCGCCCTGTCTCTATAAGTAAGTCCGCCGTCCAGCATCAGGCATCACCATCTCTGGTAGTCACATCGACGACCTGGCCGCGGACGATGACGATGGGCTATGATGGACGTCGAGGATCTGGCAGCGGAGGGCCTGGGTTTTTGGCGTCGTCGCCGAGGGTCAAGGTTACTTCAATGTAGGGACCGGAGGAGCCGATTGGGGATCTGGATTGAGGGAGGTTGAACTCTTTGAAGGGGGTTTGCGTGGCGAGGTTGCCGTCGGATAGTTGGACGCGGAGAGAGTTTCGTCTTGGATGGAGGTGGAGAAGGTTGAGAGTGCTGGTGGCGGTGGGGGCGGAGAAGGTGATATGTGGATATTGTATTTTTGGTTGGCGTTTAGTTGGGTTGATTGTACTGGTGTCGACTTTAGCTTCGGGATGAAGGATTTGATACAACATAAATACAAAGAGCACAAGGAGATTGAGGGTCGCGATGTGCGTGCACATTGTATCTGTTCGCGCCGAGAATAAGCTCTGAGGTGTGCAATCTTGTGCACGATGCTGCGCGTAACATAGATGCAGGATCACGAACCGCAATGTCAAATTTCCGCTTGACAGGGTTCGCTCTGGTCCAGGGTCGCTTATGGTGCACTCAGGCGAACATGATTGTGAAGTACGTCAGTCGAGCATGATATGACAACGGGAAAGTAATGGAGGTATCGTGGCCCAGTGACGGTTCTGGTCGCCTTTGGCTCTCCGATGCAGCAAGCCGTGAGAATACTAAGAGAACGATGCTGAGATATGGTGCGTTTTCTGCCCTCTTTCGGTGTAATGCTCACGGTTGTAGTAGCACATAGTCGCAGGTATGGCGTTTGAAGCCATCGGAAATCGCTGATACGCTCGTAATGACATCTATTCGTGGTTGCATGTGCAAACGCCGTGGGTATCTTTTCAAATGTTGCTTCACAGCCTGTAGACTGGTTCACTTCGCCACTCCGTCATCGCCGTTAAAGCAGTCGGTGAAAGACTTGTTGTGCTTGTTGGAAGCGTGCTCGCCGAGCATCTTCTGGCTAGTGGTGCTCTGGAAGTCTTGGAAGCAGGTCTTGCACTTGATGGACTTGGCGGCGAGGTTCTACGCATGTCAGCGTTCGTATTCCTGCTCACCTGTTGTTTGCATGACTCGACAAATGGCGTACAGATTTCAGTTGGCTCTTTGCCTCCTTCGGGCCCTTTTCTTTGGCGCGATCGCGCTTCTGCTGTGCTCTGTTGGCAACGTCAGTGCTGACACTTTGATGGAGGACCCACCCATGAACATTTCCCTACTTTGCTCCGTTGCCCATGGTGCCTGCTGCTGATTCACTGATGCTGTGTGTGTGGGTGTGGGTGTGGGTGTGGGAGAGAAGACTGTCTCTCTGTGAACTGTGAATTTGAGGGAGGCGATGTGGTATTCCTGGAAAGTTGATTACAATTTTCGATGCGGCTTATTTTGAGAAAGTCTGGACATGTACGGAGTGTCGCAAGCGGATCCTTGCCACTTTGAATTGCCTCCAGCTCTCGCTGACCCGCTTTGAACGTGATCTCGCGGGCCGATCGCGAGACTTACGCGAAAGTCTAATGACGCGCAGCCCCGCGTCTTCAACCAACTGGAACTTCGCACTTGAACAAATGCGACACATCACATTCGATGTCGCGGAGTTGCAGGGAAGCAATGGCGTCGGCGGAGACGGACAGCAGCATGGGCAGCGTGCCGCAGTCGGTGCTACTGCAAGCCCGGAAGGACATATTCGAGGTGAGTGGCGATCTTTCCACCCATCGTCCAGTCTGTGCCACGACGGGAGTTGACGCAACAATCCTAGGACATCGAACCTTATAACGCGCCCGAGTTTCAGCACGTCGAGTCCGAGGACGCACGCGAGCGGTATACCACGAAGCAGGCAGAATGGAACTTCGATGCGATTGACAATGTGCCTGAGAGCGCGCCACTGCCAGCGACAGTGCCCGAATCAGCCGATGTAAATGGCGCATCCAACGTGTCCCAGTCGATAGAGGCACTATATAAGTCGCCCGAGTCTGCGCAGAAGAAGCGCATACCGCGACTTTCACTCTCGAAGAGCGCGCACGCGGCTGAGATGGAGGCCCTGATACATTTCACTCCGTCGCAGGAGGCGTTCGTCCAATTGACCAAGGCGAAGTCGTTCAGTGGGGGCTTGGCACCAGAGGATACACAGCCGTTTGATTCACAGCTATACACAGAGTCGATGGTAGGACGGTCAGTCACCGGCCAACAGGTGACACCTCTGGAGCCTCCAACCAGCATGGCTGAGACGCCGAAGACCCACGAGACATTACTGGACACATCGCCAAACACGCATAATACCCTGGGATCCGTCATGAGTAAGACGCAACGGACGCTGCAAGAGGGCGAGACTGGTTATGTCGACCTGCAATGGGAGACTCAGCAGCAGTCGCCAGTGACGTCCACCCAGGGATTCGAGGAGCTATTAGAGTCACAAGATCCAGAGACGCAAGTACAGGTACCTCTGAACATTCCAGTGCCTGAAACGCCCTCGCTCGCAGGACACAAGCGGAAAGCTGAAGACGAGCTGCCGACATCAGCTGTGACCGTGAAGAGGACGCCGCACTACTCGCAAGCCTTTGACTTCAGTACCACGAAGCCGCCATTGATGACCAACACTCAGCTCTTCCAGGATCAATCGTCACCTTTACCAGATGCGCCACGTTCAGATCCGATAGCATCGCGACCGTCGCCTACGTCGAACGACCTTAACCTAACTTCGTCACCCGCCCGACCGATATTCTCATCACCTGCCATGCTCAAGGACGCTCGACCACGATCAGCGCCAGGAGAACCAAGAGAGACGTATATGAGCATGAAAGAGTCTCAAGAGCGGCGGAGGCTTATGATGGAAGCCCGCAAGCGAGAAGAGCGGGAGGCACGAGGAGAAGAGTCAGAGGATGATGATTTCGAGGACTCTGAAGATCACAGGCTGCATGCTAGGAACATGCGCCGGGCCTTCAGCGAGCAAGCCAAACAAGATGCAGCCCGATTGGGAACGTCGTATCCAGCTCGATCACGGCCCTCATCTAGCAGAAAGCCGAACGCAACGATCGATCTGGTCACTCCAGGAACGGTCCAGCGAGGCAAGCGGGTCAGCTTCGAAGATATATCCGATGACGAGGCCGTGGTCGATGAAGCCGTGCCTGAAGAAGAGCATGATGAGGGTCTACCTGAGAGCCCTAGACATGACGAGGAATTCGAGGACCGTGCTGATGATGCCACCGAGAACGATGAGTACGATGAGCTTGGTCAGGCTGTGCTTAAGAGTCAGGGGAATGACCATAGCGAGGATGATGGCCACCAATCGATTGCTGAAAGTGTCGATCCGCTAGAGCCGGAGGGAGACGCTGACGATGAGCTTGCGCTGGCAAACGGCGATACCAACGGTGTCCAGCCCATGACTACCACTCAAGCGACTCAGCGGTCCACTATCGCAGACTCACAGCCCACAGCCACCGATAAGCACAGCCAAGGTCCTCAACTACCGCAAAATGCACAGTCATTCACATCCTCGTTCGTGCCCGGATCACACTATCACCAAGGCAAGACCAGCGAGGAGCAAGCGATAGCATCCTCCCAGCGCATGGCCCCACCAACCATACCCGCTTCTCAGGTCAATGTCGAGCGATCATCTGAGGCGGAGCGGGTGCCAAGCAGTCCACCGAGGCTCACTGCCGATAGCACATTGCCAGACGATGCCGATGAAGCGTCAATGCAGCGCCAGGAATTGCTTAATGAGTTCCAGAACGGACGCAGTTCAACAAACGAACAATCGACTGAACAGGAGATTCCGGAGAGCGATCTGCCTGAAGCCGAGTCAGAGAGGCCTCATACCGCGCAAGAAGATCCAGACGATGAGACGCAAGATACTGGTACCGCCGCGCCATACTCGACCGCTAGAACTCACGTGTCAGCTTCTGCACATTCGCCTGCTGCAAAGAGCTCCGCTGCACCGTCTCCTGCCAGAGTGTTCGCAAGCCAACAAAGCAGGCGTACAGAGGACTCGCCTCGCAAGCGTGCTGGAGTACGGCGCTTCAGCTCAATTGCCACCGACCTCACCAGTGTTGTCGCTAGTTTCGATGCAATGGCTGACGTGGATGAGGTCTTTGAGAATGTCATGACCGACGAAGACCACGCAGTCCTGAATGTCACCTCTGATCCGACAGAGCAGGCCCCGCAGTACAAGAGGCGCAAGTTCATGCGAGAGCGGTCTTCCAAAAATGCATCCTCGGAAGTGAATCTGCCGATACCGGTGATGTGTGATACGGTCGAGCAGGATCGTCCTGTCGAGCAGTCTGAGCAACGCGATGTCAACGCCATTGATATGGGGGAAGAAGACGAGCTCTCACGTCCCGAGCCAACCCCACAGGCACTCCGAGACAGCCCGAGCAAGGCGAATGAGGTGCTAGCATTCCCGACTGATGAAGGGCTCAAAGCACAGTCGTACAGCTCAGAGAGTGTTCTCGCTCGTGAGAAAGCAGGGTCTGATGCCGTGTCCCAACTGGTGAGGACGAGATCTGCTGTCAATTCGACCAAGAAGACAACGTATGGTCGAGCATCCAAGAGAAAGTCGAGCAGATCCGAAGGGGTCGCCCCAAAGACGACCATTAACGGCAAGCGAGCTGCGCCCAAAGAAGATGTTGAAACGGACGACCTCGCTCGTGATGAGTTGGACGACCATCAGGATCCACCACTTGAAGCTGCTGTCGTAGATGCTGTGCAGGTCGATGCACTGCACGCTGGGCCTGAGGTCAATGGCCCCCATGATGATGACAACTCTTCAGATGATCCTCTGCACAGCGAACATTACGACCAAGGCGAAGTCGACGGCAATACGATTGTTGCCCCAAAGCGAATTCTGGCGTGGTTCAGGGGCAACTACAACGGTTTCTATCCTGCAACGTGGCTCGCCTCCTCACCCGACGGTGGTACTTACAGTCTGAGGTTCGACGATGGCACGGTGACCGACATTGAGACTCAGCACGTTCGCAGTCTCGACATCCGCATCGGCGAGGTCGTCAAGGTAGACAAAGCCGGTCTTCGTAACAAGCAATGGGTCGTCACTGGCCTTGGTCCTGCACCGACGACTCGAGAAGAACGCGGCCTCGTCACGGACATATATGGCAACATCAGGGTACAGGTCCAGGCTAAGTCGAGCCGCAGTAGCCTGCCAAAGAACGCCGCCACCACTGCTGACAACTCTGAGGGGACACACGTGGTACTGATCAGTGAGCTGTACTTCACCATGTCGATGTGGGCACACTTCAAGGGAGACGGTTTCACGCCGCCGTCGAACAAGGCCAAGGCCAAAGTGGAATCTGCTAAGGAACGTGCCAGCACGCCTTCGACGCGGACTGCGACCCCAATCATCGAGACTCCAGCATCGAGGTCGCGACGCCCTACAGCACCAGGAAAAGCTAGGCCGTCGATGGGCAGAACATCGCACCTACGCGAAGGCTCCGTGGCATCCTCAATCAGTGACAGACCGATTGCGATCTTCAGCAATATGGCGTTCGCTGTCTCATATGTCTCGAATGAGCTGGAGAAGAGTGGCATCACACGTATGATTCAGCGCAATGGCGGTCTTGTACTCGATGATGGCTTCGAGCAACTGTTTGAGCTCCCAGCTCTCGGTGAAGCACCTTCGACCTCGCCAAAGAAGAGAACGCCGAAGAAGCAACAGGGTACCAATGATGGACATGGTGAACTTCGTCTGAAGGACGAGTACAAAGATCTCGGCTTTGTGGCTGTCATTGCCGACAAGCACAGCAGACGTGCCAAGTACATGCAAGCTCTTGCCCTGGGTCTGCCAACGCTATCTGGTCGCTGGATCACACACTCACTGGACGTCTCCAAGAACACTTCTCTTGGGGAAGACCAGCCCGCTCCACTTCCGTGGGACCGCTACGTGCTTCCAGCAGGCGAGAGCAGCTATCTTGGTGGTGCTGTCCGCTCGCGTTCACTGAATACTTACGATGCCGCTGATGCACACGCTGGCAGCATCATTCCTGAACGATCCCTGCTGCTCGACGGAGACACTGTGCTCATCGTGGCACCAAAGAAAGGCAAATCCGGATGGGAGAAGCGTAAGACCTACGCCTTCCTGACTGTCGCACTCGGTGCTGGCAAAGTCCAGCGCGTCGCTGATCTCCAAGAGGCGAAGGCTGTTCTTCAGGCAGATCCTGAATGTCCCACATGGGTGTACGTCGACGGCGCTATTGCTGATGCTGAGAGGGTTCTCTTCGGCGGCAACGCAGCTACGTGCAAGAAACGAAAGAGAGGTGATGGTTCTGCTGAGTCTGAAGAAAAGAAGCATTCTGCCACAAACGGCAATGTGCGAATCGTGGATGATGAGTTTGTTGTACAGAGTCTTATACTGGGTGCTCTCATCGACTGAGCACTCCGTTTGATTTGCCCCTGCTGGCGCAAAAAGGAAAGGATGATCAGGAGAGATGTGACGATTGCTTATGACGACTGACGAATTGCTCGATACCCATGCGCTGTGAGCTGAATCACTGCCGCGCTGCATCGCTTCACAGCATGCGTCTGTACTATAGCTGTACAATGTAATGTATACACTACCCCTACACGACCCATCGACTTCATCCACGTCTTTTCATCTCAATCCCAATGGCTGCAAAACTCTTTCCCTCGCGACCCTAGCCGCCACCTCGCCTCCTCTCTGCATGGCTAACGCTCCTATCACGCTGTATATCGTATGCGCCAACACCGTCTCCACCCCGGAACTCTCCAAATTATCGCTCTTCCGCGGTTTCCAGCGCACCACGCGATCAATACCATACTGGTTCGCTAAGCTGGCGAGTCGTGATGCGTCGAGGACTTGTTGCTTTGCGAACAGTGTAATGTTTTCTGTGCGATCCGCATCATTAGCAACACCGCTCTCCTTATAACCTCATATCACATCACACAAACAAAGAACACTCACCCAGACCCTCCAACGCCCTATGTTTAAACACATCCCTGCCATCCTTCTCCATTTCCTCCCCCTCTGCCGCTGCTGGCATTGAAAGTAGTCCTAAACTACACTGCAGGTCTAGAATCCTCTTCCCCAGAAACGCCAGTCGATCGTTGAACCCTCTGCGTCCGTGATCGAAGGATTTGTGTGTAATCGCTAGCCATTTCGTCTCCTCGTCGAGCAGTTCGGAGCCGCGTTTTCGAGGGATTGTAGAGCCGATGAAGGCGTCGTAGGCACTGTCTAGGGCTTCGAGGGAGCTGTTGACGGTCCAGGTGGGTTGGGAGGGTTGCGGGCGTAGGCGGACGGGCATGCGCATTTGGGGAGGGGTTTGTTGCCATCGTGGTGTGGGTTCTGAGGCGGAGGAGGATTGGGGTGATGAGGCGGACTGTTGGGCTGTTGATGTGAAGTGACGGGCGGTGGTGGGTTTAGATGCGGAGCGCATGGCGCGCGCGCAGGTTGCGCAGATGTAGGAGGGAGGTGAGGGTCTCATGGCGATGTGCTTGGTCTGATGTCGTGGGGATGGTATGGCATTGAGGTTGGTTCGTGCTGGTGACACGGGAGAGTTTGCGGCGACGCGGGCATGATCTTTATGCCTGATTTGATGCCTTACCGGAGTGCGTTCCGTTCCTTGTAGAATTCATATTAGCGTGTATTTAACGCGTCTTCTTGCCTTCACTTCGAGATCTTCGTCTTGATCTCTTCGTTTCCATGTAATCACCACCTCAGGACCGCGTTGGATAGCGTGTCGTTACGTTGTATCATTCCGCACTCTTACGGACCAGTAACATGACCCTCAAGGACGACCTGAAAGCAGCATTACCCACAGGATTCAATGCAAACGTGCGATATGTGAGGTCAAGACCGAAAGCTTGCGAGCCATTGTTCTCTGCCTTGCCAGGACAGCAGCCAGAGAGAACACGCGTGGCTGGCCATTTCCTTGCTGTCAGCATTGACCCGGACCAAGAAGCGCCATCAGCTCGGACACATGGAAGTCAGCAACCACGAGACGTGATCAGCTTCGCCATTGAGGTATCGGTTTATACCACCAAGACCCTCACAACCATCTTCGTCAGCAAGGTCGACTCTACTGCACATACCTCAAAAGTCAAGCCATCACCAGTGAAGACTACTGTCACCACATTAATGCAATGGCTGGCCAACAAGGAATTGCGGAGACATCCGCAACGGAAGGTCGTGCTATCGCTGTTCGCCAGGGCACAGGCTCAGTACCTCTTTCCTGGGTCGGCTGACAGCAAAGTCAAGCATGTATTGGACGACAGGCAGCTCATCAGATGGTGGGCTCGTGTTTTGGATCCAATCATACCAACTTCAGGAAGTACTGAGGTTGACACCTCCAACGGCAATGGAACCAATGGTTCGGACGAGCACATCTCATCACAAGATGCAGCAGACCCTGAGCTGCAATACCAGGGCTATCTTACAGTGCCTGGATTCGCCAAGAATGAACTTCGTTCCTTCATGCCTACTTCAACTGCATCTTCATCGGACGCAGCTCCACGATGGAAACCAGAGCATCCCCTGATGGAGCTTGCTCGGACTCGAGGCCTGCCGGAGCATGCGCCACCAAGATGCCTTATACCTCGATTCGAAGACGACCCGAAGGCGAGGTACATGACCGATCTAGACGATGAGATTGGCATGGCCCAGAACTCAGAGGTTACGATCAGTCCATCCAAGCGTAAGAGCGGCAGATGGAATTCAGTCCGTGGTCTCGATCAGTTCTGGGAGATGATGGCGTTCCGACAGGAGTGCTCGTCAGGAAGAGCAGTGGGTTTCTTGTGGCTAGTCATCTCACCGAAAGGAAGCGACGAGCAAGGAATGAGAGGCAGCCAAAACGACTCTCAGATGACCGAATTCGACAGCCAAGAAACCGCATACAGTCAAGACGCGATGCCGCCCATCAGTGACTTCCAGCCAACATCGGACCCTGCTTCACAGCAGCACGAGAGTCCCAAGAAGAAGCGACGCAAGCCACTTACTGGCCGTATCATCCCACGACAGCCACGACTGAAGAAAGCGGACACCTCAAGCTTATCGTCCTATTCCATCCAGGACGGCGAAGGTCTGGTCGTCTCGAAGGCCAGCTACGACAAAGCCATTCATACTCTCATGCAACTGGATTTCGCGAACCTCGATATTTCGGTGCAATCGACCGCCAAATGGGTCAAAGAAGTCATTGGAAATGCAGGATGTGGCGATTTCTCCTTCACTGTAGAAGGCACTGCGAAGGCTGCTCTGCCCACAACAGCTACCCATGGTAACGGAGGTGCTGTCAATGACCTGGGTGGCATGATCCGAAAGAAGAGGAAAGCGACAGATGCTGCGGGCCGTGAGGTCAAGCAAGAGGACGCGCCTACTGTGAACATTTTGAGTACCAGTATGGTGAGGAAGAAGCCAAAGGCGACAGCGTCGTGACCTCTGAGCCCATATTCGTTCTCCAAAAACACATTGCATGATTATGAGGGAACTTGTGCTATATTTTCTGGCCGCAGTGTGGGCACATCAACCACGTACGAGGTCCTTGACCATGGTAAACCGACCATCATCCATGGAGTCGCACGCATCCCGAGGGCAATCGCACCTCCACAGCAGTAGCGTCTGGCCAAGCACCATCCTTGAAGGTGACGTTTCAGCCTACAAGGTATATGTACCTTCGACTCGTGAATCTTCGTCCTACGGCTGAGCAACAGCAATCGTGCCGGCATAGCGAAAACAAACGATCCGAACATATGAACGACCTGAGCTTGACAAGGTGTACGCACACCCATCCACCACAGAACGAACATGACAAGGCTCACGTTCAACTCCAGCACATGCCGACTCAGATCAGATGTCCTTCCCTTGCGAATTTCGCTTCGTTATTGAAGTAGTGACTGCAAGCTGCTCGGCCTTCGCAGGAAACAGCATCACCACTCTGATTAGCCAGCGCAGAATCTTGGCCGCATTTCGAGCGACTCACGGCACTGTAATCCCATCTTCAATCAATATGCCCTTCGAGGTGGCTATAGTCGTAAACGGCATCAACTGCGTGATCTACTGCCTGCTCAACACCTGGCCAACAGACTGCTGAGCCATTGGACAATGCCTCAGCAAGAGTTCTTGAATCCCTGTAATCGCAATTGTGATTGAGTCTGGCCTTGCACTTCCAACACAATTTGTTCAGGCTCGGCATTCAGAGTTGCGACTCCCCGGGGCATCAGACTCCCCTCTACGGGCGACATGGCGCCTTGTCATCCGGTGGACGTCTGGAATATATCTATTGCTTACGGTCGTAAAGCTGTATAGGCTTCATCTTTACCTGCTCGAGAAGGAGGTGATCGATGGCAGTGGTCAGTGGGTTGGACCGCATCCAAAGCTTGGACAGGTCGTGGGAATGTGTTACGGAGTTGGAAAGCTGGAAATGATAGATGAAGTGAAGTTGCTGACAGGGTATGATCGCGAATGAAGTCACCTCGCTCAAGTACAAGGATCTGTCCCCGCATCCGCAAAACTTCATCCTTGCCAAGGACTTTGTGTCACATGCACGACCCTTACCCCTGGTGAGTGAATGTTGCTAGCTGCAGAGTTCACGTAAGCTTGTGCAAATCTCACCTCTTACCCGCCGACCTCCCACGCTCACGATTTCGCGCACAAAAGCAGACCGACGCACACACCAATTTCGACCTTGCAGAGCTTAAACTTCGGTAACAAGGTCTCAGCCCACTAAAATCATGCAAGGGTGATGTACTAATCCGGCAAAATAGCAGCCCAAACAAATAACACCCAAAATTGCACATATCCGCGACTCCCCAAATCAGCACTCTCAATGCCGCGAACAGTGACAGAGACCATCACAGTCACCCGCTTCGGCATCGATGGCCCACCACCAACTTCTGCACCTAGTCCTGATGGCCCAACACCCTTCTCACCACTCGCAGGCTTCGGCGATGCTGTCACTCACGTTGGTCTCCCCGCCATCGGATCGACTATAATGTTCCTCCTCACCACCATCGCCGTCTTCCTCGCTACCGCGGCCGTGACATTCCTGGTCCTGCAGCTCTGGCCGATTCTCACGAAACTTTACTCTGGCACATCACACGCCACCTCCGCCACAGAGGACAAGAAGAGTGCTATTGCGGCGGCGAGGAGTGTGACGTTTTGTCATGTTGTGACGGTTTTGGCGTTGGTTCTGCGGACGAGAGAGGCCTTGGCGATGTTGGCGCCAATGGCGTATGAGGTTTGTGCGTTGATTTTGGCGATCGAGGTGGGGGTTTGTGTGGTGCTGGGGGGCGTTTGGGGGGTTGTCAAGGTCGTGGAGTATGCGGAGAAGGGGGCGAAGGCAGGGAAGGCTACTTGAGGAGATGAGATGTGGTAGTACGTGGTGGAATCTTGGAGACGGCAACGAGGGTTGAGCGGGAGAGGGTTGTTCAAGTGACAGGGAGTGCTCAGGAGAGAGTGAAAGATTACTGAAATGTACGAGCCTGATTGCAGCTTGAAGGCTTTTGCAGAGCGGATCCGACTTTGTATGGCTCTTGCTGTTCATCGGACTTCACCCCTACCTTCTTGAAAGCTACCCTCTCAAGCATAGCAGTCGAATTTCTCACCCTCTAACTCGTTCAAGAGTGTCGCTCCGCTCATATAAGGTCCCTTAATCATCCCACATCTGTCCCAGAGTAGGCTCTTCGATGTACAAGCGGCTGAAAACCACACCATAGCGCACGAAATGATATCGAATGGTCTTGGAGCTCGTACGGACCGCCGAGTATGATTTTTGGTAGTCACCCTCTCAAACGTGGCTTTACGAAGACCTAAGAGAAAGTGCGCGGGCGAGTGTCCAACGCGGACGACAAGCATGATCGCGCAAGTCAGCCTGGTGGTGCCGTAGGTAGTTCCCAAAGATGCCGCATGCTGCCGTCGTCATCTCATCGTATTTCAGCTCGCGAAGTAACCAAACTATGAGAAGGTAGTCTTTGGAGATGCTGAGATCGAAATCGCATCTAGATCATGGCAGTTTCGTAGAGCCGCGATTGGTAGTGAGAAAGTTGCGGTGGACAGTCTCGATACGACAGAGCTGTTGGGCGTTGATCAAGGAATTGAAGGAGAACGGCGCCCCTTCGTGTGCAGTTCCAGTTCAAGCAAGATCTGCTCGAGTAGCTCTGGCACGGCGAACGTGCGATGGGCTACTGATGGCCTGTTTGGATCTTCCGTGGCCATATCAACATCTCGCCACTAGTATCGTGCTGGCCACATACCATCGCACTTGCTGGTATCATAATCTTTATCGAATCTCGCTTGCATTTGCTCGAGCTCGAGCTCGAAGTTGAGGCCCTTTTAGCGGCATCTCGCCGTGCGCGAATTAAACGTTGAGTGTGGCTACCCCGTTGAGCTTCGGGTCCGCCATACATGTATTATCGGTGGCAAGGACAGCGTCGTGCTGCAGAAGAGTTGAGGAAGAAGCTTGAAAATGGGTACCAGCTTGGACAAACCTATATCACTGTCAACCGCAAACGCCGTGAGCTGCACATGCTTGCCGAGAGCCATCGATTCAACGGTGCCACGACGTATGATCATAGGAAATATGAACAGAGAAGTCACATTGCTATTTGGACAATTCCGTTGATTGGAATTGATCCCGTATCCCCTGCTCGACCGAGACCGGCGTGTCCATGAAGGTCCTGTGGTCCTGTTCTACAACCATAATCAACCGTTCGCAGCTGCATTTTCCAATGTCGATTGCCTGTTCTCTCGGTCTCCCCTTCACCTTGTAACCCTACAACTCATTCTTATTCCTCGCCCATACATCCCCCAATGTCCCCTCACAGGTCTGAATACGACAATACTTTTCACTCTGATACTCAAGAAGATAAGTAGCGGCTTTGCAACCTTCAGGTCCCTCCACTTCGGATCCTCATCCATCACCTCCTGGAATTGCTTCTTCTTCGTAGCCAAAGTGCTGAATCCAGGCGAGTACTTAACGTGAATCCCGTTGCCCCCACATTCGTGCCACCATCGACCTTTCAGGTCGGTGTGACATCCAAACGCCTGACAGCCTGCTCTGCTGAAGCCGCTATGGCCGAGTTCGCGGAGGAGCCAGATGACTGCGGTGTGCTCTTTCGGGCCGCTTGAGAGTTGGAGGTTCAGCTTTGGGAGGTTCAGCTTAGGAGTGTCGCGAAGGGCATCGCGGAATAAGCGGTTGACTTTTTCGAGTCGGCAAAGTTTGATAGCGTTCGCGGTATTGCTGAGGGTGTAGGGATATGTCGTGTGGATGTCAAGCGATAGGAGTATGTGCTCTAGAAGTTCGGGAATCGCCAAGACACGAGCGGCTGCTGTGTGTGTGGTGTTTGCACCTGGGGCAAGCTTCGAGATCTTGTGTGCTGCTTGTTCTACTGGCTGGATTGTGCGTTGGCTACTGTCTGCCTCGACTTCCATAGAACCCATTCGAGTGAAACGCGGCAACAAAGCCGCATTGAAATGTGTCTCGAGTCCTTCTTCGACCTCTGCTTCGAAGCCTGACAAGAGTTCTGCTTGGGGTCTGCATCATGCACTGCCTCAGTTTCCGCGTCAAGTTGCTCTTGCATGTCTTTGGGGAGTCGCATGTTGATATATGGTGGCGATGCACTTGATCGTGATGCACCTGGCTGTGCTGGTTTTGACGACTGTGCAGTATTCGCCTAATCGCGACGGAAAGTGCACTGGAACCTTTTGGGAACGGTGGGAGCGAACATTTCCATGTCGATAGTGAGGTGGAGATGTTGGTGAGAAAGACCGAGGACTCGGGGCTGTGGGCTTTTCAAAGCAGTGCTCGTGGCCACACATGTGCCAACGCATCTAGCACATGCTTGTCACAGGACATTCACTCATCCACGCTCCACCCTGTTCACCATCTGCGCCGCGACAAATCAATCTTCGGGAACGTCATGTAATCTTGCTGAGTAAACCGCGGCGTGGTACAACATTGCTAGATTAGGAGTTTCGTGAGCGACATCGATTTAGTCCAAGACTGCCAGTACCGGGAAATATGCTGGGCGTTGTATGATAAGCCTGTCATGAAGTGGCAGCTGTTCGTGCTTACTCCTACGGTTTTCTTCCAAAGACGCCTCTGCCGTGACGCCAAAGTTGAGACGGCGACCTGCAGGTGCTGCACGTTGGACGATATCGCACTCTATCGGTATACCATCATGTCCATTCCACAAGCGTCAAGTGCCTAGAAGCATCAAATGCCTACAAGCGTCAAAAATGCCTACAAGCGTCAAATGCCTGGTGATGGCTGACTAGAACATGGCAACGGTGAAAGAAGAAGGGCAGGGAAAGAAGTTGCGATAGTGCAAGATCGCCGCTGTCTCCGTGCACAGTCAGCAAGCAGGGATTGGACTTCTCACAATCTCACGTTTCCCGTCTTGTTGAGCACCAGGTTTCACGTTGACTATCGATACATCAAGACCATGTCATGGCATCAGCCGTAGACAACATCGCCTCTGTTCTTCCGATTGTAGCCATAATCGACGTCTCCTTCGTGCTGACGCCGAAACGCCTTCAAGATCTCTGCCTGAGGGCTATTCAAAGCCACAACAAGAGCTGTTGGAGATGATCCTCTGCTTTGACCTGTAGCCGCTGTCCGAAACTTGAGTGCAGATCAGAGGCTGGGCTGCGAATGCAACAACATTCTGAACGCCGTCGATATCGCAGCATAGGAAGGAGCCACGCTGGAAGACGCCCGGCGTGCCGCACACCATCATCCTTGCTGACAGGTGCGAGCGATCAATATGGCCGTCACCGCGGATAACTGGAGTACTACACAGGCGCATAGCGACTCCGCGAGCTTCCTGGTCGAGCATCGCTGGGCTATTGGGACCGCACTGCTATGCATCATAGTGCTGTTCACACGCATAACGAGTACCCTGAACTCCAAATCCAAGACCATAGGCGAACATGGCACTGCAACAGTACCAGCGGTACCCTACTGGCTTCCAGTCCTCGGCCACATTCCCAACATGGCAATCGACGCCGATGGCTTCCTCAAAGGACTGAGAGATGTCTACACTAACGGGATCTTCGCGCTGAACTTTGGCGGGACGAGACACAATATTATCCACCACCCTGGCCTCGCCACAGCGATTCTTAACACAAAGTCGAGTAATGCAAACAACGACTCTGTCAGCAAACGATTAATGAACCTGGTCTTCGGCTTCCCGTCAAGCGAGTCCGACAAATACGACACCGCGTTCGAGGAACTTCACGGCCTGTACAGAATCATCCAAGTCGAGCCTGGACTCGGCAGGATGGTCGAGCAGACTGCCCGGAAGACGAAAGAAAACATCAACAGTCTCGTGACATGTATGGAAAGCCCTGTAGATCAAATGCCATGGGAGAAAGTCAGCAACATCAGCATCGTGGAGCGACCCGATGGCGAACGAGTAGTGGAAGCAAGTCTCCTGCCACTAATTCGTGATTTCTGCGCTTTCACTGCGAATCCTACGATCATGGGGTCCGACTTTCTAGAGAACAATCCTCAATTCTTCGATGATATCTGGACACTTGATCGAGGCTTTCTGCTTCTGGCTACTGGGCTTCCGCGCTGGGCACCGATTCCGACTTTGACGAGAGCGCACATCGCTCGAAGAAATAACCTGCGACGTTTAGAGACTTTCCACGCTGCGATGGACAAGCACTGGGATGGCGATAATTCGGATCCTAAGTGGTCGAGTCTGGACGATGTTGGAGACCTTCTCAAGGCTCGTATGGATGTGTATCGCAAGCACAATCTCAGCTTTCGCGCGCGAGCTTCCGCCGAGCATGCGTTGATGTGGGCGGCCAATGCGAACTCGAATTCGCTGGTATTCTGGCTGATCAATCGCATCTACGAGGACAAGGCGCTGCTGGCTATGATCCGCGAAGAGATTGCACCGTATGTCAAGGTCGAACAAGTCGAGACTGGTCTTCCCATCAGAGAGCCGCCGCGCATCACGGCGTTTCACGTCGAAGCACTCTGCGACAAGTGTCCTCTGCTGAAGAGTTGCTACGTCGAGTGCTTGCGACTTGATACTAGTTCCTGGTCCCTCAAGACGATCAAGCAAGATTTCGTGCTCCAGAGTCGCGAGAAGGAAGCACAAGGCTGGCTGCTTCGGAAGGGCGAGTATGTCCACGTGGCACACGACCTGCACAACACGGATCCCAACCACTTCGAGAACCCTATGGTCTTCAAGGCGGATCGCCACATCAAGTACGACGAGAAGCGCATTGGTACAGCGGACATGGGCAGTATCCGGCCTTATGGTGGAGGTACCAGTATGTGCAAAGGCCGCGCTTTCGCTTTGAAGGAAGTCATGATGTTTACGGCGGCCATTGTATCGATGTGGGATATCGAGGCCGCTGGCGGAGGCAAGTGGAAATTACCGAAGCATGCCAAAGCCACTGGCGTGTACAGCACGCGTGATGATACTCGGGTGTGGATCAAGGCCAGGAAAGCACCGCTTGATGGTTGAGAGATTGTCGAGATGATCGAAGACTTGGCCTAGAAGTCGGACTCCTCTTCCTCGAGAATTGTGTGCGCGAGTAGACCTTGCTTCCCGCCACTTATGCGTGCCCCATCGGACATGCTCACATATCCCGGAGATAGCGCACCAGGCGAGAGATGACGAGGGGAGAGAAGAGGCGTCGCAGCTTTCATCTTCTGCTGCTGCTGCTGCTTCTCCTCGCGATACTGCTTCGCCGATCGCAGCGGAACTTCCTGTGGCTTCGACTCTAGTCGCAATACTTTGTGCAGGAATCGATAAGTCGCAAAGACTGCCAGTCCTCCAAAGATCCCAACGATGGCGGCAATGCCGAGATAGATGTATAGATCCTGCAACCACGATATTAGTATTGATACCTTAATCTTCCAAACAAGCCGAGGTCTATTGCAACGTACCTGAAATCTGACCAACAGCCTGAACGGTGCCGCCAGTATATCGAGAATCACGCGTCCGAATATGAACACGGGCTGTAGTAGGAAGGCGACGGGCCAGTAGAGAATTTTGGCGATGAACAATACTGCTAGCAAGATGTACCAGAGCACCCACCCGATTGGTGCGCATACCCAGTTTGAGATTGTCAAAGCCCAGTCGAGGTAGAGGTTCAGTTGGTGTCGCGTGCCGTGTTCGGAGGCAGTGGTTGTGGATGCCGACATTGTGGCGGGTGAGTTGTCGAGTCACTACTTTGGTCGTATCATCGTGGTCGGACGTGGTGGTTCTTCAAGACACGATGTCGTGGCCTGCAATGAGAACAATCGCCCTGAGGCTGAGGATGAGACGGAGATGTGCGTGTGAGGGCCCGATGACATGCAGGAGATGAAAGGCTAAACGATGTACGAGGCTCTTTTGGGCGATCTTGGCGGGGTTATGCTGGTCGCGTCGGTTGGATGGGGATGGGTGGTCTTCCGCTCTTTCACATGAAGAGCTGCCTGCCCTTGTGTCCTTTCGTTTCTGACATGACCTGTGGATGTTGTAGCACTGCCAGAGTCCATCAAGATCCTCGTGATTCTATCTACCTCTGCTTGTGGTATCTGCGTCATGCTTTACTCGTAGCCTGGTTTTCGGAGCAGGTTTGCTGAGCGGGCCATTGGCGCACGAGACAAAGATGGGAAACAGCGAGAGTAAAGATCAGCTGCCGCCGAAGAGTCCAGCCTCTGCCACCGCGGACAGGGAGAGGAGGCCAGGCACCATCCGCAACCAAGAGGGCAAACATCTTAGTCACGGTGCCAGAAGGAACCTGCCGACCGCGACCGTCTCAACCACCGCCACCAACGCCCATGCCTCCATCTCGCCGAGTCCCAGCAACAGCACCAAGTCCCACACACGCGCTCGATCAATCACCACCGGCACGCCCACGAGACTCGCCGCGCAAGAATCAGCGCTCAGTCACAATCCCGACACTTCGGCCATGGGTAATAGCGATAGCAAGCCGCAGCATCGGCCGCCCTCACGATCCAACACACTGCCACTTCACGCAGCGGCGCCCGCGAGCCGTACAGCGACGCCAGAGCCGAAAGAGACGCCGTCATCGCAACAACATGCACAGCCGGTAGATGTGCCTCCGCCGGCGCAGGATGGCTCCGCCGATAAGCATGATGACTATATTCCTACAGGATACGCTGAGTCGCCCTTCAACCTCGGGCCTGCCAACTTTAGTCGACCGCCTAGATTGCCGTTGCCTATTGAGGAGGAAGTCCATGCACCAGGCTCGCCCATCATATTGCCGCAAGATCTGGACGATGTCTCGAGATTGGAGAATATCGATGTGGACGAGGGACGCATACCTCGTAAGACGAGTGTGCTGAGCTCCACCACTATCGACGACGATGACGTGGGCGATAACGACGCCTTCGCTGCAGAGTCGACACATTGGGGCGATGTACGAGTCCCGACCATGTTGGAGTGGAATGGCCAAGGCGATAAGGTCTTCGTAACGGGCACGTTCTGCAATTGGGAGAAGAAGATGAAGCTGCATCGGGACAAGGACAAGCAAAACTTCTCAGCGATCGTGCAACTGCCTCCCGGCACGCATCATGTCAAGTTTTTGGTGGACGGCGAGATGCTGACCTCGCCCCAGCTGCCAACCACTGTCGACTGGACAAACATCTTGGTCAATTACATTGAAATTGTCGCACCCGTGAAATCCGTCAAGGTAGATGAGACGCAGAAGCCACCTGCGCCGGCGGTGCCGATAGCAATACCAGGAGCCGCTCTTACAGCAGGCCAAGCAACGGCCACAGACGAAGGCGCCACAGGACCAGACCCGCACGTACCCGGAAAAGAAGCGGACATCCGATCAACACTGCAAGAAGCCGAAGGCCAGGGCGTACAAGTCGGCTCCATGCCCAAACCCATCCCAGGATCCACTGCCATCGCCGCCACGCCCCGAGACGAAGCCCAGGAGCAACAACCGACGCCTGCGCCTCCCAAGCAGAAACTGCCACGGCCGCAGTATACCAATCAGATCCCAGAGTTCCTCATAGATCTCGACAACTACACCAACCCAGAAGACGAACGATTCCAGCGCGCGCAGAAAGTGGCGGATACGCTTCCGCAGCCGCCGAGCTTGCCAATGTTCCTGAGCAAGAGCATTCTGAACGGGGCGACACCGCATAAGGATGATGCGAGTGTGTTGATTATGCCGAATCATACGGTGCTGAACCACTTGGCTACTAGTAGTATCAAGAGTGGAGTGCTGGCGACGAGTGGCACAACGAGGTATAAGCGGAAGGTATGCAAATCTTCTCAGCAACATTGTGGATTCGCGCGATTGATACTGATCTTGTTGTTGTACAGTTCTTGACGACCATCATGTACAAACCTACCTCAGACGATGGCTGAGATCAATAACACGTGAAGATACGACGAGCGGCATACACCTCACGAACAAAAGTAAAACGAACGCCGATGCGAATGCTACGCAATGACACGACCATGATAGAAGACGACCAATCGATCGATCGATACCAAAAGCATGACAACAACAACAACGACAAACACGACTCTTCTCTTGTCACCTACTTTACACTTTCTACAACCAAAACGTCATGCATCTCGGCCTAGGTCCGGATTGTTCAAGATCATTGCCATTGGGGATCGGGACTGCATGCGCCGAGTTGAAGAGAAACGGATCAGCGCTGGGTCAGCGAGGCCACAGGGGTATCATAGAGGGATGCATCCGCCACGTCTGATATGATGAAGGGCGCGAGCCCGGGCCGCATGCATGGATTGATGCGAGATGGAGATGGGAGCTGATAGTAGTATAGAGGGTGCAATGGAATGGCTTGAGAGAGATTGTGTTGTCCTGTGCGGTTTCCGCTCTGCGTTTTCTTGCTTTATCAGTCATGGACAGACACGAGGATATTGATGTGAAGTTGGTGCTTCTTATCAAGGGTTTGCGAGGATTGCCTGGGCCATGATGCTGGAAGATGATGGGTGGTGGCAAGGATAGGATGAGTTCGCATACGCGCGGAACTAACTGCTACTGAACCTGGTCGATCGTTGCAAGAAGTAGGGTTTTGGTGCTAAGATTTGGTAGCAAAGCCTTGAGCTTCGAGACTGTTGGCACCTGCGACTGCCTTTATCTCGACGTGGTGGTGACGCTTCCTTCAGCGAGCTTCTCGTTTGCGTCGTTGAGGGTGCTGTAGGGAGCTTTGTTCTTCTTTGGTTCGCCTGGACCTTCGGCTCGGAACTGGTAGCCGCGGATTCTGCGAACAAAAGTCAGTAAAGGATCGTGAATTTTCATTGCTCGAATTGTGCATACCTTGGTCCTTGACCTGTCTTTTCTGGCAGGCTGCTTTCGTAAACCTTGGTGAAGGTGTAGACGTCGTTATCGAATGTGCTATTGGCGATGCTGCGGCGTATGCCTTCGAAGAATAGGTCCATGATGTGGTGATTGTGGATTTGTAAGAGGACCCAGCCGAGCATTTCTTTCGCGGCTAATAAGTGCTGGAGGTATGCTCTGTGGTGATTTGTGCATGCATAGCATTCGCATTCCGCAGACAGTGGTGACACATTCGTGGCGTGCGTGGATGACCACATGTCGATGCCCAGTGCTGATGGTCTGTTCCCATCTGAGACAGCTCCATCTTTGCTCGGGAAGCTGAAGTCTAGCGCAATTCCTGCATCTGTCGCTGCGGTGATGAAAGGTACGACGAGTATATCCACACCAAGTCCTACTTGCCGGAGCACATCGTGCGGACTTACAGGGTCGGTGAATGCCAATCGTGGAAGTCGCCAGAGCGCTTCAGGTAGGTCCTCAAGCGAGCTCAAGTCGTGAACTGCCAGCCCAGACAAATCATCTGCCAATCCCTCGATCTTGTCGACATGGTACTGTTGCTTGGCGCAAGATACAGGTAGCAGAGAAGCGAAGAGCTTGGCTTCTTGTCCCTTTCGCTCTTGCTCCTTGCGAAGAGATATATGATCCTGCAGCCATGCTATGTTCCGATCTGTGGCTTTCTCGATCCTCTTGTTGCCCAATGCTCGTCCGTATGGTACGTCGCCCAGACTGACTACTATGTCGGCACCGACACTTTCCACACCATCTGCATAGTCCTCAGCTGCGAGTGTTCTGAAGCCCACGGATGTGCCAATCACAACAGTCTTATCTGTATTCGAGTTCGCAGGCGGAGCCTGCACAGGCGGCGTTCGTCTAGCTCCCAGCACAAGCAGCGTATCGTCCGGCAAGGCAATGAATCGTCTCAGTGCTGAGCCTCCATCCGGTGAGCGGAACTTATATAGAGGCGGTGTGTCTCGCGGTGCTTTCTCAATGACTATGTGCCGACTGTGAGCATGCTTGTCAGCGGGCGTAATACTCGCGTCGACGTCTCACGTACAGTCCTCGAGAGCCACATAGACGCTGTTGATGTTGGTGTCTCGGACGAAGATGTCCTGGGTGATGTGTGGTACGACACCACGTGAGGTGTTGCCGAGATAGTGAGGCGTGTTGATCACTCGTCTACCGGGTAAAGCGAGTCGACCCAGACGAGGCCCTGGGCCTTGCCCGGTGGCTTTGATGATGTTGAACATATCGTCGGGGAGCTGGTCGAGCTTCCCATTGGCGTGGCCGTTCATCGTTGGTGGTCATGCATGAGCTCGCTGACACGACTAGAACGATCGTTTGGTCAAATTGTCGTTGTCGATATTATATCGCTGCGGCCAGAAGCTCAATTCTTGCCGCGCCAAGCAAACGACGCGACGAGAACGCGTCTTTCTTCTCGATACATAAAGGTCGCTTTTACAAAGTGGCATCCACACTTCAACGCACCATGTCACAGACAAGGGGATCAGCCACAAGAGGCCATCTCATCGTCTTCGAGGGACTGGATAGATCAGGCAAAAGCACACAATGCGAACGACTCGTGGCGTTCCTTCGACAGAAGGGAAGGAAGGTTGAGCACATGCGATTTCCGGACAGGACCACAGTAATCGGCCAGATGATCAACAGCTACCTCCAAGGCGCATCACAGCAAGAGGACCACGCCATACATCTGCTCTTCTCGGCAAATCGATGGGAAGCCGCCGAAAAGATCAAGCAGCTGATTGCTTCGGGCACGGATGTGGTCATTGATCGCTACTACTACTCTGGGTGTGTCTATTCTGCTGCTAAACGAAATCATACAATGGATCTTGCGTGGTGTCGAAATATGGAAGTCGGACTGCCGAGACCTGATCTCTGCCTGTTCTTGGACATTTCTGCTGAAGATGCCGCAAAGCGTGGCGGATTTGGTACTGAGAGGTATGAGAAGCAGGAGATGCAAGACCGAGTCCGAGATCTGTTTGCTGAAATGAGGAACCACCCTGATGAAAAGGAAGACATGATTGTGATCAATGCCGGTGTCTCAGTGGATGCAGTGCATGATGCCATTCAGCAGACTGTGATCGAACGATGCCTCGGGGTAGGCGACGGAGAAGAACGACAACCTCTGCGAGCCATTGAACCATGGTGAGCAATACAAAAGCTGACTCGGATCTGTGCATCAAGCTACATCAAGGTCATGATCTCTTGGACACGGACGAAACCCTCGAAATGCGAGTGCAAAGATCATACTTTGGTCTCGACAAGCTTGATCCTTTCCACGACGACATCCTTGTGTAATTCCTGCATGAGGCCCTTCTCCTGCTGCTCCTGGAGGATCTTGTCCTCGAACACGGATGGCACGAGTCAGAAAGGCCACGACGTGCGATGGCAGCCGGGACATGACAATCATGAACCGTGACTTGCTGCATCAACAGTTCTGATTGCTAGACGCATGATTCGTAATCAGCTCAGAATGGGTACCTGCATCCGTAATGCAACATATCTCGTCAAGAATGCAATGCGACTGGACTGTTCGAGCGTTCCTTGGACCTCGCGAACTCGCAAATGCGTTTCGGTCTATACAATTGCCTATGGCCCTTCCCCACAAAGATCGAGTCTCATCGTTGACACTTCAACATCCTCGGCCGCTTCGAAACGATGCCTAGTGACACTAGCAGTTGGCACTAGAAGTAGCGGCCCAGACGCTCCCTACTCTGACGTTACTACGAGGGCACCATTATGTTCTCGGGCCTCGCCACCTCGCCAATCCAGCGAGGGTTTCAACCCATGCTCCTGGCGGGGCGGCTTCGGTGAACGAGCCCGGAGACAATTTTGTCAACGCTCAAGGCGACCATGGCGAAGGTGCGCCAGCAGCTGGAGTACGACATGAACGCGACGACGGCGATGGAGACGTGGCTAGCGAAGAGGATGCAGAGGCTCAAGAAGAACCAAGGATCGGGGACAATGCCAACAACATCAACAAGAAACCTCGCCAGCGCTGTACCTCCGGTGAATTGGTTCCAGGTTGATTTTCATCGCTGCGCTGCTATGTGAGCTGCGAGAGATATGCCCAACCTCCTGCAGGTAATGTGATCAGTCCACTTCTCGCACTGTTCCAGCCAGGGGTGATCAAGAGTGGAAACACAATAGCGAGTATGATCATAGTCTTGTCAGACGAAGGAGCACCGTGCGTCGTCATGGTGTGTGTGACCAACTCAGACATGGCGAATCTGGCCAGCTCTGCTGAAACGTTGATCTGTACAGATGTCTAGATTCGGAGATGTTAATTCCATCCCTTGCGCAAGTCAACGATCCGCGGAGCTGGCCATTGGGACCTGGACCGTGAACGAGCAACACCAAGGCTACGAGCTTCTCAGATCATGAAGTCGTAATGTCATGATTACCATTAAGTATACCTCATAGTCTATGCTAATTCCCATATCATGCAGGATGCCCACGGCCGTGTCTCATCGAAGCGAACATCTTCTGTTCGTTCCGTCATGCCCGATAACCCACTCCAGTCTTCGCCGTACTCACCATGCCCGCCTTGATGTTCGCATAAGCCGCCACGGGGTACTTCAGCTCATTCTTCGCCTCCTCCAATGGGCCTAGAGCATCCACCACCTGCCTGATCAAACTCGCCGTTTGATTGACCGGATGGTCCCCATTCGCTTCCCACCACATGGCTCCACCAAGACCATACTGCTTGATGTAATCGACTTTCGCAGCCGCGACTTCGGGAGAATCGTAAGAGACCATCGTCTGGGTACTGCTGTCATACGTCCAGCTCGCGACAGTTTCGTTGTCAAAGTGGACTATCGCACCGGTTTGGGGGAGCACTTTGTAATCCCAGACGCCATTCTCCCAGGAACCGGCGCCAACTCCTGAGAATGGTGTGCCTGGACCCGCGGTTTGCGTGAATGCACGGCCGTAGAGTGGCATTCCCAGGATGAGCTTCTCGGGCGATACACCATGGCTGAGGTAGTACTGGACTGCTTCGTCGGTGCTGAAGGCTGTGCTGTTCGGATTGGTCTTTGAGCGGTAGAGGTTTGCGTTGTGGCCTGAAACGGTGCCCCAGCTTCCGGCGTAGTCGTATGCCATGAGATTCCAAAAGTCGAGGAGGGCGTCCATTTCGGGCATTTGGAGCTTTTCGTAGTTGTCCGGGCCGGCTGGCGAGGCGACTGTCAGGAGGAAGTGTGGTGAGTTCGGCAGCGTTTGGGCGTACGTGTCGAGCGCATCTCTCACGGCCTCGAGTAACTGGACGAAGTTTTCAGCTTCCGCTGCGCTTGCGGGATATTCCCAGTCGATGTCAATGCCGTCGAAGCCTAGGTCTTTCAGGAGCTGGACTGCGGATGTTGCGAATCTGGCGCGACCTGCTGCTGTTGATGCTGGAACCTGTGGGGGTAAGTCAATGACCTTCGAGATCTGGATGTGTTGTTGGTGCTCACAGCGAAGTTGGTACTGTAGGTCCATCCACCTATGCTAAGCAGCGTCTTCAAATTTCGATTCATCTGCTTCAACAAATATAGCTGCTTGACGCAGCCGTACACGTTGTTCCCGGCTTCGCTCCAGGAATCTGTTGCATAGTGCTTCTCAATATCGGCATACGTGTCCGAGAGATACACTTCACCGGTGTCGGGTCGAACATTGGCGAACGAGTACAAAACATGCGTCAACTTGTCCACCGGTAGATCTTGCGGTTGATAATTGCGACCATCTGAAGAGGATACATGTCAGTCTGAGTGTCTCCCGAAAGATGATTCCATCCAGCACTGCTTACAGATATCCCAATTTGGAAAATACAGCACCGTTTTGGAAGTGGTCGCATTGCCGTCCGTAGGATATGTCGCATTGACGCCTCGGGTACCGACAGACCTTGGAGAAGAACGCGGTCTCAGTGTTGAATGCAAACGTAAAGTCTCTGCGTCGTGCTCGGAAAGGAAGAGAGAAGCGTTCGAAGAGAACGGTGCAACAAACAATAGAAGAGCTGTCGCCCACGCTAGGCATGAAGTTCCAGTTCGAACCATGACGACCCACAAGTTCTTCCTTCCTGCTCAAGTGCAGGAATCAAAACAACAATCACTCGTTCTGACCGAGCGTCGAAGCACCGCGTTTTGATGTCGTGCAAAGGGAACGAAAAAGCTTGGCTTGCAAGGCACGCAAGGGCAGAATAAAGCAGGTCAGGTAGGAACTGGCACCAACACACCAGTTCGTTCAAAAGTTCACATGCCTGGACCTTCTGGCCAGAATATCAGAGGCAAGACATTCACATTCCTCGCATACCCAGACGCCAGCCACCTCGCACAAAGACCCCGGGCTGGGCAAACATCCTAGATACTACGAACCGGGTGACTGGTACAGGATGGGTATACAAATGCTTTGTACCGCGGATGTCACGCCGTCTGGTGCGACGATTGTGAGCAGAGATTTGTCTCAAGATGGTAACACCTGCCGTTCTTCGAGTGTAGAGATGTTTTGCCTCGACGTCGGGTGTGGACGGGAAATTGCGTCTTTCATGCGGTGGATGGACTGTTTTGTGTAAGGCTTGGATGGGTCGCTGCCGAATCAATGGGCCGGGTGACGGGTTGATGCAGCGGCGACGGACTCGGGGATAATCGCAGGTCTTGGTCACTATAGCAAATAAGTTTTGCCCTGGTCTTTCCGCGAAGCCACCTTCTGACATGGAGGGTGTGTAAAATGGAACCAACAAGCTTGTTGGTGGAGATCAACGACCAAGCCAGTGTGATGGATCTTTTCGAGATCTGGGTCGCGTACTCTGGGCACAAGTACACCAGAGCACGAACGGCATTGAGGAGACTTGCAACCTATGGACCGGTCTGATTCGACTTCGCTTCCGTATCTGTTTCGATCGGATACACATAAACTCCCACCCGTGTTTGTCGGAGCAGCCATCAAGCTAAGTCGACCACCTCCTCCATCATTGCAACAACGCTGCCGAGTCAAGAATCGCTCCTGTATCCATCAGCATTACTCTACTTACCCACAGGGGTCGTCGTATTCTCTGCTCGCGCTGAATGGCAGTCGAGATGTGGCCGCACATGTGCCGATTGAGGGAAATCTCATGATTGCGAGCCGCGTCCCAGGTCGCTCAGGTGGCCATCGGGGATCATACACCATTGGTTTCGTTGCACAAGTTCTGCGTCAATTCAGTGGGTGTATGATCCTCGTCCCGCCCATACTGCGTCTTGTCCATTGTCGCTGGTTGAGGGTGATTTATTTCCCCTCTGAGCATGCAGTTGCCACATTCAGAACTTCATGACGGCGTCGTTAATACGATGATGCCCGTGGCCATTCATATACGTGCGCTTAGTTCCTTCCCTTCTTGTTATTCTTCTTCCTGTTCGCATTGGCATCTCTGCCCTTCGCGTCCCTGCTCGCCATCGGACCTCCCATCCTCTGCCTTTGATATTGCCGAACAATATTTTCCACACTGCCAGCATCATGCTTCGGCTGCCTCATATAGTACAGCTTGGCTCTTCTCGCCCTTTTCTCCTTCCTTTGCACGATTTCAATGCCATCCACATTCGGCGAATAGACCTTATACCACATCTCTACACCGACTCGTGTCAGTTGATTTCGTAATAATATCGATGTGTCGACTGGAGAGTTGCGTTTGCGTATGTTGAGCACTACACCAGAGAATGGGTCGCCTGACTTCATGCGTACGAGGAGGATATCGCCGGGCTGTACTCTTTCCGGGTTGTCATCACTGAAGAGGCGTGTCCGTGCGCCGGTGGGATCGAGGACTTTCAACTGGTCTTCGTAGACCTTGTTTATGGGATCGGGACATGCTTTCGCTGTTGATTGCGGTGGTGGTATGTTGGGGATTTTGCGCAGTCCTTCTTCGAAGCCTGTAATATGTCAGACTACCTTAACGAACTACTACGCTGATCTGCTCTTACGATTCTGCTTGATCGCCTGAGAAGGCCTGAAGCCTGAAGTCGGTCCATTGTACTTAGGTTCCAATGAAGGGTATTTGGGCATTGAGCTCTGTTGAGCCAAGGGTGCTGTCGCGTATGTCCGGCATCGTTCTCGTTCTGCGCGACATTGTCGCAAAGCCTGCTTGAAGCCAGCAAGAGGCCTCGCTGGTGCTGTTAACGTTGACATGGCGGTTAATGGTGCTTATGTTCAAGGCGATAGAGTGGGAGTTGTTATGGCTGCGGTGCGGCGAGTCTCGGGGGTGTCTTGTCTTGGCGTTAGGTTGATGGTCTAGGAGCAAGCAGCATCTTCCAGTCCACTACCACGACCATACTAAAAGCACTGCTCAGACACCTCAAAAATGGCTTCGGTATGTAACACATGCGCTCTGCGCCTCCGAAAAGCAGCACAGTCCGAAGCACAACAAATCTCGAAACGAACATTCTCCAGCAGCACGAGTCGACAACGAGGACCATTACCAGCGTTCAACAAGTCACCCAACGAAGAGCTCAATGATGTACTATCTACAATGCGCGAAAAATACTTCATACCAGCCTACATGCACAAGCAGGAACACAAGCTCATCACCAAGAGCAAATACCGCCAGCAATTAATCGACAACCCCCAAACAGGCATTGTCGGAGGCGAGGAGATTACTCTGCGACCGATCAACACCAGAACGGAGATCCCAGCGCGAGGAGAGCTGGTGGCACGGGCGCTGAACATGATCATCAATGGCGAGTCGAAAGATTGGCAAAATATACCGAAGTTACTACAAGGACTCAAGGAGGGCATAAAGAAGCCAGCGAGAGATGCGCAAATGGAGAAGATTGTGCGGAAAGGCTTCCAGGCGAAACAGCTGGGTGTGATTATTCAATGCCTATATCAAGCGGAGCAGACGGGTATGACGCTCAAGAGTGAGCCTGTTCTGAGGACGTTCCTAGGTGGTCTGCACGATCTGGCGCAGGAGTCGGGGTGGCAGAAGGGTGCAGTGAGTAAGGCGTTGAGGGATGCCAATGTTGTCTCGCAGCTGTTGGAGACGAAGGAGCATGGTACTGGGGGCACACTTAGGCCGAATGATCCCAGGACACGACCGGAGGTGTTGGGGGTGTTCTTGGAGCTGGCGGCGGTGTACGCGTACAAGTATGATGGTCAGACGGATAGTGAGGGGTTGGTGAAGGCGTATGCGAGGAGGTTGATTGGCAATTTGGATAATGGTGAGACGAAGGTAGGCGGCATATCTCGCGTTCGGGATGAGTGTGTCACTAACGTGGAACAGCCAAGCGATCTACAGCTCCTGGAACGAAGCAAGCAATGGCCGATGCTCCAAGCCATACTCATTTGGCATGGTCTCAGTCTCGCCGAGAAGATGCTTGGGAAGGATATGCCGGAGCGTCATGCCGCAAGTAAGGCTATTGCAGAATATGAGGTTGCTCTTCGAGGACTGGCTTCGGAATTGGAAGCCCGCAATCCAGCGGAGGGTACCTATGATCACCAGGCACTGAATGCTTGGAGGCAATGCATTAGAGACTAGACTGCCGCCGGACCGGATAGCTTGCGCAGCTTCTAGGAGATGTGCACGATCGATCCGTATGTATTCATACTTGTACAAACAGCGAACGGCGCAGGCCTCATACCGGACGAAACCACAGTGGCCTTGGCCCGCATGTCAACGGTCTCGACAAGACAGAGATGCAAATATGCATGAATGCTGGAGACCTCGATCGTTCCGAATCATTGCTCTGGCCAGACGATCATCACAATCGACGGCAGAACAGATCGTACACGCAGGAGACTATGAGTGCAACTCTAGGTACCTCCATAGCCTCACCATGGACAACCGTTTAAAGAATCGTACCTCCAAAGCCCCTCACAGGTCACAGCAGAAGCTGAGTCTCGGACCGATTTCCTCACGCCGGGAAAGCTTTGCTCACCAATGGCCAAAGTCTGTGTCATGATTCGAAGCTCTTCCCCACTTGTTTCTTGCTTATCCGTCGATCTCGATCAACCGGCATATCATAGTCGTCTCCCACCTCCACGGGCTATCCGTGCCTAGATCTCAAGCTATATATACAATTGAAAGATCATGACTTGCATCACATTGCAGATCACGTAGTGTAGTGGGTTAGTTTACCGTAACCTGCGTGCCTCTGCGAATAGATCTAACAGATCTTTAGTTATCGTACGAAAAATCATGTCTGCCTGTCGCTATCTTCGACTAATACCGTTGCAGACGTCTCGTTGTGGAAGTTACATGCTTTCTACAGCCTCCGAGGAGGTCCCCTGGTATGCATGCATGCGTCCGCTTCCCGAAATTTAGAGCATTTCGAACTAACAATTGTGCCAGTTCGATCCAGGGTGTGGTCATTCAAGTTGCCTTCAATGGACTACTTATTTTTTTGCCCGAAACTTTGACCTGAGGACGTCAAGAGTCCAGTGTTGAAAAGCTCGTGGTCTGCATGTGTAGGGTGGAAAAATTTGTGTGTATTGAAGCTGTTGGGAAGAAGATATGTGATATGGAAAGCAATTTTTGCGCTCAAGCATTTACTTCGTGCAACAGACGATGGGGAGCCTGTTACGTTCAGCTCAGTGCCTGGGTGCCTTGCTGCCTCCCACGTGCTCATTTCAAGTACCTACGCTCTAATGGTCTATCGCTAATCAAGTCAATGGACTACAATGCATAACAAGATAGTACATGAAAGTAGTTTCTTCGTTCGTACATGGTAAGATCTAGATTCTGTGTAATCCCAGCATTGTACCCTCCGACCAGACAAGTCTACTACAGATGCCGCTGCTGACTTAACACATGCGCCGTTTCGCGAAGTCGTTGCAATTGCATCCATCTGGAGGTGGCTCATCAAGCATTCGCCAGCCAACCTCTGCGATGCCACGAGCAGCGGCGTAAAGTGGCGAGACGGGGTTCGATGATTGTCCACCATTTGTAATGAATCTCATGGCATCAGGACCATCGTCGTCGTCGTCGTCGTCATTGCCTCCACGGAGCACGTCCCGTAAGACGGAATTGAGTCTCGAGTTGTTCGCGGATTCACCGTAGACTACGATGGTTTGGATGAAGGTTATCTCTTTGGCGTCTTTGTCTTCTGAGACCGGAAGCTGTGTAATGTTTGTCAATGCAGCCCGCAGGCCTGCGGTGCATTCGGGTTCGATACGATCTGGCGATGAACATGTGCGGCCTAGCGCTGCCTCGCCGAGCGTTTCAGAGTGAATAGTACGAAGTGTGCGATATGATGGCATGTCCTCGTGAATAAGCTGTGTTGTCAGCGCAGCGCGGCTGCAGTCGATCGTCAACATCAAGCGTTCCTCGTCGCAGTGATCCGTTGGGAAGTTGCGGCATTTCGCGGCCATTCCATAACCACCCGCCGCGTGAACCCCAGCAGGCAGACGAGACAGGCTGGGCTCGAGGAGGAAGAGTGATAGTGATGAAGCAGCCGCTTGGAGAGATTCGTAGAGCTGTGGCGATATGGACTGTGGAAGAGATACGCCGATGGTGTGAAGGCAGTCTTCCATGCCAAGATATGATTCGACTGCTGTCTTGAGAGTGTGAAGCATGGGAGCGAAGGCCCGAGCGGTGTCGTCCAGATATATTTCGCTGAGCCATGATGGCGGAAGATGGCTGCAGAGTTTTCCAACAGCAGGTTGTATCCAGGCAGGGAGCTGCTGTTAGATGAAGCCGCGTGACGACTGCGGAGCCAGAAAGACCTTGGTCTCGCTCACTGCAGTTGACATGAACATTCGCATGGCTTGGCGATAGTCCACTCCGCCCTGCACTGTGGCGACATCGACGAAGGTATGGTTCGGAGAGTATATGCTTGCTACAGCATAATCCAAGGAGAAGTCGACGACGACGCTGTACTGCGGGCGGCCTGCCCGCGCAAGGAGGACATTATCTAAAGCCACGAACTACAGTGAAGAGGAATACACCGCGCATCGTGTTTGTGAGGTGTGAGTGTGCTCTGGTGGGTAGAGAGGAAGAAAGCTATTTAGCGAACGAAGCTCATGCTCACGGATTGAGCAGACAAAAAAGACAATGTCGCCCCTCTGGACTTTGCCCACTAATGAGACGGCCCCAATGCACTAGACGTGTTGCGATCGCCTTGGGCGAATGTGCGCGCTTAATGAAGGGAGTTGAGCCACCGTGGGGACTGAGGCGAAGTTGCAAGTTGAAGTACATAGGTATAGCCCGAAAACGTCCTTGCCTGGTACATTGCAGCATGCAGGCGGATATCTCAGTCCTCTATATTTGTCCCATGCTCAACCCGTACGGAGCGTGCCGTTCTATCCGCCTACTTCGTGTGATGCAGGCGCCCGAGACATCGAAAGGATCCCAAAAATCATCTCGAAAGAGGCTTCAACCTCCGAGTGACTGGGTATATGTCGAATCTACATCTGGAGCAGACCGATACACTTCCTGTTGTATAACGCAGAAAGACATGTTATTCCGTCCAGCTTCTATCACGTGCCAGGGACAAGACCGTACTGAGCACAAACCTCTATGGCCGTCAATGGAGAGGCTGCGGCTGTGCTCAGGCGGCAAGATCGATCTCTCGCATAGACGCTCTCTACGGCACAGTCAATCCAGCTTTGCATGAGAGCCTTCGTCGAGCCGCCAGAGCACACTCATTGAAGCGCTGTATACTCCTTCGACAAGGCCGCCGAGAACGTGGCGAAGCATGAGCGACATGCGCATACGCTCTTCGCGACGCGTACTTGCAGGTGTTGTTGGTACCAATGTTGACCAGATCTGCAATTGCTCAATGGCTTTACCGATTTCGCGCCTACATCCTTCCCTCGAAGCCTACGACGACGACCATACAAAAGGGAACGAGAGGCCCATCTTTCCAGCATTGCTAACAACTGAAAGCAGACAAATCATTGTACCTTGTTCCTCAAATCAGTCTTACTTTCGGTCATGAAGCTCCTTGTTCCGTACTCGTCAATGGCTCTGGCAGGCGCCCTTCCAAGCCCACTGGACATCGGCTCAGATCCTGTTGACATCGGCAAACCATCTTCTGGTGATCCAACGACTCCCCCTACCTCCATATCGTTTCCGCCAGCCACGGAAAATCCATTTCCATTGGGCATCCCAGATATGCCGGATGAATGTGATGGTCAGAATCCTTCTAATGACTGCTTCAAGGCTATGAAGAAACGCAACAACTACATCTGGTTTGACAGAAACTCAGCCTGCAACGCCAAACAGAAAGCACAGATTGCTACCGCCGTCTGGGATGCTACAACGCTGGCCAATTACGCAAGCGCCTTTCCCAACTTTACCGCAAATCGCGGGCAGACTTCCGGCATCTTCTGGACGGGCGCCGACTGGGCCAGGTATCAGGATCGAATCTCTTGAAATCCAGGGCGGATTGGGAAGTGGAAACTGTCGGACCAGAACGAATACATCACAGTCAGTTGCAAGGATACCCAGAACAGATGCGGCGAGGATCACGGGCCTTTGGCAGTGGGTGGCTATGCTTGGACATACTCGGGCTGGTTGGACTATTACCAGTATGTTACACTCTGCCCGCCATTTTTCACCCTTAATAGCCTCAACGACAGAATCGAGGACGTGGAAAGTTCCTTGAGATCAGGCAATACATGGTACGCAACGGATATGAGCTGGCTTCGAAGCACGGGACAGTTCTTCCTGCACGAAATGATGCATTTGCGCATAGCAAATGGCGGTGATAAAGAACCTCATATCGGAGATCAGCCGGTCGGCACAGTCGCTGCTTATGGCCCGAAACGTGTCCACGCCCTCGCAAAGCAAGATGAAGCGGACATCTCATCTATAAACGCTGACAGCTATGCCCTGCTGGCGAACGCTCTCTGGTGGTGGGACACCACGGGTCACTTTCCCGATGTTCCCCCCCAAAGCAACAGCCGAGTCTGGGGATATGAACATCGTTCAAACGTTCGTCAGTCTGTACGCTGGCGTAGACCCAGCTAACTTGACAAATGCCGGTTGGAACGAGATCTACGCTCCCCAAGTACAGCTGTACACAGGCCCGGATAGTACATCGGGTAATGCCCCGGCCACGACGATCTACGTTACGCCTATTCCTGCTACTCCGACTAGTCCTGCTTCTCCGATTATGCCCGCTACTCCGACGACCGCTGTATGAACGACAACTGTATATTTAGTAAATGTAGACGACCGCCGTATGAACGACAACTGTGTATTTAGTAGATGTAAGTTAACTTGTAGATACGGAGATATTCAATCACATCTTTGCACGTAATATTTGAGTTGCCATGCCGTGAAATTATTACAACAATATCCGCACCTTGAACGGGGGCAGACCGCGGTCAAAAACGATAGGCATGTGCCTGGCAACCATAATCCGGGCATATCTACTATGGAACCCCTTCCCCCTAAGCTCTTATTCCTCCGGGATACGGCGGCGACTGTAGCGACTCGCAGGCTCTTGGGAAGTTTACGTCGAGACTAGGTCGCAGTGGATGCCCGAAAGAGCGACAGGTCCCTCTATCTGCCGCGATCCTGCGTACAGGTGTAGAACCTACTCGCGAATTGGAACGTGCTCTGTTTCTATGACTGTGCTCGAGTCATTGTCGACACCGCACGGTATCATCAGACATGGAATGCCGTCATCGATGCGGGCATGCTAGCGCAGCGTACGTCTAATTGTTATAGTCCTTCGCGCTGTTTGTGCGAAGCGGCTCGGACTCCTTCGTATCACCACGATCATGTCGCACTTCGAGGACATCTGAATGACAGCACCACAGATCTGGCAGTGGCAGGTAGGGTAAAGGCAGACGCTTCTGACGACATGGACGAGGTATCGGCAGACAGCGAGGAGCTGCCGTCCACAGAGCAAGCAGCCGTCCTCGATCAGACTCCCAACGTGAATGCAAGAGCCCGACGACGAGACCGTTCCCGGTGACGCCGAGATCGACGACTTACTCGCAGACTGCCAACGCCAACCTGTCGCTGAGTCTGATCGGGACATCGACATGTCCTTCGACGGTCGCGCCGAGTTTCTTCGCTCAAGGCTGCACGACATCGTCCACAAAGAGCCTCTCGAGACGTTCTTGCAGGCTCGTGCGTGCAGACACAGCGCCAGAACGTGCGCCTCCGCATGTGGTCGACAAGTCAACAGGCTGGCCATTCAAATGCTCTGTTGTTCAGACCTTCAGCCTGGAGATCGTAACCAGCTCGATGTGTTCCTGGAGGAGCAGAAAGATGCCAACTAGAAATCCGCTCATTTCTCTCCTCCTTCAGGCACCATTGACGCGCAGATGCTCGTCCTCGCTCACTATCCGACGTTCAAGACAAAGTGTCTCGAGTTCGGCGAGGCGCGAGACAACACGAATCCGTGCATCCGTGTACTCGAGCAAGCGGTGCAACAAGGCGGGCTTGACGGCATGTTGGTGATGGATCGCATACCTTTTCGTTTGCAACGAAAACAAAATTATCGTCCGACACGCCTGAGCGCTTGCTACCCAGAGCCATGATCAAGGTTCTTCAGCGGCTTTGGTCCAAGGTATGGAAGGCTTCAACAGCTCTTGTCGCGGTCGTGCTTGGCAGTGAACAGGTGCAATCCTACTGCCAGGCGTGCCCCAACTCCACACCTCTGCGGTTGTACGATGCAGCTTTTTACGGGGGTTTGGATCACGTCTTCATTGAGTGGGAGGACAATCAGCTCTTCAAGGTGATCCGCCGCCTGGTGTTCTGTGTCTACCACATGGAGTCGTGGCTGAGGAAAGTCTGGCCAGGAACGCTGTTGGGTGTTAAGGAGTCGCTGACAACCGCTCTCGCCTTGGCGATTCCACCACGAAGCTTCTGAAATCTTGGAACTTGCCAATACAACCGCTGGTGGCACCATCCTACCTGCTCTCCATGGTCGACCTTCGTAGTGCTAATACCACCTCCAGGATCGCACATTTATCGGCTGCGGCGGTAAAATCTAGCATGCTCGAGACCGCTATGGTCGGTAACTCTGGTCATAAAACAGGTCAGGTGAAGGGTGCAGGTCCTGTTCGCCTCTTGTAAATGGCCGTGCGACTGCTTCTTGTGAAGTGCATCACTGGTACGGCATTCGCCGTGTCGGACCTGCCGTCAGACATCGCCCAATATGCTCGACCAAAGTTGATAGAGATGGGTACCAAGAATGGCTACCACATCTAGACGGCAAAGCTTGTGCTTTCTGTCTATGGTATCGAAGGCGACGATCAGTTCGCTGCTGTGGTGCCTCTTCTGACCGAATCGGAGGTGAAGGCATTCAAGCATCCACACTTGCAGGTCTTCAATTCGGTCCTCTGGCCTGCAATCGTTCGGATCTCCAAAGAGCGGCCCAAGACGACGTCAGAGCAACAGACCACCGCGAAGTTCATCGCTCGACGCTTACACAAGGTCGTCAATCGCGCACCTCTGCAAATCGCCCAGCAGCAGACCGCCATTGGGCCTTACCGTGATACTGTCAAACCCCTCCAGTGTGAGACAGTCCAGACCACTGTCAAGCGGCCGATCATTGCCCAACTGTCTCAGTCTTCGCAAAGCACCGCTGCTGCAACACTTGGTTCATCCGCTGGGGAGGTCCAACGTTTGATCACTCAGGAGAAGACAAATAGAGCGATTGCCAAGAAGAAGCTCAATGCAGCTACTGCCGTTCCGTCCACAACGCCTCAAAGCGATCGCAGCAACACCCCGCAAGCCCTTTCTCTTCGAGCGACTGATGATCTTCGCAGTCTCAGCAAAAATGGTTGGCATCGTGCTGGCCTGACAGGCGTTGTCGACAATCTCGTTCTTCGCAAGAAGAAGGCTCACACGGCTGGCTTCCGCCATCTACTGCAGGCCGATCTGGACACAGGGCACCGAAGCCGCGTCGAGTTTGAGGATCGTCTGCTTCAGCGCATCCGTTCCGAGCATAGAGTCAGGCTCACTGACGAGTATCGAGCTCGATGGGATGTCATGCATGCTTCGCAGAGTCCTTGAGACGGCACGTGCCTTGAAGCTTCATCTCACGATGGGGGACTCACGTCTCTGATCGTTTCAAACACGATCTCACGATGGAAGACTCACGTCTTTGATCGTCCTCAACAATTTCTCACGACGGAAGACTGACGGTTTTGATCGTGCTAAACCCGTTTTTGCCACGATGGAGGAGTTCCCGTCTTTGATCGTTCTTCACGATGGAGAATGGTCGTCCTTGATCGTTCGAATTTGTCTCATAGAGGGATCATGTATCGGCATTTGAGACGTGGCTTTCTATGCAAGCCATGCTAGTACATGGTACAAATGCTCCTCTCACACTGTCTTGCAAAAAGATCAGCGTTCCTAGCGACGGCGAATGGCTACTGTATACTCCTTTACTAGAAAATGCCCTCATGAGCATGTTCTTCTTCATATCAGATAGGTAGCGAATAAGTTGGGTCGAAGCCAGAAACGCGGTCGTTCGCTGCTACGGAGACGTGTGGCAGTGCGGCATTACGCACGAAGGACTGTTATGTCTTTTCTGATGACCGTGACCATGACTCCCAAGTAGCGACAGGCTCACAGTCAGGGCAAACAAATGCGGCGATCCGTCGGTCTCCACTGCGGTGTAATTTTTACGATAGAACAAGAGGACTTTGCGCCGCGAATGGATTCGACTGCGGTGAGACAGGTGGCCTTCATTCTTCCCGGGTGCGGCAGTGATCAACGCCTCAGCAACCTAGACAAGCGTAGGCCGGTTGTGATATATTTCCGGTTCTCAAAATGGGTTGTACGGAACGAATCATAAATTTGCACATGTGCCTTCTCCACAGCCATATCCCTTCCAACGGTTCTAGGACAACCACCGCCTACACCAAGGCAACACACCTAATATCGCAACAGGCTTCTTCTAATACCCGTCCCAAGCATTCGCCGCACCTTCCAGATCATCACAGTTCAAGAGATCCACACCCGTGTCCCACAACAACCTCCAGATTCCATTACGCGTACCGACAGGCCACAGCGGCTGGTCCCAGTACCTGACACCAATTCCCTTCCCATGCGCAACCGCGATCTGGCTGTTCAGCAGCGCCGTCTGCGTGGCGTTGAGAGTCGCATTCCTTACTGTGCCGAACTGGCTCGAGAAGCTCACGCTCGCAATCCGTGAGACATCGGAAGTGATGTTGCTCGCCGTGCTATTCAAAGACTGCAGAGGCGCATCGTAGAAGTAATCCCGCGGAGCTACGCCCTGGACTTGGTTCAGAGGCGTGTTTCCCGTCCCTACAACTGTCACAGGTCCAGCCGTAACACCACTAGCAGTCCCATTGAACGTCGTCAGATATCCCGCATCCCTTAACGGCTGCAAAGCCTTCACCACTGCTGGCCACGTCGTCGGTCCATCCGTCTTCACATCAACGAAAAGATACAGCGTCTGTGCATTATTCGTGTCATAGACTCCATTCTTCGTCTTTACCGTGACAAAAGTACTATTCGGATTCTGTGCTCTCAAAACACTCAGGATCGGCTGAATGTACAGACTATCAAACGTCCTCTCTTTCTTCAGGGCGGATTGCTCGTGGCCGATGTAGAGGGTCCCGTTGTAGAGCCATACGTCTGCTTCGACAGAGATGGCGCCTACGGAGAGTGCGGAGTAGAAGGGGATTGGACGCCAGTAGTCGTTGTGGGAGTGCAGGCCTTTAGGGACTATTCCTTGCGTGAGGTCGGTGGGGTAGGTGTACGCGGCGCCGGACTGGGCGTTGGAGAGAATTTGTTGGAGGGGGTGCGAGAGAGGGATATCGGATTGAGCTGTTGTCAGGGCGAGGGTTGCCGCCAGGGCTGTTAGGGTGGAGGAGCGCATCGTAGGAACTTAGTGAAGAGCGAGAGGAAATGAAGGGTTTTATCTGAGGCGTACGTCTACATTTTTGTACGACGAAGCAGTTCCGTCCTACTGCGGGAATGACGAAGTTGTTGGGTACGAATGAAGAAGGTGCTGCTCTGCCAATGGCAGGACGCACGTGCGTGGTGTTGCTAGCCACGTTTTCCAGGTGAAGCCGATGGAGTGGTATTCGGCAGTATAGAAGCGGAAATAGCTGGGAAGGATACGCCAAATAGCGCGACATTACATCGTATGGTGCTCCGAATATCTGCCACCCTTCCTCGCATCTCAAGTTGCTTCCAACGAAATCGTCTTTACAAAACAACATAACCAGGATCTAGGCATTGCGCGGAGCGCCTCGAGCAATGTATGTCTGCCACGTGAAGCGCGCATCTTGTTGTAGTTCGATACGCATGCTGGAACCTGCCGGTCAAGTGATTTCCTTGCGGTGACCGTAAGTGCATGTGCAAGTCTCAGCGTTGGGTGAGAGTGATTCATACCGCGGAAATAATGACAGCAGTTGCCAACGCCTGCACCTCTTCTTCTACTTCTTTCTTACGGCAAGACTTGCATACACACTTACCATACTGTAACGACATGGGCGGGACCGCCTTCACACAAGCTGCAGCACCTGGCCAGCCGACGTTGCGCACACCACGAATGACACCTCACCACTACGCCCGTCTGAAGGAACAATACACCAGGGAGCTGCAGGAGTACTATTCAGGTGTGTGGTGTTGCATTGCGTCCAGAAAGCCCCCACTACACGGCAGTGCGATACTTACATGTTGCAGACAGCACCGTTGACGCCCTGAAGGAAGCGCCCGGAAAGACAGACTTCGGCGATATCGACTTCGTCGTCACTGCGCCTACTGATCAAGAGCTGGAAAGTCTGGACCTTGCGACCAAGCTTGGGGCAAAAGGTATGTACTAGCCGGCTGCGCGCGCGTCTATCTGGACTGGAGTGAAGAGAGACCGTCTGAGACCCTGGAGCGGCATTCGCGACATTTGCTGACGTGACTCCGCGTGGTAGGCGTGATACATTCTAGCGGAGGCGGATACAGGCGGTGCCACCTCGCAGTACCCTTAGACGGAAGCAAGGCGAGCGATGTTGTACCTTATAAGCATATTGGTGGTCGCTGCCACAAACCAAATAAACAGGTATGATGTATTCCCTCCGTTCAGCTCAGAATACTTGCTACTGAGCATTCGAAGCATCACTGGCACTGATCTTGTAGCAGCAGCCGTATGAGACGTTCACTGATGAAGCTTACGTCCAGCTGGACATTGAGCTCGTACGACCGGAGCACATGCCATGGTTCTCATGGTACAATTCGTACGGCGATCTAGGAGGCATCCTCGGGCGCATGGCTCGAAACCTCGGCCTCATAATCGCAGACTCCGGCCTCCTGCTCCGGCTCCAAGAACTCGACGATGCGAAGAAGGACGATTTCAAACTCCAAGTTGCCGACAAAAGCGGTCTTCTCTGGCTCTCAGAAGACCCTATCAAAGTCATGAGATTCCTCTACCTCTCCCCATCCCGCTTCTACGCCGACTTCGCCACCGTCGAAGACATGTACACCTGGCTCGGCCAAAGCCGCCTCGCCGCCGCAGACGTCCTCCGAATCAAGCGCAATATCTCCATCGACAGGCAAAAACAGAACAAACGCACCATCTACAGCACGTTCATGGACACCTGGCTCCCAAATCACCTACACCTCCCCGCAGAGCGACCAGACCCTACAGATGAAGAGTACGCCCAGGAAAGAGCGGCCCTTCGGATGAAACGAGAGCGATACCGCGAGGAAGCCCTCGACACATTTGGCAAACGCACCGAATACATCACAATGCGCGACGCCCTCGTTTTATCTATCAACAATCAAATTGCGAAGCACCTCCTCCGTCCGATCGTTGCGAAGCATAGTGGGAGTAAGGATCTCAAGGTTAGCGAGATTAATCGGGCGTTTGGAAGATGGGTGGGGGTTGATGAGAGTGGGAAGCCGTATGTGAAGAAGGAGGCGCATAGTGATGAGGAGTCGGAGCTGCACTATTTCTTGAACGACGAGAAGAGTGGGTTGAGGGATGAGGAAGAGGTGGATAGGTTTGTTAAGAAGCATTGGGAGGAGTTGAAGTATCTTGAAAGGGAAAGGGCGAAGGGGCTGAGGGAGGAGAGGAAGGGCGGTATGGAGAGAATAGAACATCAGGTGGCGGAATGAGGTAGATCTGAGGCGTCGCACGGTTTGATCAAATTAATGGCTCTCTCTCTGCAGGAATGAGCACCACTACCAAGGAGATCGAAAGCATTGCTTAAAGAGCTCTGATCAACACGAGGTATTCATTATCTCACACTCTCGCTCCAGAACACCGACTCCTTAAGTGCTTGGCTTCAGAAGCTTGACCTCCGATAGCTGGCCACAGCCCTCCACCCTGGTCGGAAACCGGCACCAGATATTGGCTACCTTGATCGTGTACTCTTAAGTCCAAGTAGGTGTCAGTCAGCTCGGTGTGCCCTTGCTAAGACGCCAAGCGCAGGATGAGTTGTGCCTGATACTCATGATCTGCTCACAAGCCGCCTGCTATCACGGCATGATGTCCGATCTTGACCAGCTGATACCAAGCTGATCCGGGGAGTTAAATTTGTTCTCGTTGCTCGACGACCATCTCTAGTGTGTTGTGCCCGATAGGGTACCCCGTTTTCCCCGGTCGCGTGAGGCGATCGTGATAGGCGCCTTCCGGTGGCAGCATGTCTTCGGCGCATCCTTCCCGTCGTGCCTGAGCTGAAGATATTCATTGCAGATGTCCATGCTCTTCATCCCTGGGCATTTCCGGGTGATCGGTAGACGGTGTGAGATGCATGTCGGTTGGAAATTGAAAGGTCGCAGCCACGCTCCGACTGCGCCACGTGATGCAGGAACCAGAGTTTCAGGTCGGCGTACGAGCCGTTGCTAGCGTGATGACCACCAATACCTTCCAGGCCGTGAACTCTGTTATTCGTGGCCCTTGTGTGCTTGGTCTCCCATCATGTGCTCCTCCGGGTAGGGACTTTCATTGTTAGCTGCTGCGCGACTCTTTGTTTACTTGCTGTTTGCTACCCGTGTAGATGTACAACCCCTAATGTGTCTCGATGGCATGACTCCCTATTGAGATACCGATTGAGCAACATGGCTGCAATGCCCGACGAAACGAACAACACAGATGATGCGGCATCGCTGGTGAGCCCAACCCACTCCACGGGATCAACGTCAACGTCAACGGGCAGAGCTGGCTTCCAGAGTCATGGGAAGACGTTGTCTATGGCGTCAGAACCCGCCACCCGGAACAACCGCTTCAGTATCCAGTTTCCTGTACAACCCGCAGGAACGTTCAGTCCCGCACGAGCAGTCTCGCCTACTCGGGAATCCGTCAATGGTAAGCCAGAGGTAGAAGACCCTGCTACTGGACCCTCAGATGGCAACTTCTTACACCTCGTCGCGGCTCAAGAGCGCAGAGTGCTTGAGCTGAAAGAAGAGCTGCAAAGGGCTGAAGCAGACCTCGCCAGATTCAAGAGGGAATGGGCGAAGCATGAAGCGAACAAGAAACGAGACGACGCCAGACGCTCGACACGCCTACAGACCCTACAGACTTCACCGATCTCGACCTTCGACCGAGATGACGAGGACGGTTCCAGTGCGTGGCTGCAGCAAGAGATGGAACGACGCAAGGCCCTGCTGTCCGCCAGTAAGCCCAGCAGTCGCACCGTCTTCTCGGGTCAGCGTCATGTGAGGGCATTATCTCTTCTATCGCCAGCGAGAGAGGCGGTCAAACACAGTGCAAGCCAGTCAATACCCATAATGCAACCTCCTCCGCGGCCGCCTCGAAAGGACAGTCTCAAGAATGCAGGCAGGCCAAGTACTGATCTTCCGAGACCGAGCTCAAAAGCACCGAATACACCTCAAACCAATACAGATGCCGAGGCACAAGATGCGAAGCTCGCAGCTCAGACGGTGATGGATCAAGAGATGCTTTTGCGAGCTGGGAAGAAAGTAGCAACAGACTTCAAGGATGGACTTTGGACATTCTGGGAAGATCTACGACAGGCTACAGTTGGGGAAGAATATGGACCAATACATCCGCCACCCTCCAGGCGAGGCTCTGCACAAACGCTAAAGCCTGCGAGGAAGCAGGAAAGCAATGGTAGTCTGCATGGCTCCTCTCGCAGCTCGTCGATCATGGGCAAAGGTGCGGAGCGTGCAGAAGGCACGAGACCGCCGGCGACGAGGAAGAAGTCTGCACCTCTGCCAGATCTAGCGAATCCATCGTTCTGGAGCGATCACGGCATCACAATGGAGCCAAAAGAGCAGACGACCACGAAGAAGCAAACAGCATCAAGACAACACAAGCGATCAGCCGACTCCACGAAGCGTCTGTCTGGAGCCTCAAACGATGGCTGGGACACGTGGGACAGCCCAGAACAATCGCGATCATCGTCCAGCGTCGCGTCGGACGCCATGACACTCCCATCGACAGTCTCAGGCAGTGGAAGTCCGCGGACATCAGGAAGCACATCGAACCGCGAGTCCAGAGATTTCTCCGCAAAGAAAGAAGCCTTACCCTGGCCGGCACTCAAAAAGTCCGGAATCGGCTCCTTGCGACGCACAGCAAGCCATCTCCTCTCGGAATGGGAGAAGACTTTATCACCTAGTCCAGGTGAAGAATACAGAGGGCAGGAAGACTATCTCGGGGCTGGCGTGGCTGCAGCAGCTGCTGAAGCGAATGCATATGGTGCGAAGAGCAGTAAGAAGGATTGAGATGCTCTTGCTCTTGTATATGCCTAATGTACGTTGGGTAATGGATGGATTTACCTTGGGATGTAAACATAATCATCGAGATCATGATAGGATGAAGACACCGTTGCCGGATGTCGCATTAGATGCATAATCCAACCCTCAAATCCCCCAAGACGCTACAATGTCCCACTCGATTTGCCAATGCTGTGCCACAACACTAGGCGGCGTAGTGTCCGCTCCTCTTCACCTTTCTTTACAGTGAGGCTTAGATCTATCCCGTCCAAGTGGTAATGGTCTGCTGATGGCGTTTGCCTAATGCGAACTTCCAGTAGCGGCTGTGGTGTGTGAGCCTGTCTTTGTTGATAATTGATGTTCTATAATTGGTTCGTGGGGATGAGACGCTAGTGGATGTTGGTTGAGGATGGGGACTTGGTGGGGAGTATGGTGGGGAGTATGGTGAGGAGCATATGGTGGGATGAAGGAATAGCGATCATCGGTGAAGCATAATACTGTGTCTTTCGTCTTAGTCAGTCTTTTCGTATTGCTTTCTTGTGGCCAAGATTATTGCAAGATCGTAGAGAGAGGTGACGACATGAAGTAGAAGGCTTTGGGGGACCGGACTCTCGCCAGCTGAATGTTTCTGTCACAGTGAAGTTCCTTAGACAACGACATTGATTTTACGTTGTTCTTTCGAGACTGCTCTGCTCACGAGCCAGCATTGAGCGTGAACTTGTAAGGATAATGTTACATTCATATACACAATTTTATACCTGCCAAGGCCATCATTCGGCACGATCCCAACAGCTCTCCGCATTCGCCCGCATCCACCCGCAATCCCATTTCCATATCCATGAACCAGGCTGCATGAACATGTTGACTGTCCAGCTCTGCGACAGGCTCGCGTGCTTCACCGCTGACTCGGGCTACAGTGAATATCACCTGACACAGCCAAGACGTTACAATGTCTTCCCATAGAAAGCCCTACTCCCCTCGCATACCCTTTGGCCCAGCAGACCCTCCTCTTACACCGGACGGCTCAACAAGCTCCTCAAACAACGCAACAACCCTCACCTCTTCCCAAACACCTCCCGAAATGGCCCCCGAAGACACTAAAGCACCCTTCCTCCGCATTCCCTGGATCCGCCGTATGATCTCCAAAACCGGCACCATCTACCGCATCCCCGGCAGCAGATCCCCAAAACCCACCACCGAAGACTCTCTCCTCGCCGAAACTCTCAAAACCCCTCGCACAATCCGCAGCGCCATTTCCTTCTATTCCCGTCCCGTGCACGAAACCGACGAGATCGAACAAGTCACTACCGTCATGACCATCGGCAACGGCATGAACGGACACCCCGAAATCATCCATGGCGGGATAGTGGCAACGATTATTGATGAGAGTATGGGGATATTGCAGAGTGTCAATACGGAGAGGGCGCACATGAGACAGGTAAAGTTGGGGCAGGCGGAGGGGGAGCTGCCGCCGCCTGGGGGTGCGGCGTTCACCGCGGAGCTGAAGGTGAGGTATTTGAGGCCGGTGAGGACGCCCGGGGCGATTGCGGTTGTGGCGAGGAGGGAGAGGAAGCAGGGGAGGAAGGAATGGCTTGTTGCGGAGGTGAGGCAGCAGGTGGGACATGGGGAGGATGATGAGGGGGAGGTTGTGGTTTGTGCTACTGGGGAGTCGTTATTTATTGAGCCGAGGAGTACAGCGAAGCTATGAAGGGCTGCGTATGGAAGACGTGGTTGCTGGGAATTGATCTAATGGTCTGCTTTGGGCAGCCATGCTTTCATCTGAGCAAACGAATAAGAAGTGAAGTCTGGCTCATTCGTGAACAGGACTATAACATCGAACACGAGATGCATGGCTCCCGTCGTGTAGCATCACGCGCGAGGAGAACAGCGTCAGGAACAGCCGCCAGATGCCTTCAATGGCCGATTGCGCGATGTGCCACCTCGAAAGGACTGCTGCAGCACTTCGTGAAAGTGCGGAAATCGCGACGAAGTACATTTCATCTGTACAAACGACGCGTGGAACACAGGCCATTCTTTAGCTTACAGGGACTGTCACCATCGTTGGGTCGATGACCTATCGTACCTTCTCTGTTGGGCAGCTGCATCCGAGGCCCAGCTGCGGATCTACCCCGTGCGGAGAGACAGAGCTTGGCCGGACCAGTGGTTTTTCGGCCGCCGCTAACGCCTGTCACCTTTATCTCTGCTGCTTGTCCTGGTCTTGAGCTGAAATGCAGAATTTGCATACTTCAACGAAAGGTCTACAACGAATTGCCAGACGGGCGTCTTCACGCCTCGTCAAGAACACGATCATTGAGATGGACGCCGAGACAGGATCGATATCCAAGCGCAAAGGCTCGCTCGCACAGAGCATTGACGATGCCCACGCGCTTGCAGAGCTTGGCCATGTGGAAGAACTCTCGCGGAAGTTTGGACTCTGGTCTATGCTGGCACTGGCCTTCTGTGTGCTGGGTACCTGGTCGACTTTCGCTCAAGGACTGGCATCTGGACTCAATAATGGCGGGTCTATCAGTATCTTATGGGGACTATGCCTTGTCTTCGCGTGCAACGTCTGCGTTGCGCTGTCATTGGGAGAGCTCTGCAGTAGCATGCCGACAGCGCTGGGACAGGCGTATTGGGTGCATCGGTTATATGAAACGTCCACTGGACGATTCGCCAGTTACATGTGTGCCTGGATAAACACGTTTGGGTGGTGGACTTTGACGGCCAGTCAGATCGCTTTCATGACGAACTTCATTCTGGGCATGAAGGTCCTGTTTGACAATGAATGGAGTGGTGCATCAAAAGGCTGGGTGCAGTTTCTGGTCTACCTTGGAATCACCCTGCTGTTCACGGTCGTCAACCTCACGGCATGTCGAAGAGACAAAATCCTGCCCATCTTCAACAACATCGTCGGAATCTGGTTCGTTGGTCTGTTCTTCGTCTTCATCCTCGCATTCCTCATCTCCGTCGGCATCAAACGCGGCCTAGATTACCAGCCCGCCTCATTCGCCTTTGGCCACTGGATTAACCAGACCGGCTGGCCTGACGGCGTAGTCTGGTTCACCGGCCTTTTGCAAGCTGCGTACGGCCTGACAGCTTTCGACTCCGTAATCCATCTCATCGAAGAAATCCCAGCACCCCGCAAAAACGGACCCAAAGTCATATGGCTTGCCGTAGTCTGCGGCGCCATCACTGGATTCATCTTCATGCTCGTCTGTCTTTTCTGTATCCAGAATCTCGATCAAGTACTAAATGGCCCAACTGGCCTCCCCTTCATGGAGTTGGTCGAGCAAACCATCGGTCTAGATGGCGGAGCCGCCCTCCTCGCCCTCTTCATCTTTAATGGTCTGGGTCAAGGCGTATCCATCGCTACCACCGGCAGTCGTTTGACTTGGGGTTTCGCCCGTGACAACGGTCTCCCTTTTAGCCAGTACTTCTCTCACGTCGACACAACCTGGCGCGTCCCCGCCCGTGCGCTGTGGCTGCAAGGCTTCCTCATCGCCTTAGTCGGGATCCTTTACCTTTTCGCCAGCACCGTCCTACAGGCTATTCTCTCCGTCAGCACCATTGCCCTCACGATCTCGTACGGGATGCCGATCTTCACATTGGCGATGGTCGGCCGTGATAAGCTACCACCGGGCGAGTTCCATCTCGGCAAATTGGGACCTTTTATCAATTGGGTTAGCGTGGTGTACTGTAGCATCACGACCGTGTTCTTCTTCTTTCCGAGTGAACCGAATCCTTCGGCGGGGGATATGAACTATGCCATTGCGGTGTTTGGGGTGATGGTTGTCGTTGCGGTCGGCTTCTGGTTCATCACGGGAAGGAGAACGTATTTGAGGGGTGATGATGCGGCTGTGAGGATTGAGCTTGCGAGGAGGTTGGAGGTGGAGGAACGAGATATTATTGCGAAATAGATAGTACCTTTTTCCAGCCAGGCTACCGCTTGGAATTTACTTGGGTCCCGTACCTTTTCGTGCCAAAGATCTCTTCTGCAGCAGCCACGCTCCACCTGATTAAAAGCTGTTCGCACTGCTGTCACCACCGCTCAACTCTTCCCAATCTCCTCTGATCGACTGAACAATCTCAATCATCTCCCCCGCTCTTCTGACTTCCACCGACATGCAGAGCATGCTTTCACGTACATATCTGCCAAGCCAACGGTAAATGTGGACCCGGAGCTGAAACATACATCGTATGCTATCCTGCTTTAAATGGGGACTGCCATTACGAGCAAGGTTTTGACGAACAAGAGTGCGATGTGCCAGGAGTCGCGGGTGTATAGGAGGGATCGGGGAGGGGTTGTGAAAGGCGGTGATGGAATGATAGAGGGTTGCGGATCATATGAGGAGTTGTTAGCAGAGCGGTGAGGGAGGTGCTTGTGGGGGATGTGGGTAATGTATAGCAGTTTCCACAGGCTTCATCCTCTGACTAGTAACCTCTCCCCCTACACACTCTCAGCAATCCATCCACTGTGGCTCAGGAAGCCAACGCATCCGGCCACTGGTATTCAATAAGTCCGCAAACAGCACGTCAATAAGAGATGATGCGATTGCCGAACAGAATCGACCAGCCAACCAAGCACCGTTTTCGATCTTGCCCCAGCGCGCCACGACTTCCAGTACCAAGAAGCTGGCCGCGAGCGTGGCTGATTGGCGTGGAAAGTGTGACTTATAGCGGCGGCGGTGGCGGAAGGGTCTGGGTTCGATCGCTGACGAGTACGGTGTCGACATTGGATGGGACTGTAGCGGAGGGCACCATAGGTTGGAGGGGCTACGACGTAGTTGAGAAGGGAGAGCACGGTTGAGATGTCTGTGAGGATTGATGGTGAGCATTGTGCTAGCCTGCTGGTGGAGCTGTGCAGGTGCTGTCTGATGAATTTTGTGTTGCCTCGTGGGTTTGCAGCAGTTCATATTCATTGTCCAATTAGTAACCTGGTGTGCTATCTTGCCAGGAAGGATGCGTTAGCATAAAGTTGGTGTAGCAATCGTGAAAGTGAGCAGGAGTTGTGATGGATGCAGACGGAGGTGTCCAGGAATTGAGATGAATGCGGACGGGGGGCGGTCTTTTCGTTCGTTAAAGTACATAGCAAGCTCCAGGCCGCTGCTTTTGAACACATTTGACACATTCGATACAATCCCGACTTTCGATGCTACAGAAAATCAATTCCTTGGTGTGAACACAATCTCAACATCACCCAGGTCCACCGTGAAATGATCTTTCGTCTTGTTCATCAACTTGAATCCATCCTCACCCGGCGCTAGCTTGATGTCGTACGTCTGTACTAACCTCGTCGTAAGAGTTCGCAGCTCCATCAATGCCAGATTCTTGCCGATGCAGCCGTAAGGACCCATGCTGAAGGGCGCGAAGGCGTCTTTGTGCTTGATCTTCTCTCCTTGGGAGTACCAGCGCTCGGGGATGAAGGAGTTGGCGTCGGTGTAGATGCGTTCGTCTGGGAGGAAGAGTGTCAGGTAAGCGCATTGACGTGGTGTGGTTAGGATAGACATACCGCGTCCCATGACGTATTGGGGTGTGATGAAAGTGACGTTGCCTGGAACCCAAGTGTCACCGACCTTCATGCCCTCGGGTGGCGTGAGGCGTTCCACGCCGGATGGCACGGGAGGATGTAGTCGCAGAGCCTCGTTGATGCAGCCATTGAGGTGGTTGCAGCCACGAATATCGCTTTCTTGCCAATGTCCTCGCGTCTTTGCGTCGACCTCTTCTCGAAGCTTCTGGACTTGAGCAGGGTCACTGGCCAGATGGTAGAACAGATATGTGAAAGTTGCCGCCGTGGTATCGCTGCCTGCCACGATGATCAAGCGTGCATCAGCCTGCAGCATAGTATCGGCTTCCGGGTTCGACACGTCCTTGTATGCCTTGAGCAACCAGCTCATGATATCTGAGTCTCCCTTCTTGTTCTCGGCGTGCTTGACCCGCCACGTTAGCTCGCTGATACAGAAATTGACGAACTTCTGGTAACCTGCAGAGAGACCAGGAATCTGCGTAAGCATGCGGAAGAACCAGCTCGGGAGTCGATATGCCAGCGGTTGCATGCCTTCATCCAACATCTCCAGCTCATGTGGCTTCTCGCCCTTGTCGAGCATGCCATAGTCGCGGCCAAAGGCAAGGAGACCCATTGCGTCGAAGGAGAACAAGTTGAACCACTTGGTGACATTCACCGGCTTGCCGTTGTGCTTACCGATCTGGTCAATCAGCTTGGTGTTGAACTTTTGGATCTCGGTCTCGTAATCTCGGAGAGCTTTCTCGGAGAAGGCTGGTGCCCAGACACGTCTGCGGCGATCATGGAGACCCCGATCGCGAGATGTATGCATGCTTGTCAATGGCTTGTCGTTGTCATACCAGATTGCCTTGGTGACTTTGGATTTGGCTCCGTAGGAAAGCTCCATTGCATCGGGATCGATGACGGACAAGCTGTTCGAGCCGATGCGAAGGAACTTTCCATGCTTATTGTGCATTTTCTGGAGCCAGTAGTACCCATCAGAATTCCCAAGCTGGGTTGACAGCCAGAAATCGGAGATTCTTGCATTATAGGGACCAGGGAACTTGTTCAGCGGGTTTAGGAAAAGGCGGAAGATCATGCAATTGCCATACGCCCCGGCGAGGAAAGCAGCAGCTGCTGATGTTGACAGTGCAGCGGCCGATGGGATGTCCAGCAGGCTGACTTTGCAAAGGTAGACTGCCAAAGCAACATATGCTGCCAAAAAGCTGTTCAGATATGTGAAGGCGTACATGTGAGTCTCAGCGCGGTGGAAGTAGCCCCAAAAAGCAGCAGTGCCCACCGCAAACGCGGTAAGACTAGCTGTTGCTACCGATGCGTTTGGTGTAGCCATTGTGAAGGACGAAGGTATCACAAAGGCAGGAAAACCGACCTTGTCTCCGTCTGAACAGTCGCTGGGCTTCTATACTGTTTGAGGACCATCACATTGCCCCACCAGGCAAGGTGCGGGCCCCGCATTGTCGCGAGCTCCACTTTCTGGTGCTTTGCCGTGAGGTTGCCGATCTGTTCAGGCAAAGTCAAAGCTGGGGACTCAAACTCTACCTGCGATATTGCGGGGACGTGCGATATGGGGGGGAGGTTGTTTGCTTGCATTCGTCACATTTGATGAGACGAAGGGGATCAGCAACGTGGCAGCGGAGAACAGATCGACAACACTCAGCCTTGTTGCTTCCTGCGAGGAGTCTTTGTGCAATGTGCTGTGGCTCCCGAAACCCGGTTGGCTCAGCGGATTACCAGCGAGTGACGGATCAACCGGAGCAGCCGACTGTGTGGACCGCCATATGCTTGCAGCGACCGTGTCGTCCTGCTTCGACAGAAATGCCACAGTCTTCGTGGTTGTCTCAAGAGCGTTGCCATGGGGTACACAACAGTGCCCTCAGCGTGGAGTAGCACTCTCCCTCGTGGCAAGGCGCGTCCGGCGATCGCGGCTTTCCGGCAAGCGGTTCGAAGCCCAGGTCATGGCTGCTGCGGATGAACCGGAGGCCATTTGCACAACATCTGGCACTGCCATGCGGGTTCGTGTTCATCGGCGACTCGGGAATGATTGTAGAACACGTCGGCCACCACGACGCAACGGAGCACCGATGACGAGTCGAAACGCACAATTCACGAGAGCTTCAAAACGGCTCGGATACGAGCAGCTCCTATGTCCCGGTCTGAGGAAGAGGCGTGCAAGAAAGCCCGGCTGCTCGTGGACAGCACCGCAGACGCTCGCCCACTTGTCAGTGATGTCGTGTACTTCCGAATCGGTCCAAGGGCGACAGAAGTCTTGCCACGCCACTCATGATCTTGGTCTTTGCACGACCAGCTGGACCAAAATTTGTCCTATCAAGATTTCAAGGTCATGGCACTTCACCAGATGGAATGCTTCGGACACTCCGCTCATTCGAGGTTGAGAAGTGTTGTTTGTGGGACATTTTCTAGGGCTTGAGAAGTTTATGGTTCGATGTCGGGCCTCCAGTGCTCCAGAAGAGTCCGTGATCGAGCTTGGTCATGTGGGCGGAAGCCTAAGCGTTGCTTGTTAGAGCGGGTCTGGAATATAATCTGTACAGCCGCGCGATCTGTGTGGAACGCTGTCGGAATAGCACAGGTGTCCACCAGCAAGGCTTTGCTCTTCTTCATGGTGCGGCAGATGCGTGCTGATGTCATTTGCCATGAGTCCTGGTGTCACGGCTGGGCTTTTCATCCGGAAATCCAGAGTCACCGCACGCGTCGATAACGAGCTTCATATTGAAGCACCCCAGGATACGGGTCCACGACATATGATGATATTGTTGCCAAGAGAAAGGCAGAACGAATACATGCGAAGATCGCGTCCAGGCAAGGGTTGCGATGCCGACATCCGAGATCAACGCCTCTCTATCTTATCGAAAGTCTTTCTCTCTCCACCGCCATTCAACATTGATTTCAACAATGGGAAGAGGTCCCGTAACCGTTAAAGCTGAGCATCTCCTCAGCATTCATTGCCGTAGCTGCATCAAAATGCATGACGCCCACCGTACCCATCCCATGCCTAGCCAGCGTGGCGATCACCTCCACAAGCTATGTCATAGCACGTAAGTTCGTGTGGTACCTGGAGTATGCATATTCCAAGTTTTTGCTACTGCACTCTTCATCTCATTCAGTACAAGTGTGCGAGCAATTTGTACTTGTTCCAAGGCAAGACCACAAACAAGCAACTGTCGAAAAACAATCCCTTCAAAAGATCATATCCAAATAAGTACACTATATACAGGGTCAATATGCCGAATTACCTCGAACAAGATAATCAGAAAGGTATGAAATGCATCTTTCCATGTTCTACCATTCACTTGCTTTCCTCTAGTTGTAACTTCCTCGCTCTTTCATTCCAACTCCTTACTAATGCCTCTCCCCCTCCCTCAGGCCCCCTCTCCTTCATCGGCGACCCCCTAGGCAAAATTCTCGGCGTCGGTCTCAAACCTCTCGGTCACGTCACCGGTGCAATCGGCAACCCGAATGGCGAAGCTCTCCTCGAGGTGGAGAAGCAAGCGAAACGAGATCACGGTTTCACACAGGAGGATAATGGCAAGCCGGATAAGGAGTTGCCGGGAGGGGAGAGAATTGGAGGGAAGGAGCAGAATGGGGAGAATCCGTTGGGGTTGTGAGTGATGCCTTGGGTGGGGAAGGGGGAGGATGAGATGCATGGTGAAGGATTTCGATTGTTGTTGTTAAAGAGGAATAGCATAGCGTAGTGGGGGTAATGAGTAATGAGACTTCGAGTATGGTCATCGAGGCGAAGGTACTCCGCGGCTTCCTGGGTGAGTTTCATATCGTGGAGTCTTGTAAGTCGACATCAAGAGTTCGAGATCGACGGTAGGACCAGCCTTGTATGAACTCTTCCAGTGTTGGCATGAGGAACTAAGGAACCAAGCTGTATTCACTGTCTTGGTGTCGACTTGTGGTGCTCATGTGTTTAATGCAATGCTAAAGTGCTGTTGGCTTCGTCGCCCTCATCATGTGCTGACGACAAAAGCAGAGGTCCACCAGATGAGGAGAAGAAGCCGAAATTCTGCGACTCCAACATAACCAACGTCGCGCCCTGGTGCCCCTTCGTTTCTCTCGCCACAGCTCCTTCAGAACCCAGATATATTCTCTTCCTCCTTCACTGTCCCTTCGATCCAGCCGGGTTCCAGACTTGGCCAGTTGGGTACATCAGTCGTCAGAACATTCACATGGTGGCGCTCGATGGAGAACACTCCGCATCGACTCTGGACGTAGGTCACAGAGACAATGGATGCTACAGTGCTTCGGGATGTCAGTCGAAGCAGTTGTAGGGGTTCCCAATATGGTTCTCTTGACCAGACCGGGAGCGCGTCAGCGTCCGTACTTTGTTGACTGGCGGACTGCGTTGCTGGCCTGCATCCTTGGGATTTGCCCCGTGGCAGGAAGAGCTTATGACCGAGAGTCTTGTGAAAGATCTGTAGGAGACAGATACTGTGGAGACGTTCTGTGAGTGTTCGAAGGCATGGTCGTTGGTTGGAGATGCGGGTAATTTCATCTGTCCTAGGACTTCGCGGATGAGACGTATGTACTCACTTGTGAAGGGCATACTATCTGGGTGAATTGTAGAGCTTGAAGCCAGGTACTGTGGAACTCATGTTCAGTTGTCATTGATTATCTTACCTGTCATGACGATCTTCTAGTGGGACGGTGTCCCAAGGGTGATGGGGTCTTCTCAAAACTTTCGATTTGTACTGATTCCATACTGCTCTTACTATATGAATGCAAGTGCCAAAGCAGACACAACCGAGGCTCCCACAACGAACCAGCCGGTCTGCGCGACCTGCTTGTTTGTGATCATCGATGCAGTATCCCAGACCAAATGGCGGATGCCGTTGAAACTGTGACGTGTCAATACTACCCATGCTTTCATACCAGTCGTCATGTTCTCACCTGTGGAAAGTGAACGGCAGCGCAACAGCCACCTTAGTCAAGACCTGCAGCACCACCGGCCACGCCGCGAAACTTGCCGCCAGGACCTGTGTCTCCACGTGCCATCCCAGATATGGCGCCACCAGGTATAGCGCGCCGTACACGTAGAAAAGTCCGCTCACGGTACATCCGGTAATACGGTTCAAGGCGGAGAGATACCAGGTGATCTGCGGCTTGTAGATGGCGAGATGGGGCGCGACGGGACGGTTCAGACGCTGTTTAGCGAGGATCTCGTTCTGGGCGTGATTCGCGGTCACGGAGGCGGCAGCGACGAGTCTTCGCTGGGGAGTGTTGAAGGCGCCCATTGCGATTGCGGCGGGTGCTGCGAACCGGTAGACATTGGGCTGGACGGCCACTGCGAGCGCGGTCAGAGGGGTATATGTGTGGTGTGTGGTATACTTACACCGCCGCAGCGACTGCTGGGCTACTCTCTGTGGCAGCATCGTGGTGGAAGGGCTTGGTGCTGGTGGTGTGGAAACAGATGATGCTGTTGAAGGAGTGCTATGATCATTGCCAGAGCCGGATGCTCGGCCTCGGAATAACCGTCGAGCTTCAGCACGGCAGCCAATGAAGGCAGACTGATGACCTAGGGCCCGTGCTTTTTGCTATGCACCTCAATTTTCGCGTGTTCAATCTTCTTCCTTCTCCCTCCCGGCAGGAATCACCACCACCGTCTGGATCTTTCAACTGAAGGCGCGGCGTGCACTCAAGACAGGGCGTTATGCTCTGTCATCGGGTGCAATACGATTCTGAGACCGACTGGCCGTAGTTAATCGCTTTGTGAGGCCAATCCTTTGCCTGCACAGAGTTTCATATCAGGCCGACACCTTCCACCACCAAATGACGCCGTTTCATCCAGCCATAAGCACCACGACGGCGCACGAGCATGAACCCTACTGCAGTGTTCCTTCCATCAGCTGTCACTGAATTAGTCTTCTAGCATGTCTGTTCGGACACCTGTCGCTGTCGAGGATGTCCTTGGCTCCTGTTATGATCGCGGCCAATGCCATGGAGACTGCCTTTGAAACTGGCATCGCAACACCATCACCACTTTTTCTGGACGAGGTGTTGCATCTTCCAGTGTGGCAGTGTCGACGCAAAATTAGACCACAGTCATACCACCTGCGAATCGCCAAAGTGAAATGTTGGAAGCTATAAAGCTGTCGGTCGACGCCACTAAAGATCTGTCGCACGAGGACATATATGGGGACTTGGCTGTACGGCAGACATCTCCCCCCTTCCGTGGTATGTTGACTCTCGCAGACAGCTTCATATTACGACAGCACACTCCCGGACTAATCGTCTCGAGTGATGCATAGGGAAGCCGCGCGACGAGGCCTCTGTCGCGCTTCCACGTCCACACCTCCATGATCGCAGCATACAAGCTGTGGAGGGCTTCATCAGAGCATCCTTCTATGGGTCGATCTTTATCAGATCTGCCCATGAGTCGATCTGCCGGACGCTACGGAGTCGCCGCTGAGTACTGCCCAAGTGGCGCTCCTGATCTATCGTACTGGCAATATGCATTTCCTCTTCGAAACAACAGCCCATGGCGGCGGACGTATCGAACCGTAGGTAGGCTCGAAGTGGCTTTACAAATTCCTCCTCGAGCATAACAGTGGCTTACTGTGCCAACGATTGACTTTACAGCCAATTTGCGTCTTTGGATCACGGCGGCGTGCGACATATGAGCCGGGGTCCCCATACCACACTTGCAGCACCGCGCCATTGAAACCTGGATCCACTGACAACACTTCAATACAGCCCTAGCATAGTACCTGCGATCGCCGGACCCTTCCACGAACGGCTGTGCTCTCAAGCCAACTCGAGGACTTTGCTCAGCGTGTCGCCTCGGTTTGAGACCTAATTACGGAGAGTGCAGCGCATCAGAACCAGGTGGTGGGCACGTCCTTGAACAAATCTGTGGCGATCTGGTCGACTGCAATTCAAGTAGTGTAGAAAGCGCTACGCACCTCTTCTCTGTCGCTGTCGACTTTCCCTCCTACGGGCTTACGGTGTTTATGATTCGCAGGCTCCTGGAGGTTCTGCAGGGTCCGGGACATGGTAGACCGGCTGTCTGGTAGCTCCAACTCAGCCCTGAAAAGTATGGAGTCTGGAAAACGTGGTGGCCCGGCCCAACCGGCGGATGTTGCGATGATCAGCCTTCTGGAAGCCCAAATCAGTGAGCTGGCCGAACGCCTGTCGAAAGTAGAAGGACAAGTGAGGAGCGGCTCGACAACGCAGTCCGAAGTCAGCAGACAGAGCACCAACTCTTCTGTACGCAAGCAGAGCTCAGGTGAAAGCGAGGTAGACCCCTCGGATGTGGCTTCTTCTCCTGCATCGGTACGGCCTTCATCCGACCACAGTCTCTCGCTACCCTTCGCATCGAGATCCAACACCCACAGTGAAGATCAGCAGCATCTTTCGCCCGAGCGCATATCAGCAATGTGGGAAGTCTATACCGGCAACATCGACCCGCTGCTGAAGATTGTCCACCTCGCATCGATTCAACCCTTTTTCGACGAGAAGAGTCTGGAGTCCAGATCAATGCCATCGGATGCAAGAGCTCTTAAGTTCGCGGTCTGCTTCGCAGCAGCAGCAAGTCAGGATCCTCCCGAAAACAACGTCTTTTCGTCTACAGCGCAGGGATCGATATCCAAGACCTACGCTCATCACTTCGAGATGACGTTGTCAAAGGCGCAGTTCATGTCAAACCCGACAATCACTTCACTTCAGGCTCTGACTATCTATCTCAGTTGTGGTGCCAAGTTCTTGGACAGGACGTATGTGTGGTCGTTGACAGCTATTTTGGTCAGGCTGGCTATGAAGCTGAAGTTACATCGCGACCCAGATGAACAGCCGGGCCTCGCATTTCGAGACGCTGAATACAGACGGCGGCTGTGGTGGCACATTTGCTCGCTGGATGCCTCAACAGCCGAAGCAAACGAAACAGATCCCGTTATTTACGAACGACAATGCAGTACCCGCTTTCCAGCCGCAGTACAAGACAGCACAATCAACCAGGCAGTACCCAAAGGTTCACCAGAAACCCTCTTCGCCACTCATTCTCCAGATATGTTCTACTGCCTCATCCGTTTTGAGATCACATACTACATCCGCACCGTTCTATTCTCCGATACGTTCAACGAAGAAAACGACTTTCCCGCCTTACCAGCAGACGGGAAGCTCTCCATCATCGACTCTCTCGAAAAGAATCTCCAAGAAAAGTACTACAGACGGTGCAACTGCAACTCCGCCACATGCAAGATTGCCATAATGTCCAGCAAAATCATCGTTGCGAAGCTGAAACTCAAGATCCGGCAAACCAGTACTTCTGGACCAAAATACCTTACCTTCGCAGGCGCGGAGTCAATAATCACAACCTGTACAGATGTCCTCGAAGCGACACACAAGCTCAGAACCGACGCCACCTTATCACCCTGGACCTGGCTCTGGCCTCGTGAGACAGATCTTGACGCCGTCGGCACCTGCCTTCAAACTCTACATCAAGCACGAACTCGATCTGCCATCACACAAAAGGCCTGGGCAGCTATAGACGCATTCTTCGCTGATACCAAATCGGACTCTGACCTCCTGAAGGACAGTCAATACACCCGCCTCCTCGCTCTCCGGACCAAAGTTCAAAAGAGCAGTTCAAGTTCCAAGCCCAAGCCGATCAGGCCACTAGGACGACAACGGAGGGCGAGTATGGGTGTTGAAACGAGTGTGAAGGAGGCTGCTGTTACGAGCCTCACAACTCCTGTTGGTGCCGTGTCCATGGTAGACCTGGGCACGATGGATACGAGTGCCACGCATTTGAATTCCGACTCCGTCTCCTCCAGGAGCAGTGGAGGGTCTGTGGCGGTGGAGAGCCCGAACTCTGCGAGTCCCGCAGCTGCTGCTTGGCCGTTGCCGCTGGGAGGTGGATGTGAGAGCGGGAAGAGAGGGAGTATGGTGTTGGATTTCATGATTTGAGGTTGGTGGTGTTGTGAAAGTGATGCGGCGCGCTCGAGCGTCGGAACGCTGTCTTTAGCTTCGCTCCTGTTCGAATTGGGAGCATCAATGCACCAGCACCTTGGCTCCCGACTTGTAAGATTGGAGACCGCGATTGGGTTTCGGCGTTGACAGACGCTGTGGAGCAGCGAGGGAGGAGTGAGATCCGATATAATGTACATCATGGCATTGTATGGCATTGTACAGTAGTGTATTGTAATTTGACAGAAGATTTAATGGATAAGGTATGAGCTGACAGGTATTGCAACGTCGCAGTGGAACTAGGCGTCAATTCGCCAACGCAGTCATTCAGTACTGACATGTCTGCATCAATCATCGACTCTCAACAGCCGCCTCGTCTCTGCCGTGCGGTCACCTTCGGGCCATCGCAAGATTGACGGAATCAGGCTGATGATTCGCGAGCAACCAAATTAGGCTGATGATCTTATTCAGGCTCCAACGGCATGCCTTTCGATCGAACAAGCGCGCGGGTAGGCCGCAGGGTCGAAACATCGAACAATAACCCTCTTGACTGATCGTTGGATATGTCCAAAGAGAAGGGCGGTGGGGATGTTGCTTGCGGCTGAGTCAGCGTGTCGCGACTCTGCGACATCGTCTTGACCATCGTGTTTCTTCTTTGTCACTAACATGACTCCAAAATTGAACTTCTCATCAAAGTTCGTCGACGACTGTGCGACCGAGACTCCGTCAACGAGTTGTGCTTGGTACAAGAGTATAAATGCCGGACAACCCTACGCCTCGCGCTTCAGTGCGCTCTCCAGTACAAGCAACGATCTACTACTGACGTGCTCGCACACCATCCGCTAGTAGACTCAAGCAGCTCCAAGACAAGCCAATGGCCATCTGGCGATACTTCCTTGACCCTCACTTCACAACTTCCTGCTGTCACGGTGGATATATGTGTTTCTTCAACCGACGTCCCGATTTTCCGGCAAAACTGTGCTCAACGTGCAAGACGTTGCATGCGCCGGCATGGCAATCGCGTGGCTATGACATGGTCTTGAAGGTTGATCTTTTCTGAACTTCGTTTTCCGTTTCGTCTTCTTGCGACTCTTCCTGCTATTATAATTCTTTCTCACTCGTGAGGCAAAGGGGTCACGATGGCATCGAGAGAGGTCAATCACAGCAACGAGAAGGACTTCGACATCGAGCCTTTGTCTGGCACGCCTCCTCACTTGTCTTCGCTGGCGGCTTCGGAGCTGGATGATAACTATGAGACATACAAACAGCATGTGGGGGAAGAGATTGGCCCGGCTGAGGCGAAGAAGGTCGTTAGGAAGATTGATGTGCGGATAATACCGGTGCTGTTCCTGCTATATTTGCTGCAGTATCTTGATAAGAATGGGATCAATTATGCTAGTGTTTATGGTTTGGAGGAGGGGACTGGGCTGCATGGACAGGACTACAGTTGGCTGGGCTCGATCTTCTACTTTGGCTGTGGGTCCGAACAGACTGCAGTAATCGATGGCGGATGGGAAACTTACGTTTTCGCAGACATGGCCGGCCAATTCCCAGCTTCATACCTGATGCAGAAGCTGCCCATCGGCAAATTCCTCGCCGCAGCAACAATCTGCTGGGGAGTGATCCTCATCACCACCCCGGCCTGCTACAACTTCGCCGGCATCGCATCGAACCGATTCATGCTCGGCTTTGTCGAATCGACCGTGAACCCCGGCTTCGTGCTGATCATGAGCATGTGGTACACGAACCGAGAACAACCAGTCCGACTGGAGTCCTACTACTGCACGAACGGTATCGCGACCATGTTTGGAGGCCTGATAGGATATGCGATTGGACACATCAACTCCAGCCTGCCGAAATGGATGTACATCTTCATTATCTTTGGATCTCTCAGTATTGCGGGTGGCATTTACGCGTTGGTTATGTTGCCCGACCTGCCCAAGAGCGCGAAGTTTCTGAACGAGCGGGAACGCTTCGTGGCGATTGAGAGGGTTGCGAAGAATCGACAAGGCGTGAAGAATAGCAGCTTCTCGAAGCATCAGGCGACCCAGACGCTTTACGATCCGAAGACGTGGATCTTGTTCATTATGGCTGTTGGTGCACAGGTTCCGAACTCAGCCTTGACGAGCTTCACATCCTTGATCATCAAGTCTTTCGGGTTTGGCACGCTGGGGACGCAGTACCTCCAGATCCCAGGTGGAGCGGTCCAATTCCTGTCTCTGCTTGGTGGAGGTATCATCTGCTCAAAGTTCCCAAACGTTCGTTGCATCTCGATGATCGTGGCCAACTTGATCTGTATCGTCGGATCCGGTCTTCTGGTGGGCCTGCCGGACAGCAACAAGTGGGGACGTCTGGTGGCGATTTGGCTATGCTACTTCCAAGGCTTAGGGTTCAGCATGTCTTTGACGATCGTCAGCTCCAACGTGGCTGGATACACGAAGAAGCAGCTCACTGGAGCTGTTCTGTTCACTGGCTATTGTGTTGGCAACATCATTGGGCCGCAGACTTTCAAGAGTAGTGAGGCGCCAGGCTATACATCGGCGTATATCGCTATGTTGGTCGGATACTGCGTTAAGCTCACTGCCGTCTGTGTGCTATACTTCTACATGTGGAGCGTCAACAAGAAGCGGGATAGAGAAGCGGCGAATCAAGGAATGCTGAGTGAAGAAGAAGAGAGAGCAGCGATCGAAAGCGGCATGCACGACATGACAGAACTCGATAACAAGGGCTTTAGATACGTACTATAATCCCGGCGCCTAGCGAGTATCAAGCAGACAGTCCAATTGCACAACACTCACTCCATCACTGCCACAATCCCCGCCATCCCGGCTCCCACCCACAAACCCGTCCTAACCCAATTCTGCGCCGTCCACGCTTTCACCAACTTCACCACCTCCCCCGTTCCCTCCGCTTTCGTCTGCAAAGCCCCACTCTTCCCAATCTCAATCAGCCTCTCAATCCCAGCCCCCATCACAACTTTCGTCCAGGCGCCCACCCCCAATGCACACAGCGCTCCAAAAATGTACAAATTCCTCCTCGACAGCAGTCCCTCTGAGGCTGTCGTGGGAGTCTGGTAGGCGGCGTAAACGTATGTTGCGGCTACAGAGAGCGCGCCGGGGAGGATTACGCGGAAGCCGGAGTAGTAGATTTGGGTGAAGAGGGAACTGGAGATGGAGGCGGGGACGGTGAGGAGGTGGGGGCCGATGTTTTGACTGTGGGCGAGTTGGTAGCCGCCGCAGAGGAAGGAGGTGGGGAGGGCGAAGTATTTTATGAGGGTTGGGGGGTCCATGGTGATGATGTGGTTATGTGATGGGTGTTGATAGGGAAATGGTACTGTTGCTTTTGTTGGATCGTGGCGATTTGGGACTGAGGTCTTGACTTTGTTGAGCAATGGTTGTGGTCTGCTGAGGGAGGAGGTGGAAGTGGAAGTGGAATAGAATGCGGTGGTTTCCCTTGGCCATAGATGTTTCCCGCACGACACGAACCTACCTCCAGCTGAAGTGCTGATTCGCTATTGTTCGACAATCTAGACTTTGTGCCATGCTGCTCTGAGCAATTGAGGCTTGTGATGGCTTGAGATAGCTGGATACGGCCGATGCAGCTGGACAACAATACGCCGAGCTGAGGTGGAATAGGCATTGTTTGCGGCCGGAAGAAACGCGTCGAGGCCAGCTGATGGAGCGTTCGGCTGCATTGGACTGTGATTGATGCCGTGGCGTGGTGATTTGGTGTGACGGCCGAAAGATGTTGATGCTGTTGAGATGGTTAAGGCATCCAGGCACAAGGCGGGGGTACGGAAACAAGCTTCTCGCTTGATGTGCGCCAGCTGCAGGGATGGCTTGTTGTTTCAGGTGCTTGGGAGTCACTTGTTCTTTCTTTGGGATGCGGAAGATGGAACGTGATCTGTACACATTGCACCTTTGATGCTGCTGACTCCTCTCTTCGCCCGATGTCTGAGCAACCAGCAGTCACCCCTCCGAGTCACCAGCGTCACAGTTTTCGCAGCGACCACTAGTCGTCCCATCCTTCGGGCATTCCTCGCAGCGCCATTAACGCCTTCAGCCCATCGCGGACGACACACGATGGCGACGGCACAGCCTGAATGGCGCGCTCCTCCAGAACCAACCGAATCAGTACGAGCGCGCCTGCCCAGACTTAGTGTGTACAACTCTTTAACGAGGAGCAAAACACCATTCGTCCCGATTGATCCAGACGGAAAGAAGGTGGGATGGTACGCTTGCGGGCCGACTGTGTACGATGATGCGGTACGTCTTGATTGATAAGCTTCGCAATGGCTGCTGGATGTTGTTGTGGCGATGTTGAACTTCTTGCTGAAGAGACAAAAGGCTTGAATCTGGCGGATTGGACTAATAACTGATAGCACTTAGGTCATGCGCGAAACTATGTCTCGCAAGACATAATCCGCCGGATAATGACAGACTGTTTCAAGTTCGAGGTCGAATTCGTCATGAACATCACCGATGTGGATGACAAGATCATCAAGGCTGCAAGAGAGCAACACCTGCTGAGACGGTTTCTGGCCAAGCACAAAGAGGTCGATGAGGAAGTGAGACAGACCACGTCTGATGCGTTCACGGCATACATCAAGAAGAACTTGCCCCTTCTGGATCAGGCAGTGACGCCTGAGTCATACGTGCAGGCAGCACAGCAAGCCTACGGGCATGTCTTGGAGGGCAAGAGTCTGGCCAAGGATGGATCTGCACCAGGCGACAAAGAGGCTAAGGTGAAGATGCACCTGAACACAACCAGCGCAGGTGCACAGGCTCTGCTGCTGTCTAGTCCGTCATTGGGGGAGTTCGAAGCCAAGGCGTCTGGAGTACTGCTACCCTACATTGACTTACTATACTCCACCACAGTAGGAGGCAAGGACCATGACATCTTCACGACACTCACAAAACGATACGAGAAGCGATTCTTCGACGACATGGATTCCCTCAATGTTCGAAGACCGAACAAGCTCACCCGGGTGACGGAGTATGGCCCGCAGATCGTCGACTTCGTCAAGCAGATTCAAGACAATGGCTTTGCTTACGACAACGAGGGCTCAGTCTACTACGACACGAATGCTTGGCAGAAGTCTGGTGGCTTTTATGCCAAACTGAAGCCTGAGAACAAGAACGATGAGGAGCTGCAGGCTGAAGGCGAGGGCTCTCTTTCAACCAAGAAGACTGGTTTCAAGAAGTCTGGTGCCGACTTTGCGCTCTGGAAGGCATCAAGACCCGGCGAGCCAAGCTGGGAGTCGCCGTGGGGTGAAGGACGACCTGGCTGGCATATCGAGTGCAGTGCCATGGCATCCGACATACTAGGGAAGCAATTCGACATACATTCTGGTGGCATTGATCTTGCATTCCCTCACCACGATAACGAAATCGCACAATCAGAAGCATACTGGGCGAAATGCGGCAAGGACAGCGTGCAGTGGGTGAATTACTTTCTTCACATGGGTCATCTCAGTATATCTGGCAGCAAGATGAGCAAGAGTCTGAAAAACTTCACCACTATCAAGGAAGCTCTTGGCAAAGGTGACTGGACTCCTCGGTCGCTGCGTATTGTGTACTTGCTTGGTGCGTGGAAGGAGGGCCTCGAGATCACCCCAGATCTGGTCAAGGCTAGCGTATCTTGGGAGGAGAGGATCAACAACTTCTTCCTCAAGGTACGCGACCTTCAGAGCAACCCAACGAGCGCGTACTCAAACGGCACGACCGGTGCATCAAGTGAGCTCGATCAACTACTCACCACCTCGAAACAACGCTTCAACGACGCAATGTGCGACTCCTTCGATACGCCTGCTGCCATGCGGTTACTCACAGAGCTCATCACGGCATACAATTCTGCGGCCAACGTACCTGATGCCACAGCCATCGCTATCGGCAGATGGGTTACGGAGGTCGTCGTCATGTTTGGCTTGGACGGAAGCTATCGAGAAGGTCAAATGGGCTGGTCTGGGGTTGATATCCCGGAGAAGGCGAAGGCATTCATTCACCCTCTGTCTGAGCTTCGAGATAAGGTCCGAGAGCAGTCCAAGGCCGGAGCTGTGGATCTTGTCTCACTTGGTCGATTGGTAAGTCAGCAGCATTCGCATAGTGCTTTCACATCACTGACTCTGCTCCAGGACGAAAAGGAATCATCCTATGGAGACGACCAGCCATACATGAAGGCGTACGCCGATTTCCAGCGAAAGGTGTTCGACCTCCACAGCAAGAACGCTGCACCCAAAGACTACTTAGCCGCTTGCGATCATCTCCGCGACACTGTGCTGTGGGATCTCGACATCTACTTGGAAGACCGCGAGAACAGACACGCTCTCGTCCGACCACTATCGGCGTCTCTACGGCAAGAACGCAAAGACCGCGAGGCAATCGCGGCATCAAAAGCTGCGGCCAGAGAGAAGGCCAAAGCCGATGCTGAAGCAGCGGAAAAGGAGCGCCTCGAGAAGGGCAAGCTGTCGCAACTGGACATGTTCCGGACCAGTGAGTACAGTGAGTGGGACGAGGAAGGCCTACCACTCAAGGACGCCGAAGGCAAAGAGGTGGCCAAGTCGAAGTCGAAGAAGCTGAAGAAGGATTGGGAGCGCCAGAAGAAGCTGCACGAGGCATGGCAGACTACTCAGGCCAAGTAGTGGCTACGATGCCTTCCACCTCGCCTTGAAGTGGATGCTTGGGCGATGGTACAGAGAGGCATGGTATCTTCACGCCGTCAATGGCGGTGCTGTATTCGAAAGTCCAAGTGATTCCTCAGTGTTGTCTGCTCTAAAACCTCGTGCTGTCAGATCAAAATGTAATGGTGATATGAGTCACATTCAGCTAGACGCAAGGTGGCACGATCGATGGTCTGCTCTGTGGCCTGCTTCTGGCGACGCACGTACGTGGTACGACTGGCGACTCACGTGCTGTCTCCGGTGACAGCCATTGAAAGTGGAGACACGAACCTGTATTACTCAGTGGAAGGTTGTTCCGTATATACCACAGCGAGGTGAAGCTATCCGGCAACCAGACATCACTAAACTCAGCTCTGAAACGCCCACTAATGCACCCCAGATTCTCCGCAAGACACTAACTTTATGGCATTCAAGTCGCAGCTCCCGACCGTTGCGTTATGGTCACGCGAGGGGAGGTCACGAGCTATTGGTACGCGGAGCTCTACAAAGCTCTTCCATGCTCTTCGAAGCTTCTCCTCTCCTTGTTTCTCTTCATCTTACCTTGAGACCATCAAGTCAACTCAATTCCCAGCAAACAATACCGCCAAAATGAGTGCAATCACTGAGGAACCTGAGGGCTACGTTGAGCCTCTCAAGGTCCTCATCACCATGCACGACAAGTGTGACACGCTCGATGTCACCGGCCCACTAGAGGTCTTCAGCTGGGCTCAGCACGACGCGAAGAACCCAGGTATGTGTATGCCAACGTCCATATCACTTCTCAAGCCAATGCTGCACCAAACATGCCTACCTGCATCATCTGGCTAATGACGTCCTGCTGCAGAAAGCAAGGCATTCCGTTCCATTTTCGCGGGACCTGACGAGCACGTGGTCACCGCTCAAGGTGCTCAGCTTCGTGCTCACCTGAGCTACGCAGAGGCATTGAAGCGTCTCTCCGAGATTGACGTTCTCGTCATCGCCGGCGGCAACCACGAAGCCATCATCAAGCAGAAGGGACAGCCCCTGCAGATCATCAAAGCTTTCACCGAGCTCCAGAAGAAGAACCCAGCCAAAGAGCGCACACTCATGACCGTCTGCACCGGTGCCCTCTTCGCCGGCGAAGTTGGCGTCCTCAGCGGTTTGACTGCCACCACCCACCCAGACTATGTCACCAAGTTCGAGATTATCTGCTCCAACGCCGCTCAGCGCGACATGACCGACCGCGTCGACGTGGTCGAGGAACGCTACGTCGTCAACAACCTCCGTTTCGACCTCGGCGAAAATGAAGATGAGAACCCATACATCATGGATAGGAAGCAGATGAAGGAGCACAAGCGCCGCAAGAGCTCGGCTGGCGCCATCTCACCGATTGCTGAGAATGGTGGTGCGACCAATGGCTTCCCCAATGGTCGTCGTTCATCCACTGCTCGCAAGGGCAGCATCAGCTTGAAGATGAGCAACAACCGCCGCGAGAGTGTTCTCAAGCGTGCCAACCTCCGTCTTGGAGGTCTTCGTGTGCTCACCACCAGCGGTGTCACCTCTGGCATTGATGGTGCCTTGTACTTGGTTGGAGCTCTGGTCTCCGAGGAGGCGGCCGATGAGGTCGCTCGCCAGATGTGCTACACCTGGAAGAAGGGCATGGTTGTTGATGGTATCGATGTCTAGGTGTTTGTGTCGTACGGTGCCCAAGGGGTATTGACTGCAGAAACGGGCTGTGTAAGTTTATAGGGACGAGATGCTACCTCGCAGATCAAAGCGCAGATGATGGGAATGAGAGAAGGACAACTACGAATGAAACGAGTGACAGAACCACTCTGAGCGGATGTGCGTCTCTCATGGGTTCTCCATTTCTGCCCCTACGTAACATGTCGTTCCCATCAGTCTGACCATGTTAATCAGTACGTGTCCCCCGTAGGAGCATTTTTCGTTGGTGAGAAAGTGAGTCAAAGTGCAGGCTTCAAGAAGTATTATCAAGCAGAATCAAAGCTCCGACCCAGCCGCTCAACGCCCTTGGAAATCCCCGCGATTCCCGCACGTCTCTTGTTCTCCATCCACTTCTCACACCACCAAGACTTAATCGAACCATGACCGGCGAGAATGGCGACAGCAACAGCACTGCTGCCACTGGCACGAAAAGATCACTAAGTCCCGATGATGAAGGGGCTGAGCAGGTGCAGCAGGGCAGACAGCGGTCGCGTGCTGCTTGTACGCCGTGTAGACAGAGGAAGCGGAAATGGTGAGCTATTCTATCGATGATTCGAGAGGCGATGTTGTCATTGCGAGGTTGCGATACAGAACGGAAGTCATCTCGTCGACGAAGCTGTGAATCTTTTATCACGATGACTTCTATCAGCAGTTGTCCAATCCTAACCACAGCACAGTGACGGCCGCCTCCCATGCGCAACATGCGTTCGATACGAATACCAATGCGAATATGCCACCAGCTCGAAACGCTCCTCGACGGCGCAGCATGCCGACATTGCGCAGGAACCCCCACCACCACAGCCCATAGGCAGGACCCACCCGAGCATCATCCAGCTACAGAAACATCCTCTCACTGCGCCTGGAGCACGGTTCCATCATCGTGGTATTCTGGACCCGGTCAAGACTCGGTTCGTGCGAGCCAACTCTGCTGTCGCGTTTCCGAGAATCCTGGGGATGGATCTGGAGTCAGATAGTATCCCGCGATTGCATTCTTTCGCTTGGCATTTGGGCATTCGTGCTGAGCCGCAGGAAGAGCCGATTGGTGTCACCACGCATTTGACGTTGGCGGATATGCAGAACTATGCGAATGTCTATTTTCAAGTCGTCAAGCCGGAGTTTGGATTGCTAGAGGAAGTGGAGTTGATGGAGCAGGTCACGGCACGGTTTAATGATCCAGTTGGAATCGGAGATATCGACTCCGTTGCGCTCGGAGTCGCTGCTCTGGGATCTTTCTTCTCGCCCAAGCCGCACCCGAAGGAGGATGCGATCTTTGTGGATGCGAGGAAGGTGCTCGTGGCGAAGAGTATCAGCAACTCGCCGACGCCGAATCATATTGCCGGCTGGATTCTCAGGACGATTTATCTTCGCCTGACGTCAAGGCCGCATGGGGCGTGGATTTCGAGTTGCATTACCATGCATCAGATTGAAGCTGCTGGGCTGCATAAGGAAATCCAGACGATTGCTGTGGTGTATCCGCCGACCGTGACGGATCATAAGCTGGCGAAGAGTAGGCGGCGACTGTTCTGGATTTCAAGGGCGTTGAACATTATCCTATCGTTTGAGTATGGCCGCTCGAGAGTCAACTTTGATGTTGTTACGACCAAACGCTTTGCATCTGAGAACGGAAGTCATGCGCATCAGTTTGTCGAGCTGGCTGATCTGCTGCCGAACGACTTTGTGGACAGGGAACGTGAGCCAGACCCGCCCGGTGCCTTGGCTAGAGCGTTGGATAAGATCGAGTCGCTTCAGACTGAGTCGCACTTTATCTCGCTGCTAAAGGCGGATCTCGCCTTCGCTATCTACCGGCGGTTGTGGTTGATGAGCTTGACCGATGCTAAAGATAAGGCAGAAACAGTCGTGAGTATCGGCAAGGCAGCATTAACTGCTTCGGCAAAGCTGCTATCCATCAGGACTCCGTGGTGGAACGTCATCTGCACTCCATTCCAATTCCTCTGTGTGGTCATCGCTGTTGGTACACCAAGCAGCCTAGCTCACATCCAGGAAGTCATGAACCTCATGCACAACATCGCACAGACATACGATACGCACATGTGCAGGGAAGCATACAACCAAGCCACTGCCTTGATCACTATGGCCCGGAAACGCAAGCAGAAAGAGTTGGAGGCATTGAACGCTGTGCCGGAGACACCACCATTCACCGACCATCCTTCAGCTGGACCCAGCAGCACCCTCTCGGATGCACCGAACATGGACTGGGCAATGGATATACCGTTTGAGTGGGACATGTTCCTGAACCCGGAGTTGGTCGTATCGAGTCAGCAGCCCTTACCCATGGAGAGCGCGTATGCACACCAGTTCAAGTTCTGAGGCTGTGGTTGGGAACGGGACGAGGACTGGTGTGCGCGTCCTACTGTATCAACACAATGTCACACGTAAAATCTGAGGATTGCCTCTCGACTGGAGTACTGCCTTGGCGTGCAGGCTTCACTTACTATATTCTGCCGTCCTCTTATCGGCAACCATAAAACGCAGATCGTCAATTTTGCGCACCTCGCCGATGCAAATTCTGAGAAGGAATCACCTCCCTACACGATGAACTTCCACCTTCCTGGTCGACAAAGTGCATACTTGGTAAATTCCTTGGCAGTACGTCTCTTGAACGACAAGCACAGCTGACCTTCTTTATTTGCTGTAGGGTAAAATGGGGTGTCAGAAAATATCGCTTGGTTGATACACGTGCTGGGCACCCGAGAGTGCTATCTGCACGTTCAGCGAAAAGCTATGCTACTGTATCGCTGCCCAGCCTGTGAGGGAAGATACTGCCAAGGTGAGGCTCGCCGCATTGTACAGTATACTTCAAAAGCAGAAAATCCTCCCAAACAGTCTGGAAATTAGCAGCGCAATCAATTATCTCACCATGGGCCTCAAGACTCTCCTCGTCGCAGCCGCCATTGCTAGCGCCGCCATTGCCGCCCCAGTCGAAGAGCTTAAATGCAGAGGCAACCTCACAACCCCGGTCTTCGCTGCTACAGCACGCTCATATCTCAACTCCATCAATGTCGGCGCCGAGTCCAACAGTCCAGCGTACAACCGCGACCGCTTCAACCACTGAATCACTATCACCGGCGCTTGCAACGCCGGCGAGACCCGTCCTCAAGCGTGACGGTAGCAACGTCCAGACTGATAGCGCTTGTGCTTCGACTTTTGGATCGTGGTAACCCGACTAACGATGGTGCTACCTGGACCGCCGCGAGTGATTTCGATATCGATCATCTTGTGCCATTGAAGGAGACTTGGGTTAGTGGAGCGAGGGATTGGGATGATTCGAGGAGGCAGGATTCCGCCAATGAGTATGTCAACTGTACGAATCGGAATGGAGTGATTGCTGATAGTCTTGCGCTAGCCTCACTCGCCCGCAACTCCTCGCTGTTACTGATAATGTCAATCAAGAGAAGGGTGACCGGGGCTCTAAGGGGTGGCTTCCTTCGCGTACTACTTACCGATGCACGTATATTCGTGCGTGGGTGCAGGTTCAGTACTATCATGGTTTGAGCATGGATTTGGCGGAGATGAGTGCGTGTCAGAGTATTCTTCATGGATGCGAGATGTAAACCATGAAACATTTTCTGGCTGTGCTGGAATTTGGATGTCCTTCCCCAGCACGTCCAACGCGTCAGCTTCCTAGTCAACTCCGAAGTACGCCTGTAGATTTCCGAGGGCGCCTACGATCCGATATCCCTTCATTCAAGGCGGGAATATGACCATCCCCATCGAAGGTCAACCGTCCCTGCACCTCTCTCGGTTTCGCCGACTTGGTCAAACCTACACTGCCATGTCCTGGTGGCAGTGCTTAGCCGTGTCTATCGACCCAAGGCTTGAATGGGTTTCGTATCTGCGGGTGAGGTCATGTACAGTAGTCAAAAAGCGAGCTGACAAGACCATTCTTGCAGCTTAGCAAGGACCTGTTTTGTGGGATGTTTCGAAGATTGGCTAGCAATGCCCCGGAGAAAAAGAGATTCCGGAGTTGAAAAAGAAAAATTCGAAGCAGGAGGTGAGGATATTGTTGTCGTAGCACTCCTACTGATTGAATATTTTGTGTCCCTATCTGCTTCCAGATTGACCTTCTGTAAGCTCGCCTCGATCACATCACTATGTCACTACACTAGTAACTGCAAGTGCAGCTCTTCTTCCATGCTTGGCTTGGGTCTAAGTCTGTCTGATCAATACCATGATCCTCCTCCGAGCAGCGATCTCAAGCTCAGTCCTGCGTGTTCGGCAATCTTGGCCTGTAACATACCACAGATCCGCTTCAGAGTGTCTATTCCACCAGCGCAAGTGCCAGCCTCAATGTGACTTGCGAGGCCACTCAAAGACTTGAATCCCCTCCGTGGCTTCTGAGTAGACAGTCCGACACCGGTCCGGCAGTAGAAGAGCTCGGATGAATGAGCCGCGGAGTTTGAGGTGCTGTCGCAAGGCATGGCCAGATCGGAATGTTCTGAGGCAGCCTGCTATGTGCCAACGCCATGCGCCTTTGTTCTGTTGGTGAGGAAACATGGTACCGGCAGAGCTTACCACGGGCTCTGGTGGTAGACTTACGCCGCCATCCAGGAACGACCATGGGCATGTTGTGCCGCGAGATGCAGTACCATATCCTTGCTCTCCGTAACCGATTGAGGACAGAGCGGACATATGTTGAACATCCCGGCGGATCGACGGTCACTCCTTGGGTGGGTCTCTTTCATGTGAACCATAAACTTGTCGAAAGACTTGCCGCAATGGTCGCACACTTTGTTGATGGGAAGCTGGCCATTGCGGAATTCCTTGGAGACCGTGGCCTCACACTCGAAGGTCCTGTGAGCTTGGAAGGCTTCGTCACACTCGAAGTTGGTCCCGCAAATTTTGCATCTATTAGCGGGTCTCATATTGGCGTCAAACGTGTTCGTGGCTGACTACTTGTTGACTGTCAGTCGCATCGGCGTTGCGCCCTCGAGAGGACAGGAAATGGCGAAAGGAATGTGGCGATGGCGATGTCTTGAAGACGTCATCGTGCTTTCTCAATGAGGTGTGGTGCTATGTGATAGTTGAAGAGAGGTCAAAGTGCCGTTGGTGGAAGAAGCGGGAAGTCATGAGACGGCGTGAAGTGAGGTCAAACTAAGTTTCAGTTGCACGCGAGCGCTCTGCACTGACATTGAAGTCGCAGGGTCAATGGGGAGTAGGGCAACGTGCAACATCCCACGTCGGCATCAATGGTCAGGTCGTCGCTCCACATCCTCCGCAGAGTTTCCACGCAACTTTAGTACACCCGACAGGCGGAGTGCAGCCTTGAGTAGCACTTTTGTCGAATTTCCCTTTGCTGGTCTCTGGTTGATCAGCTATGTTTCCAGCCCGCTTGCTTTCCTGGCGACAATGCTGAGGCCCAGCTGCAGTTGGCGGATCTCTAACTTGAGACTCGCTTGTGACTCGTACGTGCGATCAACGTCCTATTTCGAGCAAAGATGATGCTTAGAGTTGCTGAGATACTCAGGCGAAGTCAGATCCCTCTTGCCACGGGTCTTTGGGCAGTTTGATTTCACACTGATCGAACACTCTTGTCAATCAAGTCGTAAGTTCCACGTAGCGAACAGGATGAATTCATGCCGACAACATCCCGCTCCTGACAGTCCTTGTCTTGCTCCTCAGTCGCAAGGTCCGACCGCTATGTGATTCTTAAGCGGCGCGCCCCCTCAGCAAGGCCATCAACATCACCCAGCCCTCCCATGTTTGGTGGCCAATCTCGCTTTCCCCTGACCAATCACGATCTAAGATGATGCGGAACTCTTTGAGATCTCCGACTCGAGCGTTCCAGTCGGACAGCGGGAAATTCCCATCGCACCTGCTGGAGCAGCATGCCGTGAGGAAGCCGAATTGGATGATCTCTGGCTAAGGGCATGGAGTCCCGGTCATCCTGTGGTAATCGCACTCCAAGGCACCGAGAAGTCGCTCGGTCTGGCAGGAAGTTGGAGCAGCAGATCGAGAGAACGAGATAGGCAGGATCAAGATGTTTTGTGACCTTTAACGTACGGAATCTGGTGAGAGTGAAGTGGTCGATGGTCGATGGTGGGAGTCGATCAAGAGACCTAGACGTCAGACGTTGACGAACGATCGACAGGAGATGAGAATGAAGCGGTCAACGGACCTACAGACGATGTACGCAGCGGAGGCGGCGTGTACGTCGTTTGGGGGTTGGCAACGGTCGTACTTGGCATGTTACGCTGTAGCTCAGTGTCAAGAGGCTCATCGGGATCGTCATGGGCTAGGCTCCTATGTCCAACCGTTGACGGCGCAGCGAAAGCAAGCCCTGTCTCGTGATTGTGCGAGTCTCGTGGTCACCGACATCTCGTCGCTCCTCTGTCTGCTCACTTGCTTAAATAAGCGCATCATAGAATCATATGGCGAGCGTTTCGTACGAGCCTAGACGTCCAGGTATAGCAGTAGTCGTGTCAAATTATCGTTGAAGCTCTCAAGGAAGAAAGAGAGACCTGGCGCCGGAAGTCAAGCCCGCTCCTCACGGCCAAGACCCCCGCCTGTACGTGAAAGCCGAGAAGCTTTTTGATACGGTATGAACTGATGCAGAACCAGGACTTTCCTTGACAGTCCTTGTAGACATCGCATACTCCACTCGTTGCATGACTTAGCATGTTCGCCCTCCTCGCTCGAGTCAGTTGACTACTAAGATTGAAAAGCAACTTCTCGAACTCGGTCACATCTGTAGACTGCAGCATCAGCCTGTCGCTACGTTGCCGGAACATCTCAAGCAGAAACGAAGCTAGTTCTTTCCATTTTGTCATCAGCTCGCCATGGCTCGTCCTCTTACGGATTCACCTCTTCTGGCCCGTCGGCAAGCCACCTCTCTACAGACATGCCAAAGCCAGCGGCAGTCTTTTGATACTCGATGTGGTAGTCCTTCCATCCACCTACTCGTCATGTAAGTAGTTGCCTGCCTTCTCTCGAGCCCAACCATGCACACAGAGCTGGGTCAGCGGGGCGCCGAGAAGCTGCGATGGCGCACTCAACCCATCCGAACAGGCCAACGTCGAAGCTGTTTCCATGAACCACAAATTTGGAGGAGCTGTAGGCCCGGCATAATCTTCGATGTTCTCTTGCATGCTCAAGCAGACCCCGAAACTGCAGAGCTTGTGGGATAACGGTATGTTCTCACACCTGACGATGTTCGACAGCTTGGTGACCGGTGGTTACGAGGGAATCTCATCGTCGACTCGCATGCGTCCGAAGTCCTGGAGGTGCTGCCCTCAGCTTCAGATGTTGTCCCTCCGGCTCCGGCTCGATGGTGATGGACCTTAATTTGTGGTTGAAAGAATGGCAAGATGTGCGCAGGATTCTCGTTTAGTGACTGTTGCTCGTCGAGCGGTTACTGCGGCAAAGATGACTGTTACTGCGCTGCTGGCTGTTGGAACCAAATTCGGCTCGTGCCCCTCGGGCTCTGGGTCGATGGAAACCGATGTTAAATGCGGATCGAAGAATGGTAAGTGGGTCTGAGCTCAGAAACCGCTGGTCCACGCAAGGGAACTTTGTTAGCACGGGGGTGCGTTGTCGACAGCGCTAGGGAGGTGCTTGAAGGCAAAATTCTTCAAGGTCCTGGGCGCTGACATCTGCCATAGCCAAGAAGCTGCTCCAGTGGCTGCCTGACGGAGATTGTTCCCAGTGACGATGGGACGTGTGGCTTGAGCACTGGTCTGACTTGCACAGGTGGGTCGTTTGGTGGTTATTAATGCAGTTCTGAGGGCCTTTATGGCACCACCGGTGGCTACTGTGATGCTGGGTGGTGAGTGTCCTCGGCAGATGACTTTGCCGTGGAACTCGTCGGCCCCCTTCCAGCCAAAAAGATATGGACAGTATACTTCAAGCTACAACGCTCGGTCCCTGTGGGCATTGAGGTAAGCTTGATGGTATAGTTCACGCCCATATGCATTCCATACATACCATCAACCCTGCAACGCTCTTCTCAGAGACTGGCTCTCATTCGAATTCACACTGTCACAAAGCTCGAGATCCCTCTTCCCGCACATCTCCCATTTGTGACAGCCGTAATTATATAATCGCCCACCTCTTTCATAGTAGGACTCTGACAATCAGTGTGACCACCATCACACACCGGACTCCCCATCGACTTCGCAAAAGTCCAGGGGTTTTTCTTTTCAGCACTCTTCGGGAAATCTATGCAAGTCGTCATCAATGCCGAACAATTTCTTCCTCTTGAACACTGCAAATTCCGGCAATCTAGTTGTGGGAGTCAGTTCGGAGAAGACGGTGGTGTGCGAAGCGTGGGAGCAAGAGCAGGTCGAGTCGCCATGGGTGCTGCCGGCGCTGTCGAAGGTCGTGACCCAGTGGAGGACTAGAACGCAGAAGAGGACTGTTGGGTGGGGTTAGCAAAGTGGCTTTAACGGACAGTTCTCTGAAATGCAGCTCACTGTCCAGGTTGCACAGCGACAAACGGATCCAGCCTGGCTCGCCATTGCTCATCATCAGAATGGTCAGATCTATAGCGCTCGAGATGAGAGTAGCACAACTTCCAACGAAGGCCCTGAGTGCAAGTGTTCGCATCTTGCCATTTCCGTGACGATACGAGTAGAGTTCTGTCGTCAAGATCATCAGCTGGTGTCTTCTTTCCCGCGGTAGAATCTATACTTCGCAGTGGTATGATGAACAGAATGTTCAAGTACACATTGACCACAACCTCGAAGACGATGAATGGCATCATGGCGCGCAGCTCCATGCCAACGTGACAGACCCCTTTCGCATCAAGGAAGGATATGCGCCTACTGAAATCAGTTAGGTCGGGAAGGACAACCCATATTACATACCAGACAAAGTTGAGGACGACAGCAACGCCGTATGGCAGCAGCATGCCAAAGCAGTTGAAGAGGTATAGCTTCGACTCAAATCTTCGATGGAGACATCCTCTCACGACCCACTGCAAGAGTATCAGAACATCTTGGATCTGTCGCTTGCCCCTACCGCTTTCTCAACCAAAAAGATGCACATCAAAATCTTCGTGCTCATGTAGCAGATGAGGCCTGGTATATAATCAGTCCTGGCTTCTGCTGCGGATAAGTCTTTTACTCACACAGCAATATCGGCCCATCGCATAGACCAGGGGACGTGTTTAAGCTATATCTTTCAACACTGCGCTAACGAAGATGAACAGGAACGAGTCGATGTAGATCAAAAGTAGCAGCAAGCCTGAGACCGGAAGTCTTGACCATTTCTATATTCGCTCGACGCGTCTTGTGAGACATGCTCCAAGGACAGGCATGGTGAGGAGTGATACACATATCTGCGAGTAGCATCAGCCGGCTTGCTTTGGTTTCTGCCGGAGCGCTAGTCTGTACCGAAACCACTTGCGCAGCCAAAGGAACATTCGCTGCAGGCACAGCATCTTGATCAATCGCACGCTGAGGATTACCGAAGAGGCTTCGAGGAATCAGATGCCTTGAAAGCGGAACGCCCATTGCATAGAATGGCTGTTTCGCTTCAATGTGCGCTATAGATGCCTCAGCCCTCTCGTATCCACCGTAGTGTGTCGTAGCGTGAAGTGCGGCAGAAATCTTCGCTAATGGAGACACCAATGCCCAGGACAGAAATCGGTCTTACATTATTGTACGATCTGCAAGACATTCAGTTGAGCTGGGCATCGCGATAGGATCATGTGGGGTGATGTTTTCAGGGACGAGTAACTACCGAGGTCGTTGCAAGGTTGTCGGTTGCAGGCTCATATGCTGTTAGCAATGATTGTATGAACGTCTTGATACTCATTGGAACAGAACCTCCAGCTCAAACAATCTTCTATCACTTCGTCGCTGTATGGGTCATGAGAGTATCGACATCGAGCCGTACAGCTTCTTGTTTCCTTTCTGTACCGCGCGACGACGAATGGGCGGCTGCAAACATTTCCCAAGGGTCTGCGACAGGCGTGAGGCTGGCTTTGCGTTCCTGAGGCATGGATCCGGTCATCTCACCCACGTTTCCGAAGAAGTTCCAGCGGCAAGGACCGGGTTGTTGGAACTTCTCGAAAGTGAAAGCTCGGTCACGTTTGCGTACACCAACTCGACTTCGCCAGGGATTTCATCGGGCGCGTTGACAGGATGGGCCGTTCATTCTTGTTCCATGTCCGGCAGTGATTGCTGATATCGGGCCATCGTGAGCTTCAAAGCTTGCCGGAGTGCGATTTGACACGATCACCAAAGTCTTTAGCTGCCTCGAGGTCGGCTGCAAGTCGACCTCATCTCAAAAGACGTGGGAAGTCGAAGATGGCCAACGCTTTCGCCTTTTCCCGAGTCCGGTGCGTCCTTCGCAACTGCTCTGGCGCGCGCACTGAGCACCTTGGCCATCTTTTCTGAAGTTTAGTACCGTGTGCGAGTCTCCCGCTCCCTTGTGAGCTGACGTAGTTGCTTCGCTTGCTTGAGGTAGAAGAAGACCTTTTTAGCGTCTTCTGCCAGCGCTCGTCTGTGACCAGGTGGTGGAGGAACGGAATGGTCGGCGCTGATGAGCGAGACGCCTCTTCTGACATGCGCGTGACGCAGGCATTGTTGCCGTTGAAGATGGAGAGTGCCTCGTTCCTAATTCGAGAAGTTGCGAGAAGGATTAGCACGAGGGAAAAGCACAGCGTTGTAGCCAACACGCCAGAGTCTTTGGCATTGCATGTGTACCCGGCCGTGTATGTTGATTCACTATGCTCAACTTGCCACGAAACGTTGCACGTGCTGATCTTGTTTGAGCTGGAATCCTATGCCGTGCCGATCGTGCGTTGTACAGTCGTACCGCCGCATGCGGTCTGACAGGACCGGCATCAAGGCTGCAGGGTTGTGGAACGTGGAACGAATCCCCCGGCATCCGGTGCGTCCCGTGCATCGGGACTGTATCTTTGATATCGGTGTCGTGTGCGACAGCCGGGAAATTTGTTTGGGCGGAAGCAAGCTGACGAGAGGAGTGCGCAAGTTGTTGACGCTGCCTGCACCAACATCTCGGCCGCGTGTCAGTGGCTAAGCGTTTCACACCCTGCCCACGCGCTGGAAATGAGCTAGCGTCGTCTGCATCATGGGGTCACAGATTCGACACCGACGATCTGGAACTTGATCCTTCACACCTTTTACCTCTTCACACTACTGCACATTGCCGTCAAGGAACTTTCGCGCACTTCACCTCACTCCCATTACCCCTCGACCGCCTCGCTTCCCCAACGAGCCACGACCAACGATCACCCTTGCAACATCCCCGTGGAACAGCGCGACCGCGACCAGCGTCGTCCCGCTCTACTGCGACCGAGGGTATCACCGCTGTCGAGAGAGCATCGTTGCGCGAAGGCTGAACGATTGCGATTGCGACCCGACGACATGTTGCTGCCGAGCAGTCCATAACAATGCCGTTTCTTCCATCCTCGTCCACCGGCAGTCTTACTACAAACACAGCTACACCTGGCGGCATTGGCACATGCGTTTCCGACATCTGATCGCCGCAAAGTCCTCAGGAAGTAAATAGCTTTGCCATCTCCAATATCTGAACAAAGTCCAGAGTGCTGGTGCATCACTGGTCTCGTTTGAACGAGCGCGAAGTTGGAGAGACTGTGCCGACGCTGCGGCATGTCCACCACCATGGAGCGACCGATGACTGCAAATTCTCACGAAAGCCAAGGAGGTCAGCGGGAACCATGGTATCACGATGCCTTTGCGCCGATCATCGAAGTCTACTTGTAAGTCAGGTCGAAAGCGTGAGGTATTGTCCGTCTGGGGCACGCGCGCTGCATCTCTAGCAGAATAGCAGTCGCTGAAGCAATGACAACGCTGGGCGGTGCTCAAGTAGGGCTAACGTCTGTGTCTAGATGGCTCAGATCCATCGTACCCTCTCAACTCAAGCTCAAGTGGCCGAAATTCAACTTCATCGCAGTTCACTACGGCTACATGATTGGCATGACCATTCTTTTCTCAGTCATGATCTATGGCAACCACCCACACGGCATCGGATTACAGTACATCGATGCGCTGTTTTTCGCCGCTGGTTCGGCCACACAGTCTGGACTCAACACGATCAATTTCAACCAGCTCAACACCTTCAACCAAGTCACGATAATGCTTGGATGCTGCTTGTGTACTCCTGTCTTCATCAACACCATTGTCGTGCTGGTGCGGCTTTATTGGTTCGAAAAGAGATTCGAGCACATCGTGAAAGAGGCGCGGGCAGTGAAGAAGTCGGGCACCATTAGTCGAACCAAGAGCCAAATGCGAGGCGACAAAGAGAAGGACCCGGGTGCGTTGGAAATCGGCTCCGTCCGACATAAGCCTATTCAGATACTGAATAACACGCTCCAGTTGAGTGCGGACACATCGAAGGACCCCAACAAGCAAGAAGAAGCCAGGAAGTTCAGGGAGAAAATGGGTCTACAAGCATCCGATGGCAGTACTGATGCAACACCAGCCGGCAGTCAAAGCGGCGGCAGCAACACATATCCAGGCGAGCCAAGCGATTCGGATGACACAATTGGCGTACCGGAGATACAAGTGAGGAAGGCATCACGAGGTCTGTCCTTCAGCATGCCCACTCCGGAGGATGTCGATCGACCAGAGACGCCCCGAACTCCACAGTCGCCGTTCATGGGTCTCAATCCTCGCCTGAACCGCGATCGCGAGATAACGTTTGCAGACGAAGTGAAGACAGATCGGCAGTCTCCCGAATTGGCACGAATTCCCGAGCATCGCGACATTTCACGACACATTGAGTTTCTGGAGAGACAAAACCAGAAGCGGAATGAAGCTGGTGCACTGCGTATACCCGGACCGCGTGAGCGAGATGCTGGTGAAGATGTCAAACAGCTGGAAGAAGATCGCGAACTGCACCGAATGCAGACAAATATGTCCAATGCAGTAAGTTTGAGAAGTCGAAGTGTGGATGCACGCAGCGAGGTATCTCATGACGATCGACCTGTCAGACGTGGTATCACTATTGATGAGCCTGACCACCCAGCTCATCGTGATCGCAATGACGACGATGCGACCTCCACCAAGGATGACAAGAGAAGCAGCGGCATGTCTAAACGTCGAAGTCACCGTGGTTTCAATCTCAGCGATGGACCTCGTACTTTGTCCAAGACTCTCACTCAGTTCACGAACAGCCGCTCTCGTGCGAAGGACGAGGATCCTATGCCTTATCTCAGCTGGACTGCGACCACCGGCCGCAACAGTGCCTTCCTTGGTCTGACTCAAGAGCAGCGAGAGGAGCTTGGTGGCATCGAGTATCGGTCTCTCAAGACTCTAGCCATGATTCTGGTCTGCTACTACGTTGGGTTCCACACTCTTGGCATGCTGGTGTTCTTGCCATGGATGGCTGCAGGATATCATAACGCTCCAGTCATTAGAGACGGACAGAACCCACTCTGGTGGGGAATCTTTACGCCAGCATCGATGTTCAACGATCTCGGCTTCACCCTTACCGTAGACTCCATGATCTCGTTCAACGACTCGGTTCTCGCGTTGTTGTTTGGATCCTTCCTCATCATCATCGGCAACACTGGCTTCCCTTGCATGCTGCGCTTCATCATTTGGTTCCTGTCCAGATTCATCGCAAGCTACGGCAGTCCATGGTGGGAAGAGCTTCGCTTTCTGCTGGATCACCCGCGTCGGTGCTTTACACTGCTGTTCCCATCCAAGGCTACCTGGTGGCTCTTCTGGGTACTTGTCGGCCTCAACGTTATCGATCTGATCTTTTTCATAATACTGGACTTGAACGATCCCACTGTCACGATACTCCCGGTCGGATTTAGGGTGCTCAACGGCTGGTTCCAAGCTGTATCTACCAGGACAGCAGGCTTTGCGTCAGTCAATCTTGCCAATCTTCATGCCGCCATTCAGGTTAGCTATCTGGTCATGATGTACATTTCCGTCTTTCCTATCGCTATATCAGTGCGTCGGACGAACGTCTACGAAGAGAAGTCACTTGGGATCTTCGGCGGCGAGGAAGATGCCGGCGACGGTGATCAAAGCTACGTTAGCCACCATCTGCGTCGACAGCTCTCCTTCGATTTGTGGTACATCTTCTTGGGACTCTTCATTATCGCAATTGTCGAAGGCGATCGGATCACCAACAGCAGCGAACCTGCTTTCACTACCTTCAGCGTGCTATTCGAGATTGTCTCAGCATACGGCACCGTCGGCCTCTCGCTCGGCTATCCGAACGTCGACTTTTCGTTCTCAGGCGAGTTCAGAACTTTAAGCAAGCTCATTATTGTGGCGATGATGATTCGTGGTCGCCATCGTGGTCTACCATATGCCCTCGACCGCGCCATTCTGCTGCCTAGTGAGAAGCTACAACAAAAAGAAGCCGCAGAAGCCGAGAGACAAATCCTGCGACGGGCCAGTACATTCGCTGAGGGGCAGCCTGACTTGTTCAACAGAAGTAAGACGTGGGAAGATGGCGAGCTTGACAAGTACGGTCTCCCTGCTCAACACTCTATCGATCATACAAACGGTGCCGGACACGGACACGACCCTGAGTACGTCGGTATCCGCCAGACCAACACCGGCCGTACCAATGGAAGTCAGCAGCGCGGCGGTAAATCTCATCAAAGGGTGAGAAGTCTCAGCAAGGCCATTCTGAGCGGCCTAAACCCGGCGCCGACTTCCAACAAGTGGGATTAGGTGTCCTGGTTGCATGATAAGCAGGAGGAAAGTGGGATTGAGTTACTTAAGAAGGCGTCTCCGGCACAATAAGAGTTGCTAAGGCACCATTTTGGGTTCAAAGCGTTCGAGCGAGATAAAACTATCCGAGATGGCTGGGCATCTGCTATGGAGTTTTAGGTCGGATGGTGGGACGGGGATCAGATAGAAACCAGGCAGTAGTCGTATCAGACATGCTCGCCCATGAGGCGCGACATTACTTTGTCGAGAATAGGACTACTATAGGGCACTTTAGGGTTGGGATTAGGAGTGCAGGCGTACTAGTACTAGCTTTCGAAGCTAAGCCTATGTTATAGAGAGACGTAGGGTATAACGTTACTAGCGTAGTACCCCAAAAGAGTAATACTCTCTAAGAGTATAATGCTTAGGCTACTCTTAGTATAGAGCTTAGAAGAAGATACTCTTATTCTAATAGAATAGCTAGCTTTAAATAATATATTATTTTTAGCTTAGACTTATTTTTCTTTCTTTAGTAATCTATATAGAAAACTATCT